>SPJY01001376.1:421729-481332 GCA_005191435.1 Raddia distichophylla
TTTTTTTTTTGAGTAAAGGGCAGGAGAACTGCCGTCTATTAATCAAAAGCGAGGAGATTACAGGTGGGGGGATGAGGACCCTCCCCCCGGGGGTGGAAAGAGAACTATTTTCTAATTAATTACAAAATTGGCTCCTGCGGCCACCCAGAGCCGCAGCTCATCAGTGAGTTGTTGGAGGAAGATGGTTCGAGGGCGTTCAGCTGCACGGAAGATCCTGTTGTTTCGCTCAAGCCACAAGTGCCAGATGGTCGCAGCTAAGATTGAGAGCTTGCCTCGCGGTGGTCTGTCTTGGAGGATGTCGTTCCACCAAGCTTGGAAGCTAGAGGTCTGATTCCAGGTCGACGGGTCGAGGGAGGGGGAGTCTGTGAGTATAGCTAGTCGAGACCAAACGAAGACGCTGAAGTCGCATTGGAGGAAGAGATGCTCAGGGGTCTCCAGGTTACGCAAACAGAGCTGGCAAAAGTAGGCATTTGGTAGGTGACGACGTTGCAGAGCGTCGGCCGTGGAGATACGTTGCCGCAGTAGTAGCCAGAGGAAGAATTTACACTTGGAAGGCGCCCAAAGTTTCCAAGCGGCAAGCAGTGAGGGGGAGGGGCAGCGGCCAGTGAACTGAAGCCTGTAGGCCGATTGGACGGAGAAGACACCGTTCGTGGTGAAGCGCCAGCCCCATTGGTCAGAGTCCCCTGCTTCTGGGATGAAGGGAGCCATGCGCCGTAGCAAAGAGATGAGCTCTGGCAATAAAAGAGGGGTGAACCCGCGGATGTCCGCTAGCCAGGAGTTATTAGCCATGGCCTGCTGCACTGAGCGGTTACGCCTGGAAGAGGCAAGGTAAAGATGCGGCGCTAAAATCTTAGGGGCGAGACCATTCAACCATGGGTCATCCCAAAAGGAGATTGAGGAGCCATCCTTCAGAGAAACGGAGACACCCATGCAGAAGAGGTCATGGTCTGGGCGCGGGGGAATAGCCAAGGAGTCCGCCCAGGAGAGAGCCGGGGAGGTCTTGCTTAGCCAGAGCCAGCGGAGACGGAGAGCTCTAGCGAAGCGGCTGAGGTCTAGGACACCGAGGCCCCCAAGGTGGGATGGGGAGCAGACGATGTCCCAGTTGACGCGGCACTTGCCTGGGCAGATGGATTGGGATCCACCCCAAAGCCAAGCTCGCCTGATCTTGTCAATCTTGATTAGGACGGACGCAGGAGGCTGAATGACTGAGAGGGTGTAGGCTGGGAGGGCCGAGAGGACCGCTTTGAGAAGGGTTAGTCTACCACCCTTGGACATAAGGGGGCCACGCCAGCCGGCTAGCCTGTTTGCAATCTTGTCGATGAGCGGTTGGAAGTGAACGTGACGAAGTCGCTTGATGGAAAGAGGCATGCCAAGATAGTTGATCGGGAAGGCCGATCGAGCGGCAGGGAAGTTCTGAAGGATGTTGTCAAGGTCAACTGAGTCGCAGCGGATGGGCACAACCTGACTTTTGGAAAGATTTGTGCGAAGCCCAGTAATGTCCCCGAAGAGCTGGAGGATGTGGGTCAAGGCGGCGACATCCTCTTTAGTCGGGTTGATGAAGATGACCGCATCGTCCGCGAAGAGAGAGGAGCGGAGATTATGTCGGACGCCACGGACGGCGGAGAGGGTACCATCTTCGGAAGCTTTCTCGAGAAGGGAGGCTAACGGTTCAATGGCGAGGTTGAAGAGGAGGGGCGAGAGGGAATCCCCTTGTCGAAGGCCACGGCAGTGAAAGATGGTGTCGGTGGGGTGCCCGTTTAGGAGGACCTTAGAGGTAGAGGAGGCAAGTGACATGGAGATCCAGTCACGCCATCTATTCCCAAAGCCTCGGGCTCGGAGGTTGTCTAGGAGATAGGGCCAGGAGACCGAGTCGAAGGCCTTCTGAAGGTCCAATTTGAATAGCAGAGCTGGGGTGCGGGATCTGTAAAGGGATTTAGCTCTTCCTTGGACGAGTAGGAAGTTGTCCTGGATGTGGCGCTTCTTGATAAAAGCGCTTTGGCAAGGGGAGATTAAGTCATCCATGAAAGGGGCCAGTCGAGAAGAGAGGATTTTGGTGAAGAGTTTACCAATGCTGTGTATAAGGCTGATCGGGCGAAAGTGGGAGGCGGTGGATGGGTTGTCCTTCTTGGGGATGAGGACAATGTGGGCGCAGTTAAGACCTTCAAACCCTGGGCTGTCGAGGTTGAAGAGACACTGGATAGCAGCAAACAGGTCAGTCGAGATGAAGTCCCAGCAGGCTTTATAGAAATCCCAGGTGAACCCGTCTGGGCCAGGGGCCTTGTCATTTGGTAAGCTGAAGACAACCTGCTTGATCAGTTGCTCAGTTGCTCTGCTCAGTTGCTCTGCAACGAAGCACTTGCTCAGTTGCTCTGCATTTCGCCTCGTTATCACACGCCTGGCACGGTCGTAATCCCAAGCTAGACTTGTGCGTGGAACGCGGGATAATCTTTGTCCAATTGATTAGCAGGACAACGCGAGTCGAGGATTTTTATAGTACGAATTAGTACTAGTAATATGCATGTGCTAGTAACGTTCTACATCAATTAATTTGTTGTCACACCAAAGACACGTCCGATTTAAATACTGTATGTTTTTCAGTAGTCAGTTTATAATAAGTAGTTTTCCTCTGTGCTGAATTTTGTGTAACTCAAAAGTTCTTCAACAAAACACTTGCTCCGAGCGATTTAGCAAGACAGCACGAGTCGGGGTTTTCTGCTAGTAGGAAGCATAATATAGCATTTTAGATACGCAGCGGATGCATGGGAACAACAATTAGGCATATATAGCTTGGCTTTGCGCACATCGGATGGTTTTAGACAAGAAGATAGGTGTTACTCAAGGCAAATTAACAATGTTGAGTAGAGAGTTATTTTACACAAATTCTATCGGATTATTTCTCGCGGCTAAAGTTTTCTATCCATTCCTTCTGTTTTCAATTTTGGAAGGAACTCCATTTCGTTGGAGGCGCATTAATAGCGCTATGGAAGCAGCTGCCTTTTACACGAACCAATTTTGGGAATGACAAAGTGTAACATTCCGGTTTGAGGGGTTTTTAAAATATAACAATACAATTTTTGTGCTTAAACTGGTTGGCTAAATTATATTTCAAGGAAAACCGCCCTGCCCCGCCATGCCCATGTCGTGACCAGGGATTGAAAAACCAGGGGTCTTCTCTGAGCCGCGTGCTGCGCGGAGCCGGTTAGCCACAGTTAACTGGTGGTTCCGTACGGTTTTATTTCCAAATTCAAAACTCCGTCTCGCCGGTTTTGTTAGCGGTTAGCCCGCGGTTTTTCGTGGTAAACCGTGGTTTCGGCGGAAAAAAAATGTCAAAATCGGTAAAAAAAAAAAAAAAAAAAAAGAGAGTGAAAATTGACGCAATTCTTTAAAATACGCATTAGAAATTTGATTTTAAAAAATTTGTTTAAGCCAAAATGCTTAGAATGTTTAATAGTACTTTTAGGAATTTTATGTATATTTTACATTCAAAATTTATTTGAACAAATTTTGTTTAAACCCCTAAACCCTAAACCGCCAGTTTACCTAACCAGGCCCCACGGAGACGCGGTTAGCCGCAGTTAACCACGGTTAACCGGCGGTTTTGTGAACTGTGGTCGTGACTGTGCCACCACCACCTAAAACTACTGCGTTGGAAACACCTCCTCGTATTGACGAAGCATGGGTCGTTGTGTCCCACGCGCCTCTTCATGGACTAATTAGAAGGAGGAGCCAGCAAGTTGACTTTCGCCGTGAACGAGCTTTGTTCCCTTTTGACAACGTCACGACAAATTTGCCAACCACCTCCTATGCCAGGGCACAGATATGATCTCTCCCCCAATTGCATATCTTCCCCGCGTCATGTTGGTACTTGCTAACCTAAACAAATCCCAACGAGGCATATACGCGGCTCCTGACCATGCACACCATGAGCCAAGTGTCACCTCCGCCTCGCCATCCCGTGGGACTCCGCGTCACTTTTAAACACCAGTGCATACCTCCCTGCTTCCCCCCTTCTACCTATGCACCAGCCAAGGACCTCCATTGAGCTGCACCCACGTAAAAGCTACAACCCCCGCCACCACCGTAAACCGCTTTCCTTTTCTTCCCTCCATCTCTCACACTAGCAATTTATTGATCTCTAGTTACATTGTGTCTTGCAGGGAAGCTTCGCCCACAACCGCCTACAGGGTTCACCCCCTTTCAAAATTCCAATCACCAGCATCGACCATGAGCCTCTACGTGCGCTAGGAGCGTCAATAGAGAATCACCTTCCTCCTCGTACAAGCCGGCGTCGTGAACTGAACCGCCACGTGAGGTATCTTTGTGGTTGCCATCTCCCTTCCAAAGCCCCCTTGGGTTTGTCCGTTAGACGAGTGACAGCGGTGCGTCCGGCGCCATTCCCTCATAGAAGGCGTTGCTTTTTTGGCCTTCAGCTAGAGTCTCTCTTAGGCGTCTTGTTGTTGTTGCTTGGGCAATGACCTCGGGTTGTTTGGCAGTGTTCTTTTATCAACCGCTAGTGCGACAGTGTTTTTGGTGTGTTTGTCGGCTCTAGACGTGTTGACAGCATTCGCTCTATGGTTGTGTCTCCGTGTTTTGTATGGGGCTTTTCTTTTTCCCCTATATTTTACTCCTGCTTAATGAAAATAGGCACTATTTTAACTGCCTTTTTTCAAAAATAAAAAAACTCTGCAGATCACGGTGTTGCATTCTTTTCGTAAATTCTACAAGCAATAAATAAAGCACTCATCAAAGTCTTCTCTACTTTGCCTTTGTGTTATCATCCACCATTGGGGAGGTTGCACATGGTGCAATTGATGCATCAGCTAAGATGAATCTAGATTGATTTTTTGGAGCAATAGGCCAGCAGTCGACATATATCTGTTTTGCAAAAGGGCAGTGAAGGGTTAAGTGGCATATAGTTTCACCATCTAAAGCACATAGAGAACATTATAATTTGCTTCTTTGGGTTTAACTCCTTCCTACAACATCTTTTAAAAACAATTGTAAGCTAAATAAAGATTTCCCTCCCACAATATGTGTGAATATTGAATAATAACATTGTATGTCATAGCCAAGGGTGGCAAACCAAATACAACCATACCATAAAAAATACTCTGCTTCTATTAGGACCCCTTTCTCACAGTTTGCATGAATGAAGCAAGTGCATGTGATGCAATCAGGTTGTGAACCATCACTGACCACCTTCATGGCTTCGGTTGTAGCACGCACTCATCTTTCGGGTTGCTTCCGTGCGACGCATGTTCTTCTTCTACTTAATGAAATTGGAAGGCAGTTCGCTCGTCTCAATTTTTTTTTTTTGCATACTCCATGAATACGAGTACTATATGTGAGCCCGTGGTTTGTCAGTAAAAATTTCCTCCAAAGATCATCTCTTCCTTCGCTTTTTAGTCCCTGCCGGTATTGTGTTGCCGGCGGTGTTGACTGTTGTGTTGCTGGAAGATCATCAATTGAATGGCATGTTTGGTTTTTTCCGAGGTGCGAGAGGGGAAGAAGCAAGCAGTGAGTTTTGAAGTTCAATTAAACGTGGAGAAGGCAACATGGAAGCTGCTCATTCTCCTGAATTTCGTGTGAAGTGCTCAGGCTTCTAAAGACGCTGTTCCTAAGAGTGCATCCGCTGCGGGAGACGAAGACTTGACCGATGATGAGGAGGGCAGACCACGGGTGTCGGTGTCTGGGAAACGCGCCCCTGAAGGGCAGCGGGTCCACGGACCGACAGACGAATTTGTAGTTGGAGTGAGGCCCAACGACAACCCTTCTCAGCTAGCCCGGGGCGGCGGCCGAGCTCACGGGGGCTCAGGCCGCGCGGTCTTCCCAGACAGCGCCTGGTGCGACTTGGCGATCCGGGTACAAGTCCGTCGTACGGTGAGAGAGAGAGAGAAAAAAGAGGGAGAAGGAGGAAAAAAGGAATATAAACCGTGAAGACACAAGCGATTTACCCTAGTTCGAGCCCCCACTGCCGGGTAATAGCTCTACTCCAGCTCTTGTTGATTATATGGTGGAAAACAGTACAGAGATGCCAAGACCGGGCTTGAAGGCACGCTACTGCTAAGGAAGCTTCGGACGTGTGTGTTGCTTGGGTGGCTTGTCGCTTGAATCACTTGCTTATGGCTTGGCCTCGACTGGGTCCGAGGCCTTTCCTTTTATAGGCGCGGCGGATCGCCCGGAGCTGATGCGGCAGGCCCCGCGTTCGTTCTTGCTTTAGTGGCGGTGCACTTGTCTCATTCCGGGGCTCTGCCTGGTCTGGAGCCTGCAGGGAGAAGCTGGTCAGGTTAAAACTGGACACATGCTTGTCTGGGAGCGCCTATACAGGGGAGAAACATGCTTTAGGGAGAAAGCACTTTTCCTTTATCCCCAATATAGCATTGATTGGACTGAGCCAGCCTCGTGCCACCCGTTGGGGGCGTCGCGTAGCGTAACAACCGTCGCCGCCTGCCAAAGGGAGCAAACGACAAACTGAGCTGCCCGCGTGCTTCTCCCGGGCTGCGGATCCCCGGGGAGACACAGTTCCTCCCGGTCAAGGCCGGAAAAAGTGTGGTGGGACTTGACAGTTGTTGCCACCTGCCCACGGACAGGCGGACTACCCGCGGGACCCTCTCTCGGGCTAACGATGGCCCAGGAGGTGCGCCACGCTCCTGGTTGGGACCCAGGAAGGCACGGTTGACCTAGTCAAGCCCGGGGAAGACCCTGGCGGGTTAGACGTTTCCTTTAGTACGGCCAAGGGTGGCCTTTTGGACCTTCTGAACGTGCGGTGGGCCGGTACGAAATCGACCCAAGGCCTACCTTGAAATGGGCCACTTATCAATCACCAACAACGGGATGGACAAATGTAGTTCTTCCATAATTTTATATGAAGGAGCAGGGTCTCTCACGCATTCATGTGTCTAAATTTGTGATAAACTTTGAGAGAAAATCATGTATATATAAAGATTCGTACCCATATTGATCATGGTCAACTCTTGATCTCATCATGAATTTCTATTTTTTTAAAAAAATTGAGAGAAATTGCTTCTTACTTTCTTTAGTCACTTTTCATTATCCCTGCTTGTAGTGTCTGTTAAGGGGAATATAAATCATGTTCATCAATCTGTTCTGTGAGTGTTGTCCATAAAATTTTAAGCATCATCTATGGAATCTCTTATGTACAAAGTGCTTGGGTATCTCCGCATCTATAATACAAATGATGTCCATCAAAACAAAGTAAAACTGTAGGACGTCCTGATTCTCACCTGGATGCACTCACTCTTTCATGCTGAAAGTGGAGAGTGAACTTCAGCCTGAAACCCTGAATGGTGGCTGAAAACTACAAGACTGGTGCAAGATAATGGATTGAACAAGTTATCAATGGAGGAGTGCCATGGTAGATGAGATTGTTCACAGATTCTAGATGTATGAAATCATGTTTGGGTTTTCAGAATCTGTACATTTTGATTTTCTGAAATGAAAGGCCCTGTTTCTAGGAACTGATGGTTGGTGAATGAGATTGTTCACAGATTCACAGGCCAAGTAAAATTCAGATTTGTTCTTCCTTTAACCAGTCAGCATGGAATAGCACAAGAAAATAGCATCACAAGTATAATTAACAGAACTGCACAAAAAGAAAGCGTCTCCAACTTGTTAAACAAAAGATACAGCATTGCCAGCTCGTCCCCTGGAGAATTTTTCAGAGCATGATCCAACAAGCGGATGAAGAAATTTCCCTAATGCAAAACTGAAAATGGAAGGATAACATCAGTACATACACAATTTCAGCAAATGTTCAGTTTCTAACTGTTTTGTTATTGCCATACATGTCAGGAGCTATTATCCTTTCATTTCAGAAAATCGAAATGTACAAGGACAAAAGTCTCATTTTTACATCAATGCCTAATTACGTAAAATTATCAAAATCACTAGCCAGATAGATTCAAATACTTATCAATGATAATAACTTTATACTATCCAGCAAGAATAACAAAAAAAAAAAAGAAGAATGACCAGACACAAGCATTGTCTTGAGCAGAGCCTGCCTCTTCCTGATTTTACAACCAATGTATTGCATTTCATATACTTCAGGAATTATATCGACTTGAGCAGCTACATCTGTTGATGCATTTATCACTTATTTTTAACATTTTTTGCATGGATAGTATCTTCCATTAGCTGAAAATATTCTCAATAAAAGATCTCAATGACAAGGACCATTACAGGGACAGACTTTCACACGTTCCCTGCGTTTGACAGACCATTACAAGGACCAGAGACTCACACATGCTCAGCATTTGACAATTATGGTGGGCATCAACCAACTGAGTACTAGAAGCAAACCCCAAAATATGATCTACCATACTGCAAACTCATATTTTTGCCAATAACACCACCTCAACCCCCACAAAACATAACCTAGATAGGAAAAAAAAACATTTCATTTTTCTACTAAAATCTAAAAGCCCAATGAACACCATGAGGAACGAGTGACCACGGTGAGTGATCGCATATTTGCATGAGGGTACGCTGTGCTTGATTGCACAGGAGTCGTTACCATTAACAAACCCCTTGTAGACAACCCAGAAATCAGTGGGCTATGTGAAGGCTGGTGATTTCTTGAACACCCGCATTCTTGCAACCAACTGCTCCGCCATGCCCATGTTGTGACTATGCCACCACCACCTAAAACTACTGCGTTGGGAACACCTCCTCGTATTGGTGAAGCTTGGGTCGTTGTGTGTCCCACTTGACTCTTCATGGACCAGTTGAAGGAGGAGCCAGCAAGTTGACCTTAGCCGTGAACGAGCTTTGTTCCCTTTTGACAACATCATGGCAAATTTGCTAACCACCTCCTATGCCAGGGCACGGATATGACCTCTCCCCCCCCCCCCTATCTTCCCCGCGTCATGTTGGTACTTGCTAACCTAAACAAATCCCAATGAGGCACATCCTCAGTTCCTGACCATGCACACCATGAGCCAGGTGTCACCTCCGCCTCGCCATCCCGTGGGACTCCACGTCACTTTTAAACCACGGTGCATACCACCCTGCTTCCCCCTTCTACCTATGCACCAGCCAAGGGCTCGCTCCATCGAGCTGCACCCACGTAAAAGCTCCAACCCCCGCCACCACCGTAAACCGCTTTACTTTTCTTCCCTCCATCTCTCACACTTGCAATTTATTGATCGCTAGTTACATTGTGTCTTGCAGGGAAGCTTCGCCCACAACCGCCTACAGGGTTCACCCCCTTTCAAAATTCCAATCACCAGCATCGACCATGAGCCTCTACGTGCGCTAGGAGCGTCAATAGAGAATCACCTTCCTCCTCGTACAAGCCGGCGTCGTGAACTGAACCGCCACGTGAGGTATCTTTGTGGTTGCCATCTCCCTTCCAAAGCCCCCTTGGGTTTGTCCGTTAGACGAGTGACAGCGGTGCGTCCGGCGCCATTCCCTCATAGAAGGCGTTGCTTTTTTGGCCTTCAGCTAGAGTCTCTCTTAGGCGTCTTGTTGTTGTTGCTTGGGCAATGACCTCGGGTTGTTTGGCAGTGTTCTTTTATCAACCGCTAGTGCGACAGTGTTTTTGGTGTGTTTGTCGGCTCTAGACGTGTTGACAGCATTCGCTCTATGGTTGTGTCTCCGTGTTTTGTATGGGGCTTTTCTTTTTCCCCTATATTTTACTCCTGCTTAATGAAAATAGGCACTATTTTAACTGCCTTTTTTCAAAAATAAAAAAACTCTGCAGATCACGGTGTTGCATTCTTTTCGTAAATTCTACAAGCAATAAATAAAGCACTCATCAAAGTCTTCTCTACTTTGCCTTTGTGTTATCATCCACCACTGGGGAGGTTGCACTTGGTGCAATTGATGCATCAGCTAAGATGAATCTAGATTGATTTTTTTGGTGCAGTAGGCCAGCAGTCGCCATATATATGTCTTGCAAAAGGGCGGTGAAGAGTTAAGTGGCATATAGTTTCACCATCTAAAGCACATAGAGAACATTATAATTTGCTTCTTTGGGTTTAACTCCTTCCTACAACATCTTTTAAAAACAACTGTAAGCTCAATAAAGATTTCCCTCCTACAATATGTGTGAATATTGAATAATAACATTGTATGTCATAGCCGAGGGTGGCAAACCAAATGCGACCATACCATAAAAAATAGGGGTGAAAACGGAGCGGATATGGACGGATAATGGCTTTACCATATCCGTATCCGCTTTCTTTAATCGGATACGGATACGGATAGTATCAAAACGGATCGGATATTAAATCGGAAACGGATATTAATAAAACGGATAGTACTCGGAATCAGATAATAACCGGAAACAAAAACGAATATTTTTCGGATAGTATGTATACCGTAATAAACTTTGGATTATCATAGAAATATTGTCCATGACATAACAACTTAATATAACAAAAGTGCACATATAGTTTACACATTGATCATACATCGCGACGGATAACACATTGATCACATATGGGAACTTGGCAAGTAGCTGGTGCCTAACGGCTGACGGTCTGATGAGATGAGATGTGAGGTGTTAGGCTTGCTTAGTCATGGGCCTTATTGGTTTACAAGCTGTTGGGCCTCAACCTAGTTTTAGACCATTATCCGGTTAGATATCCAGGTTGCAATTTTATTCGGATATCCGAATTGAAATTTTATCTGGATATCCGTATCCGCTCCGTTTTCGTCGGATATCACCAATACCATATATCCGCTCCGTATCCGCTTAGATCTATCCGGATAATTATCCATATCCGAATCCGTCGGATACTAGAATTTTATGCCATTTCCCAAAATATGGATATTGGATACGGATACGGTTCAGATATTATCCGCTCTGTTTTTATCCCTAATAAAAAATACTCTGCTTCTGTTAGGACCCCTTTCTCACAGTTTGCATGAATGAAGCAAGTGCATGTGATGCAATCAAGTTTAGGCTGTTTGGTTGCCTTCTCAGTTGAACCAGGCTGTATGAACTGAGACAGGCTGGTTGGAGCCAGGATGAGATGATGCAAATGATTATTGTTTGGTTTGTTATATGAGATTGTACAGGCCGCGTAGAGATGTTGTTTGGTTGACTACGCTAAGGAGATAATGGCATGAAAAATTCAAAAGAGGGATGAAATGTATTAAAAAATAAATTCTAGAAAATGAAAAAAACAAAAAATCAAATACGAAAATAAAAATTCAAAAGAAAAAACTCATAAATAAATAAATTTAAAAGTGAAAATTTTAAACTTTTAAAATTTATATGGCGATTGTGGTCTAGTTTTGTTCAAAATAATGCCAGAAACCCAATTTTGAAATCAGTTCGGTAATCGAACATACTAATTAAAAGATATAGCGAAAAAATCAATCAAATGTGTTGCCTGCATGCGGTCAACACTGGTTCCTACTGTGCGTTGCTGCATCCGCGGATCCTGGCTCTAGAAAAACGCCCAATTTGGCCGTATCTCCAGAGCCTGGCCCGAAGGGGGTAATTGCATCTAGAGAGCCAGGCTCAGATGGGTAAGAAGGCAACCAAACACTCTACTTTTGTATGTGTAGGTGCAAAACTTTTGGGATGTAGACAACAAAATAGCCTAGTTGTGAACCATCACTGATCACCTTCATGACTTCAGTTGTAGCACATACGCATATTTCGGGTTACTTCCGTGTGTCGCATGTCCTTCTTCTACTTAATGAAATTGGACGGTAGTTTGCTTGTCTCAAATTTTCATTTTCATTTTTTGCATACTCCATAAATATGAGTACTATATGTGAGCTCATGGTTTGTCAGTAAAAATTTCCTCCGAAGATCATCTCTTCCTTCGCTTTTCAGTCCCTGCCGGCATTGTGTTGCCGGCGGTGTTGACTGTTGCGTTGCTGGAAGATCATCAATTGAATGGCATGTTTGGTTTTTTCCGAGGTGCGAGAGGGGCAGAAGCAAGCAGTGAATTATGAAGTTCAATTAAACGTGGAGAAGGCAACATGGAAGCTGCTCATTCTCCTGAATTTCGTGTGAAGTGCTCAGGCTTCTGAAGATGACGTTACTAAAAGTGCATCCGTTGCGGGAGACGAAGACTTGACCGATGGTGAGGAGGGCAGACCACGGGATGGACAAATGTAGTTCTTCCAGAATTTTATATGATCGAGCACGGTCTCTCAAGCATTCGTGCGTCTAAATTTATGATAAACTTTGAGAGAAAATCATGTATATATAAAGATTCGTACCCATATTGATCATGGTCAACTCTTGATCTCATCATGAATTTCTATTTTTAAAAAAAAATTTGAGAGAAATTACTTCTTACTTTCTTCGGTCACTTTTCGTTATCCCTGCTTGTAGTGTCTGTTAAGGGGAATACAAATCATGTTCATCAATCTGTTTTGTGAGTGTTGTCCATAAAATTGTAAGCATCATCTATGGAATCTCATATGTACAAAGTGCTAGGGTATCTCCGCATCTATAATACAAATGATGTCCATCAAAACAAAGTAAAACTGTAGGAGGTCCTGATTCTCACCTAGATGCACTCACTCTTTCATGCTGAAAGTGGAGAGTGAACTTCAGCCTGAAACCCTGAATGGTGACTAAAAACTAGAAGACTGGTGCAAGATAATGGATTGAACAAGTTATCAATGGAGGAGTGCCATGGTAGATGAGATTGTTCACAGATTCTAGATGTATCAAATCATGTTTGGCGTTTTAGAACCTGTACATTTTGATTTTCTGAAATGAAAGGCCCTGTTTCTAGGAACTGCCGATCCGATGGTTGGTGAATGAGATTGTTCACAGATTCACAGGCCAAGTAAAATTCAGATTTGTTCTTCCTTTAACCAGTCAGCATGGAATAGCATAAGAAAATAGCATCACAAGTATAATTAACAGAACTGCACAAAAAGAAAGTGTCTCCAACTTGTTAAACGAAAGATACAGCATTGCCAGCTTGTCCCCTGGAGAATTTTTCAGAGCATGATCTAACAAGCGGACGAAGAAATTTCCCTAATGCAAAACTAAAAATGGAAGGATAACATCAGTACATACAAAATTTCAGCAAATGTTCAGTTTCTAACAGTTTTGTTATTGCCATACATGTCAGAAGCTATTATCCTTTCATTTCAGAAAATCGAAATGTACAAGGACAAAAGCCTCATTATTACATCAATGCCTAATTACGTAAAATTGTCAAAATCACTAGCCAGATAGATTCAAATACTTATCAATGATAATAACTTTATACTATCCAGCAAGAATAACAAAGAAAAGAAGAATGACCAGACACAAGCATTGTCTTGAGCAGAGCCTGCCTCTTCCTGATTTTACAACCAATGTATTGCATTTCATATACTTCAGGAATTATATCGACTTGAGCAGCTACATCTGTTGATGCATTTATCACTTATTTTGAACATTTTTGGCATGGATAATATCTTCTATTAGCTGAAAATATTCTCAATAAAAGATCTCAATGACAAGGACCATTGCAGGGACAGACATTCACACATTCCCTGCGTTTGACAGGCCATTACAAGGACCAGAGACTCATACATGCTCAGCATTTGACAATTATGGTGGGCATCATCCAACTGAGTACTAGAAGCAAACCCCAAAATATGATCTACCATACTGCAAACTCATATTTTTGCCAATAACACCACCTCAACCCCCACAAAACATAACCTAGATAGGAAAAAAAAACATTTCATTTTTCTACTAAAATCTAAAAGCCCAATGAACACCATGAGGAACGAGTGACCACGGTGAGTGATCGCATATTTGCATGAGGGTACGCTGTGCTTGATTGCACAGGAGTCGTTACCATTAACAAACCCCTTGTAGACAACCCAGAAATCAGTGGGCTATGTGAAGGCTGGTGATTTCTTGAACACCCGCATTCTTGCAACCAATTGTGAACTGAGAAGGTGAGCAGCATCAGAAATCCAGAGCCGTATCGTTGACAGCAATGATCGCCCAGGAGCTGATTCGGCGGCGGAGGCGCAGATGGGCCGTGGGCCCGTGGCCCGTCTGCCCTCGTGATGTTGCTGACGTGGAGCTTTTTGGATCCCGATTTTTCGAAATGGAAAACTAGCAGTTGCAAACCGAGTTCGGGAAGGAGACGTGCAACACGCCACCGCCTTGGCGGGAACCCTCGCCATTCCCCGATCTATATAAGCCCCGCGCGCCAAGAAAATTCGGCAATTCCCCTCAGATCCCCAATTCTCCACCGAGTTCTTGCAAACCCTAGGTCAGAGCTTCCAAGCAAACCCAAGGCCGGCGCGATGGAGGCGGCGAACGCCGTTCAGCTCCCGCCGGGCATCAAGTTCGACCCCGAAGACGACGAGCTCGTGGAGCACTACCTCGTCCCTCGCCAGCGCGGTCAGCCGCTCGCGTTCGAAGGCATCATCATCGAGGCCGACCCGTTGAGCTCGCCGCCGCGGAAGCTCCTGGACAAGTACGAGCGCAAGAACGTCGCCTTCTTCTTCTCGGCGGGGCAGGCGAAGAGCGGCAACGGCAACGGCAAGGGCGGCCACCAGAAGCGCACCTGCGAGGGCGGCGGGTGCTGGAAGAAACAGAAGGGCGTGGAGGGCAAGACGCGCCTCGCCGGCACCGGCGAGGAGGTCGTGTGGCGCAACGACGCACTCAACTTCCACGCCGAAGGCGAGAAGAGCAGCTCGGGATGGGTTATGCACGAGTACACCATCACGGCCCCGCCGGAGCTCGCCTCGTCGCCGTTGAGGGCGTATCGCATCAATTTCGGCTGGCACGGCCAAAAGCGGAAGAGGGAGGCGCAAGATTCCGGCGCCGAGGGCGGCGACGACGTCGAAGCGCGCGCCGCGCAACGCCGCGCAACGGCGCCATGCATCCAGCAGGGAGAGCTGCAAGGTGGCGGTGGCATCGTCTCGCCGCCGGCGCCGACCATGAGCGAGTGCATTGGGGCATCGGCAGGGACGCCATCTTCCGAACAAGACCCCTACACCGCCATGACGCCCTTGGATTTCGACTTTGAGGTTCCGGACATGGATGAGCTGCTACAGTACATCAACAGCGATGACTATGCGCTAGCGTAGTTCTCCTGTGTATAATGTAATGCATAGCTGCATCACCCTGATGCTTTTTGTAAGACTTGTACATGCTTATATGAACTAGCTAGTGATTCCTCAACAAATTTCTTTTATACAGTGCGGTCAGTCTAAGAATATTGTTGATGAGTTGTATACAGTGCTAATTTATTTTAAATATATTTTGAAAGCAAGTAAATTGCAATCAAAATGCAATACACTGCAGTGTGAACTGGGATATTAATAAATATTTCATACAAATTACATCTACAGGTTCAAATTCGTTCTGTGGTGTCAAACTACATCTAGAATTCTAGATCGAGAATGGTCCACATCAGATTGTGGAGCACTCATGCAAATATGTGCAGATCTAAATTGCCACATCATATGCGACCGTGGAGCTATGATTCATCCATTGTCGGTTCCTACATTAGTTGAGCAAAACAAGCCAGCAGAAGACATAATTAGTAGCCATAGAACAATTTTCCAAGATGCTCGACTAATTCAGTGGACAGTCGAAGGATATGTATTTAGAGCAAAATCATCCTATATATGCTTGTGATGCTGCACCTTCTTCTGAAGCAGCTTATGTCTTTTTGTTAAAGGAAAATAAATGTGGTCAAACAACAAACACAAGCTAGAAAAACTAAATCAACATTTTTTTTTTGAATAATAAATATTGATCAAGAGAGAGCGACAATGGGAAGGAAGGCTAAGCGTGTGGTACAGGAGAGGAAAAATCATGGATGCAAGTTTTTTTTTTCTTTTATTCTTGCTCATTCCAGAATGCAAGCATGATAGATTATAGATCTCTTCTATATGGAACATTTACTATTGAATTGTTTAGATAAGGAGTACTTTGTTTGCAATGTGGGAGAAAAAAAGGAACAAATGGTGAGAAAAAAATAAACTACTTTTGAAGAATGAATCAGAGCAGGCATCTGCTAAATGTCTTGAGAAAAATCCACATAAAAACAATCAGATGCAAATATTCAGAGAAGTAGTACCAAAGTAAGAGCCATTTCTTGTATCTTGCAGCAACGGCAACAAAAACATCTCCACCCCATACCAAACTGCCTGTACCTGTTCAACGAAGGCAGCAAACTAAACCATATCAAGTGATTTAGAACTGCCTCAAACTATTCAAAACTATGCAGGCTGTATTATTGCACGCTGTTGGAGGGTTCATTTCAAAACATTTCATGGATTATCATTTTACGTCAGGGCACTAGATACAAAAGCCTAGGGACACCGATTGAATAACTTGTACCATCCCCAAAACTTGACTATGCCAATTGCCAAGACGTAATTTGAATGAAATTGTACACGTGTACACGAAGCTATCCCTGTAGGTCATTTCATCGAACATTTCGTAAGCATTTCATGAAAAAAAAACCATTGCTCGATGTAGATGATTGTCGACTCTGGCCACGGAAGCTGGTGATGCATAGAGGGGATGCACATGAGCAGTGGAGGCTATACTGGAGCCTATTTGAAATTTGAAGAATCAACCGGTTAGATCTAGTTTAATTCCAACCAACACAATCACTTCGTTTCGGTTCAAAACATAGCAAGAGAACGGTGAAATCCACCTGCTGCGTGAGGCTGTGGATCACGTTGGGCCGCATGAGGTCGGCAAACTTGAAGTCGAGGCGTCGAACACCACCTTCTGCCCGAAGCCCTCAACAAGCGCCTCCTCCGACGGCGCCGCGGCCAGCGCATCCTCCCACTCTCACCTCCGCAATGCGTTGTGGACAAATGCTCGGCTCCACCCCAATCTGGAGCATGTCATCCCACACCTGGGCGCGTCTCGAAGCGCACGGCTACCATCTCCGACGCCGCCGTGCAACGGAGCAACGCCGTGGCGCGCCAGGTCGCGGAAGGTGGCAAGGCATATCGTTGAACAGGTGGTGCGCGCATGGTCCGGAGCTTGATTTGGCGAGCGGCGCTAGCACGGCGGCGGTGGCGCAGATGGGCCGTGGACCCGTGGCCCGTCTGCCCGCGTGATGTTGCTGACGTGGAGCTTCTTGGATCCCGATATTTCGAAATGGAAAACTAGCCGTTGCAAACCGAGTTCGGGAAGGAGACGTGCAACACGCCACCGCCTTGGCGGGAACCCTCGCCATTCCCCGATCTATATAAGCCCCGCGCGCCAAGAAAATTCGGCAATTCCCCTCAGATCCCCAATTCTCCACCGAGTACTTGCAAAACCGTAGGTCAGCGCTTCCAAGCAAACCCATGGCCGGCGCGATGGAGGCGGCGAACGCCGTTCAGCTCCCGCCGGGCATCAAGTTCGACCCCGAAGACGACGAGCTCGTGGAGCACTACCTCGTCCCGCGCCAGCGCGGTCAGCCGCTCGCGTTCGAAGGCATCATCATCGAGGCCGACCCGTTGAGCTCGCCGCCGCGGAAGCTCCTGGACAAGTACAAGCGCAAGAACGTCGCCTTTTTCTTCTCGGCGGGGCAGGCGAAGAGCGGCAGCGGCAAGGGCGGCCACCAGAAGCGCACCTGCGAGGGCGGCGGGTGCTGGAAGAAACAGAAGGGCGTGGAGGGCAAGACGCGCCTCGCCGGCACCGGCGAGGAGGTCGTGTGGCGCAACGACGCACTCAACTTCCACGCCGAAGGCGAGAAGGAGCCGTTCCGGCGCGAACCGCCCTCGCGGCGACGAGGGGAGCGCGAGCGGCTCCGGCGCACTCTGGAACCGGCAGCCGGCGCGAGGCGGTCACAAACCGACGCCTTGCCAACACGCCGCGCGAGGCGGGCCCCAGCGTCCGGCTCACTGCCGGAGTCGTCGTCGTCGTCGTCACCCCGTCGCGGAAGAGCTTGAAAAAGTGGGCGACAAGCAGCCGGGGGGGCGCCGGCAGCTGGCGGGGCAGGCAAAGAGTCGAGTTGCCCCGGCAGCCAATCCTGAAGCGTCACCACGGGCAGGCCGCCGTCGAGGCGAGTGGCGGCGGCAGAGTAGTCTTCAACGGTCGTAACGTGGATGACAACGTTGAACTCGGAGGAGCGGGGAGGGCACGGCCTGGGAGCCGCCGCGGCGCTGGCCCCAGCCCAGCCGCCGGCGCGCTCACTGGTCTGGCCGGGCGAAGGGTCGACGAGGGCTAGCTCCGCCGCTAGCGGGATGGACGCTGGGTCGGCGGTCCAAGCCCAGAGGCGGAACATGGAGGTGTCGGTGCGAAAGCGCGACGCGGCCTCGATGACGTCCACACGGGCACAGCCGGCTAGGAGCAGCTCGACGACGGACATGTCCCAGCAGTGGAAAGGGAGCCCCTCGAGGACCAGCCGGACGCGAAAGCGAAGCGCGCCGACATGGCGGGCGGGGTGGACATGCTCGGGGAAGACGGTGAAGCGGAAGTCGCGGCCGATGTGGTGGATCGAGCGGCGGGCGGCAACAAGGCGCGTTTGCTCCGGGTAAGTGAAGCGCACAATGAAGCAACGACCCGCCACGAAGGAGACCCTCATGTCGCTGAACGGGACGTCGGTGTGGGCTTCGAGCGCGCGGGCGACGGCGTCAGCGTCAGGAAGCGGGCCGCCGATGACTTCAACAGAGAGGGCATAGAGGTGAAGGTCTGCCGCGGCGCTGCGGATGGCCGGGGAGACCACGACGCAGGCGCGCACGGAGGGCGGGCGGTTGGCGGCGAGGACGGGGCGCAGGCGCTGGCGAGGCATGGCTGGTGGAGGCGGGTGGCCTGGGCGCGGAGGAGGCAGCCGAGGTTGGAGGCGACCTAGACGGCAGTGGCGCAACTGGTGACCGGAGCGGAAGCAACGGAGACATTTAATCGGGTCACGGCACGCCGCCACCACGTGGTCGCGCGCGAGGCAACGGAAGCAGCGGCCCCGCGGAACGGAGGTGGCAGAGGTGCGGCGGGGATGCCGGGCACGCGCCTGAGCGCCGGCCCGAAATGGGGGGAGATGACGCCGGCGTGCCCGCTTCGAAGAGACCACTTGCCAAGAACCGCCCTCCGGAGTGATGACGAGGGAGCGAAGAGCAGGCAGGCGCGTGGGATTACCAGGAACGGAGATGGGGCGGCTGAGGGCAGGCGGCGTGGAGGAGGAAATGAGGCTCAAGGTAGGGGCAGTAATGGCGGTCTGAGTGGGTAGCTCGCGGGCGGTGGTAATGGCGGGGGCAGGCAGGAGGAAATTGGCGCGAGGGCTGAGCGTCGGGTTCCAACGCGAGGAGGCGCTGACCTCGCGCGGGGAGGAAGTGGCCGCGGTGGCCAGGGCGGCGGACCGCGGGGAGGAAGTGGCCGCGGTCGCCGGAGCGGCGGACCGCGTGGAGGAGGAGGGCATGGCTTCTTTTAGTGTGATAGTACTTATGAGGCTAATTTCGTTCTCACATTTACCAAAATCACAGAATCCCCAAATCACCGAAACCCTAGAAATAAAAATTGCCCCTAAATTTGAACTACCTACACAATGGAAGCGCTGGACACGCTCACATCTGAAACAGCATCGGCGGCGGCACCTCCAGTTGCCGGTGCCATGAGGCCTTCGTGAGGCCGGCGGGGAGGTCTTCGTCAGCCGGGCGGACGAAGACGAGGAGGAGGCGGACGGCGCGGGGGCGCGGGAGGCGGAGGGCGCGAGGGCGCGGGGGCGCGGGAGGCGGAGGGCGCGAGGGCGCGGGGGCGCGGGAGGCGGAGGGCGACGATGCGCCCTGCGAGGAGGACGGCGAGGGGCACAGGAGGACGCCGGCGAGCCCTGGCGGGAGGCGGAGGGCGCGGGGGCGCGGGAGGATGCCGCGCGCGCGAGCGATGATGGCCAACTTCTCCCGCGCGCTGCCCTGTAAAATCCATTTGACATGTGGGCCTAGGTCATCCAATCTCTAAACCCGGTGTTTTGTGTTAAATAGGTTCAATACATGGTGTTAAGTGAGTCTAAACCTTTAAACCTGGTGCTTTATGTTAGTTTGTCACCAAAACCTGGTGCTTTGTGAAATTTACTCTTTTATTTTTAAGTGGTATGCTTTGCCAAAAGAAAACATGGGTTATTTGTCCAGAAACTTAAGGGTTTTTCTGTACTTTTCACTTAAGAAATCCTCATCAGAGCCACAGCCGCGAGATAGCTCCTAGCTCCTCCTCCTCCTCGTCGGCGGCGGCCATGCTGCTCCGCCTCCGCCTGCCGCCGCAGCCCACCACTGCAGCAAGCCTCGCAGCATACCTCCTCCCCTCCTCCCGCTTCACCCGCTTCTTCCCTTCGCCGTCCTGGCGTCCGCCTCCGCGCCGTTGCCTCTCCACTACTGCCGCCACCGCCGCCGCCTCCACGAGGGGTAACGCTCGTCTCCTCGCATGTTCGTAGCTGCGGCCGATGGTTTCTAATCCAACTTGTAGAGATGTTTCTTTTATGGCTGTGACCAAATGACGCTACCGAAAATGTAAGAAAAAATGGTCGCTGATGGGTTTGGTTTCTGCTCTTGGGGGTTAGATTCGAGGAGCCGCTTGGACTCGCTTCAGGAGCGATACGATGTCATTGTGGTTGGAGGGGGCCACGCCGGCTGTGAGGCCGCGCTTGCGTCAGCTCGTCTCGGCGCGCGCACCCTTCTTCTGACGCTCAACATTGATCGGATTGCATGGCAGGTTGGCCGTCTGCTCTAATGAAGTCTGCAATTCTAGATTACTGCAATTGTGTAGTATCATATATCTTTCCAATTGAAAGCCTTTCTGATTCCTGCATTTCGGTAAAAATACAAAATATGAGACCAACTTCATGCGCTGAAAAGATGCGAGCATCGGACCCTTATGCCATGGCCCATGGTAATAATCTATAATCAAGAATCGAACCATTGAACCCTTTACAACAAGAATTGAACATGTAGCAGTTCTATATTGCACGCTGTGTTTCTGTTTCTAGTGGAAAGGGGATAGGGATTTGTCCCCTTTGCGAAAAAGGAAGAAGAATCGAACATGGATCTTTTACAGTTCTTGACATTGTGTGCATGTCTGATGAAAGGTTAGCATAAATACAGAAACTAAAACTATTTTTAACTTACAGCGCAGGGTCGAGTTTTGATACGATATTTACATATTTTAGATATGCTATAAGGGACTGAGGAAGCCTCGCTAGTCAAGGAGCTGCCTGTCAATTTTGTTATACTACAAGGACTAGAAATGTGGTTCTGCTTCTTGACTACTCCTTTTGGTTTTATGTTTTACAGCCTTGTAACCCTGCTGTGGGTGGGCCTGCAAAATCTCAACTTGTCCATGAGGTAGATGCCCTTGGTGGTGAAATTGGAAAAATTGCAGACAGGTAGACATTTGAATTTGTTCTTGTTTACAGAGGTGAATTTTTTTTTTGTTTTTGTTCTTATGCTTGGAGGTTGGCCTGTTGGGCTAAGAGTTGAAACTTGCACTGCTAATGAATCAACAAAGATCTCATGTAGACCCATATCTTCTCGTCATAGGTGCTACCTGCAAAAGCGTGTGCTAAACAGCTCAAAAGGACCTGCAGTACGAGCACTGCGGGCTCAGACTGATAAGAGGGAGTATGCAGAGGAGATGAAGAAAGTCGTTGAAAGGTCAGTGTATACCAACCTGTTTCACCATAAAATGCAAACTTCAGTCAGATTTCTTTGTTTGATTGACAACTACAAAAGTATTTTATGCATAAATTCTGAATTACCTCTGCTTTGGTGACCTCATTTGAATTGTCATGACTCTTGAGTTTCGACTTAATTTGCAGGTGAATCTTTCTCTGTTTATACTTTTGCCTAACTGAGGTTAATTGTTGTCAGAAAATATGATTTAAGGGCTGTTTGGAAGTAAAGTATTTTCTTAGTTTCTAACAAAACCATGGTTTTTGAGAATACCATGTTATTTTATAATATGCGGTGTTTGGTACCTTGGTATTTTATACCATGAGAATACCATGGTATTTTTGGAGTATTGAAAACTACACTGTGATCTAAATCTCTTCTTTGGTCATAGACTCTAAAAAACAATGCAGCCAAACAATTGGTAATTCCAAGAAATACCATGGTTTCAATGGAGTTTGGTAAAACCCTAGTATTCATGGTAAAACAATTGGCAAACCATGGTATTGAAAAACCATGTTTCTGTCTCCAGATAATTTAATGTGATATCTTTCATGCTACTTACTAATTATCGTAATGTTATATTTTTCAGCACAGAAAACCTTTTCATTCGGGAGGCAATGGCGACAGAGGTTTTGATAGGCAAGAATGACAGTGTTGAGGGTGTGCACACTTTTTTTGGCATGGACTTTTATGCACCGTCTGTTGTACTTACCACTGGAACATTTATGAGTGGTAAGATTTGGGTTGGTAGGACATCAATGCCTGCGGGTCGAGCTGGAGAGTCAGCTTCTCATGGACTAACTGAAAATTTGCAACATCTCGGTTTTGAAACTGACCGCTTAAAAACTGGCACACCGCCACGAATTGATCGCCGGACAGTTGACTTTTCTGGGTTGGAACCCCAGCATGGTGATGAAGAGGTATATTAAACATTGTGGCATGTTTATGCTCGAATTTAATTCTTATAGTTCTTCCTGCCCTTGCCATTGGCTGTTATTACATTGATTTATCTGTTAAGGCAAACTGCGGGATCGGTAGTTTTTCGGATTATACTGCACTTTTGTACTTCCAAATAGTTAAATAGTTAGATATCACAAGTTATACTGCATTTTTCTAGTTTCTCTTCTTAGTCGTTTGCATCATTGTTTTGTGATTTACACTTTACATTAAATCTTAATAGAATAAATGAAGTACACATTGAATGCAGTGTTTACTGCAAGGATAAGATCGAAGTGTTGAATAAAGTATGTTTATTGGATTCTGTTATCAGACCAGCACACAGAAAATAAAGTAGACGCACCTTTTATGAGCTGATCTTGCAGATGAAACATTTTGCTTCTCGCATAGATGCTTCACAACATTTCTTTTGTCTTTAGTATTTGCTGTGTACCTGCTAGGTTTACATTTTGCACCCATATGTTGAATAGAACTAAGTCGATTTTGGGAATCTCGGGCTTGTCAGGTGGGGATTAAGCTTGATGTTCAAGTTGGTTCAATGTTATATGTTCTTTAAAAGATAGTACCTGTCAAAACAGGTGGGCTGGTTCAGTTTTGATCCTGAATTTCACATTGAGAGGGAACAGATGTGCTGCTATTTAACACGAACTACAAAAGACACACACCAAATTGTCAGAGATAACCTGGATGAAACACCAACTTATGGTGGCTGGGTTGAAGCAAAGGGACCAAGATACTGCCCAGCAATTGAAGACAAGGTATTATATCATGAACTTTTTTTTTTGGTTTGGTAAATGACAGTTTTTTGGTGTGTTCAAATAAACTTGTAAGGTACTTTACCTATACAGTATACACACTGATTTTCTTTTTTAATCACAATCCGAAAGCTAACCACATATTTCTTTGCTTTAGATCGTAAGGTTCAAGGATAAAGAGTCTCATCAGGTCTTCCTTGAACCAGAGGGTAGAGATGTTCCTGAGCTTTATCTGCAGGTCTCTCCATTCCTTATTCCCATACTCTTTTCCTTTTGGGTCAAATTGTCTTAACCTGAGACATTGCGTTTCTCTGAGCATAATAAACCTTACACTTAGGGTCATCTATGCATCTTATACAGGGCTTTTCCACTGGTCTACCTGAAAGGTTGCAATTATCACTTGTGAGAACACTACCAGGGCTGGAGAACTGTGTGATGCTAAGGCCGGCTTATGCTGTTGAATATGATTACTTGCCTGCTTATCAGTGCTCAAGATCACTTATGACTAAGAAATTTGAGGGCTTATTCTTCTCTGGCCAAATTAATGGAACAACAGGATATGAAGAAGCTGCAGCTCAGGTTTATGCATTGTTTCTGATCTGTCCATTGCATTGTGTATTACTGGTTTATGCAGATTTTCCAGATCCTTAGCTTACAGACTTTTGTTTACAGGGTATAATTTCTGGAATCAATGCAGCTAGGCATTCTGATGGAAAATCACAAATCATTCTGGAGAGAGAAAGCAGTTATATAGGTACTCTTATTGATGATCTTGTTACGAAAGATCTTAGGGAGCCTTATCGCATGTTAACAAGGTATGAATTTTCAATAAAACCTTTCTTAGTGTTAATGCTTGAAGAAATTGGAAAATGATGACTGTAGGATCTTATAAATTGAACTGAACCAATGTTATGGAATATGTGCATTCTAGTAGGTAACATTTAGAGTTTATGTTGCTCTGAAAAACTAGGAACCTGTGGACATCAGGAATATTTATCAGATGGAGCTAGTTAAATGAATAGTTGACAATGATTACTAGATTAAGTTAGAGAAATGTTACATTAGGGTGTTTCATGTGTAATATTATCAAAATGTTTGCTCTTTTGATAACAAAAAATGCCATGGTTTGTGCCATTGCCTATTATTATCCAATAAAAGGAACTAAGCAAAATGCCATATTGTTATAAATTTAAAACTTTATGAGAGATATTACTTAATATGACTCTTTGAATCATAGACTTGCTGACATTTTTCTATTGGCACCCATGGACATTCAGCCGTTCAGAACATCGTCTACTGCTTCGAGCCGATAATGCTGATAGTCGATTGACCCCTCTGGGAAGAGAGATTGGTTTAATAGATGATAGACGATGGGAGCTTTATCAGTCAAAGCAAACTCGCATTAAAGAGGAAAAAGAACGGTTGAAGTCTACAAAAATATCAGGTAAGCTTTATATTTTTTTAGCAGGAATACTGTATGAACCTATGCCAGATTTCATAATACTAATATTAACATGCGCTTGCTAGGTGTAGTTGGCAGCTTGACTTCAGCTGCTCTAACTCATTGGTTCTGTAACTATTCTCAGGAGGTGAGTTTGCTGCTGAAGTAACCGCAATATCCAACCAACCCGTAAAGGAACCGTCTACACTTGAAGCCATACTGAAGAAGCCACATGTGCAATATAAACTTTTTGATAAGCATGGATACGGGAATGAGCATTTATCTCGAATTGAGAAAGAATGTGTTGTGATTGATATTAAGTATGAAGGTTTTATAGCACGGCAGCAGAGTCAATTACAACAGGTAACTTGCTTTATGATCATGTGCATTTTTTCTAAAGTAAATTTACAAGGGGGAATATTTTTTTAACAAAATAAACAAAAGTTCTTTGAACCGTGAGAAAATTGTGCATACATCATATAAGATGTCCATCGGTAATGCATGCTGCTGTCAAGGCCCATATATATATCGTTGGCCCATCTAGCCCATGAGGACAGGACTCTATATATAGTTATCACCCCTAAGGGGCTAATTATCTATCTGACAACTTGTGAGGTCAGTAACAGCTGCATCCCTTGTACAAATATTTTTAATATATGAATTTTGCTTCATTTTCCTTTTCTTTATTGAGTAGCTCTTTTAGCTCTTTCGTAGCTGTGTTCTGTTGGCCATTGGGGCTTGGGAACAGTGGTTGATTCTTTCTCACTCTTGTAATAAAGAATGTTGGTCTGGTTTCCTTGCTTTGCTTTAGAAAAGGTCCACCTCCATTGACTTTGAAAGTTCAGTTGTTTAATTCCTCTTTTCTATTTTGAAAATTCTGTTGATCCCTTGTTGTGCATTTTTCCTCTTAAGATTGTAAATCAGGAACACAAAAGGCTTCCTGAAGACCTAGATTACCACTCGATGACAAATCTATCTCTTGAAGCCCGTGAAAAACTTTCCAAGGTATGTAGCCCATCTGTATTTTTTCCTACAATAAGCTTTGAGAATATGTTCAAGAACCTTATTCGTAAAATAACTTGCCAACATAAATCAATAACATGCACAATGTATTTCTTTATTTATTGAGACACCTGTTGCTAGCATTTCAGTCTTTTATGATGATCATTGGTTTAGAATTCTCAAGTTGTCAGTTGCTACTACTTTTGATTGCTTGGGCACATCTTGTCTGAACCTTTATGTCATCTACGTACCTGAAGTGCTTAAAATAGCAGCTGCAGCTGTGTATTATTCTAGATTTATAAGAAAGCAGGGTGCCAGTTTTATGATTTTATTTAAGGGCAAGACCAATGCTAGCCCTATGTATTGCCCATTTGTTGTCCGAAACTTTAGAAATAGAGGTCAGTGAAGAGTGAAAAGTGAGTTGTGAATAGTGCTGGGCAAAAAATAGGGCCAACATCGGTCTTTGCCCTAGTACAATACAATTCATGTTACTATGCATTTTTAGGTAAGGCCACAAACAATAGGTCAGGCGAGCAGAATTGGTGGTGTCAGCCCGGCAGACATGACTGTCCTTCTCATTTGGATGGAGAGCAATCGTCGCATGGCTAACTACAGGAGGCAGCAAGACATGCTGAGATCTGCTGCGGCCAAGGCAGACGATTCTTCTGACGAAGTTGTTCGTGCCAGTGCCACCACTTCATAATTGGGTGCACTTTGTGACAAGTGCAGGCAACTGATCAGGGACCACTGGGCTTTGAGAGGCAGCGTGCTCTTTGAATAGAAGTTTTGTATGCATATATGGCGGTACGTGGATGCTTCTTTATTAGAATGTTAGATCAGATTTGCAAGTAGGATTATAGAGGACTTGTACCATTAATTAAAGGCATCGATGTAAAGAGCGGCAACATGAAGCGATGTAGCAGAGCAGCCACTATTCATGTATATACGTGGAACCTTTTTGGAATTCTGAGTGCAATGAAGCCATAGTATCATTTACAGAGAAGTAAAGCTTTCATATGTATGTGCTCACTTGAACAAGCATGCACAATGGTGGCACTATCCTGCCCCTAAATGGGGTTGGTCTAGGATTTGGGGTTAGGATGGAACTAGCATTGTGCATGCCATTGCTCACTGGGTGAACAAAAACAGAATGCAAAAACATACTCTTGGTTGCAACTTGCAATGTAATGTACAGCATAACACTGCGTCCGGGTGTTCTTTACTGCTTATCTATTTATTTGCTTGTTTTTGTTTTGAAAATACAGATGCTTTGGTATTTTTACTCAATTTTCTGCATGAAAAGCTCTTAAAACAAGTGAAATAGTCTGGACTTTACTCTTGAGCCAACCTCGGAATCCCTCTATGTATAGAAAATAAGCGAGCAGATAAGACACAAGTATATATGTGCTGTAAAGAACACCTAAATAAATAAGTGTGTTGCCATGTACAAGATAAATGGGTAACAGATAAAACTTCTGGATGATAAAGTGATCAGTTTTAACCCCTTTCTACTTAGCAATTAATCATATATCAATAAGAATCTATGACTTCTGGATGATAAATCATCAGTTTAACTCCATGCTACTTAGCAGTTGGTCATACATCAGTAAGAATCTATGGATAATAGTAACCATTCTAACCTTCTATCAACCACCGCGGGCATTGTAAGCACTAAAGCCTAACCCCAAATTGTATCTAATTTTCTACAAAAAATTTCCAGCACTACACCTCAACTAACGCAGCTATTACAAACTTGTCTTTCGTGAGACATGCAACAAGTTGATAAACCTCTGATCCCACACCTCTCTGTGGAATTCCATCGGTGTGCAGTGTGCAGATTTAGGCGCCTTGGATTCTAACGTGCATATAGGCTTGCACATTTTCCTGGAAGAATTTGATCATTTCTTTCAGTATAGGGACCAAGCCAGAGGGCAGAGTAGCTGAAGCTGTGTGATGAACACTTTCTACTAGCTCTTCATGTCTGGTCACCTCCTCATGCATCCTTCTCCACATCTTATTCAGCTCCATTATGCGGTCGTCATGGCTGCCGTGCGGGTTCTCCACGAGCGCAACCATATCAAGACTGGAACGCAACCCAAGTTCGTTCTTCAGAACCTCGTGCCTTCCTCTGTAAATTCTGGAGGACCGCTCAGCTTTCTGCTTCTGCCGGTGCTCATTTTCCTGGATCTTCTTGAAATCATGCACAAGCTTGGAGAAACGATCCATGGATCCCAACACCTCGTTCTTGGGAACCATTTCGATCGCTTGGAACCAATCGTTTGATATCACAAATACCGGCGGCGCGCCGAGCTTGCCTGGGGAGAACGGTGGGACGCCGTCCGGCGTGTCTTCCTCCTGCACCTCAGGGAGCCACCTCTTCAGCCATCCATTCAGCGCCTCCACGTAAGACCTCTGCGTGCTGATCCACTTGTTGAAGCAGCGGTGCCACTTCACAAGCTCCCTCTCCAATTCCACGGTGGCCTTCGCAGAAGCGAAGGATTGGCTTATGGTCACTGCCTTGAGCAGGTGGATTTTGCTGTCTTCAATGGCCACTAGCTGCTTCTCATGGCATTCCAAAACAGCTTTCCACATCCTCTTCAATCTGTAATTGAGAATAAGAGATCACATGCATCAAATTTAAACTGTCGTTACGATACTATGAAGACATATTAGAATTAAAACTGGGAGAAGTTTCACACCCTTGGATGAGATCAACGAGCTGTGGATACAGTTCTTCATCTCGGATCTTCTGTATCTTTGACGAGAAGGCATTGACTGTTGTAATGCTGACAGCGATCCTGGACTGCAAGTTCCTTACCAACAACCGGGTGGAGTCGATAGTTTCTGCCTCTGCTCCTCGCTCGTCCAGAGATTTCAACTTCCTGTACTTCTTTTCGTACATGATCCGCATCTTCTCTTCTTCCTAGAACAACCACCTAACCTTGTTCAACATGTATTCGGATGTAAATAAGATTGTGCGACGCGAATTAACACCTACAGTTTGTTTATCTGAGCAGAGGTGCATACCTTAACCTCCTGGAAGAGCTTCTTTTCCCAGACACACAGCTTCTCCAAGGTTGATGATAAACTACCGGTACCGTTCCTTCTATCAGCGACCGATGGAGCTGAAGTGCCGGCCTTGCTGCTCGATGATCTTGACCTCCTATTCTGAAGAGGATCCACCAGCCTGGAAGAGAAATCTGTAACGACAGCATACGGAAAATTGTAATGATCCAGCACACATAGCATAACTGAACCAATGTAGCTAATCAATAAAGCATTGCATTACCCACATCTAAGAACTCTCGGCGCAGTCGTGTCGCCGTGGGGCAGCTTCCCCACCTCAAGCAGCCTGGAGACCTCTGCGCCACAGTTCAGGGCATCGTCGAACTGCTTCTTGACGTCGTCCATCGCCTCCGCGACATCCCTCTCCCCATGGTGCAACGGCGAAAATGACTCACTGATCGAGGCCGGCTGCCCTGGCTTGCCGTGGCTCCCCCCATCACGGTCTGCAGCAATGGTCGATCTGTCCTCATCAAAGGCCACACCTTTGTTCTTCCCGGTGGAGCTGCCGCTGTCAATGTCACCACCATCCGCGCCCATGAAGCTCGCCACGCTGCTCTTATCCACGTTCTTGCTCTTCGAGCTGGTTTTGCTTGCCGCCGAGTCGTTCCTGGGCGCCAGTTTCACCGGCTGGCCATTGGCACCAGAACCAGATCCCTCCCTGCGCAGCTTCCCATCAGAAGAGCTGCTCTTTGTTCCGGCATTGGTAGGAGGAACTGGTCTCTTCCCTTTCGCGCTTTGATCGGCAACGCCCGAAGTTGTTGGCTTTGACGCGGCCGCCGCCGCCGCCTCTAGCTCCGCCTCGTCCTCAAGCTCCGGGATCCCCTCCATCCTCCTCATCTCGGAGTAATTCGGGCTGTTGGTAGGCAGGCCCGCGTCGACTTCGCCCTTGCTGCCCGGGTAATCCTCCAGGAATTGATCGTAGGTCGTGAAGGGGTTGAAGAATTCCCACGCCGACGCCTCCGCGGCCGGCGGCGATGGCGGCGGCCTTGGTGCTGATTCCGGCCTCTCCTCCGCAACCACCTCGCCGTCGGGCCCGTAAGGGTACGCGTGGCCATAGCCGTAGTCGTACTCGTATCTGTAGCTGGTCTCGCCCTCGGCGTACTGGGCATAGGGGTTCTCGTGCACCACGGTGGGCACAGTGGAGGAGTTCCGCATGTAGTGGTGGTGGTGGTGCCTCGAAGTCGAAGAGTACGCCGCCGCCATCCCGCTGCCGCGGCCAGAGAGCGCCTCGTGGTCGTCGTCGGAGAGGGAGTGGGAGAGCGGCGAGACGGTGGACGACGAGGACGAGGACGGCGGGAGGCTGGACGTGGCGGCAGCGGCAGCGGCGGCTGGCTTCGCGGGGGACGGTGGGAGGGTGAGCACCGGCGACGAGCCCGCCTGGGGAGTGGCCGGCAGGAGCGCGGCCGCCGCGAAGCGCCGGAGCGCGTCCCCGACGGCGGCGAGCGAGCGGAAGTAGGCGGCGTGCGCGGCGGCGAGCGCGAAGCGCCGGTCGGCCGCGGCGCGGATGAGCGCGGCGCGCTCGCGGCAGAGCGTGGCGGGGTCGGCGCCTCGGGGACGGGGAGGCGAAGAGGAGGAGGCGGCGGCGCGCGCCCTGGACGCGACCGCGGCGAGGGCGTCGTGCGAGGAGGCGCAGCCCATGCCCTAGCGGCGGCAGGCGTCGGAGACGGTGGGTGTTTCCGGTGGCTCGTCGGAGTCCATTATAACAGTAAGACGAGGAGAGGAGGCGATCGGCGCGCGAGGCGGCGGGCGCGTGGGGTGGGGCGACTTGGGGTCGGGGAGGTGGCGCGATCCCGACGGCGAGACGGCGATGAATGTATGGAATGAGGAGGAGGCGGCGGGATTGGGATTTGGGAGGGAAGGCGCGGGGCGAGGCGAGGCGCGTCGTAGGAGGAGAAAACGGAAGGAGTAGTTGTACCTTTTCCCTCTTCTTCCGTCCGTGTCCTTTCCTTTCTTTCGCTCGCCCCCTTCTCTTCCTCTTTATTTCTGTGCTTGACCGCGCCAACTATATATGGCGAGATTTCATACTCAGGTCATCTCAGACATTTTTTCCTTTGTTTCATTTTCTTTTCCATTTTTCGTTCCCCATCATCTCCACCGGCATCTTTTCCAAGAAATTCGTAACGAAGAAATGCAAAAGAAAATACACGGAGGAATTTCTTAGGAAAAGAACCGAGAAAAGAATCTATTGAATGAGATACCGTTAAAGATGGTCTTAGGCCTCTCTTTTTTATGCTTAAGTCGGAAATTTTAATCTAAATTTTTCTGTTCTCTCTAAAGAGGCCACAAAAAAAATTATAAATTATAAACAATTTATTTTAGAAACTCTAAGGAAACCCTTTAAAAATCACAAAAAATAACTATAAAATAACTACTCTAGTAGTTTCGTTGTGTTTGTCCATGGTTTCTAGAATATTTGTTTCAAATTATTTGTATGTTGTGATAACCAAAGGTGTTTTATGATCCATTTTAACAGTAACTCTGGTCAAACTATTGTTTATAATGAAGCTTAAATGCATGTAGCCAATCCAATTCATACATGCAACCAACTGATTTTATAAATTAGAAGTAGCATAGTCACCTCAATGCAAATTTTACTTAAGTTTGTCTTTTTGATCTATGTGAAATGGTGGGTGTGGACAAATATAGCGAAACGAAGGGAGCATATAATTTGGTTTGTACTAAAATGATAGTTTTCTGGTGTTGGAAAAGGCCTATTCTCTACTGTTGGGAAAGGCATGGATCTTTTTCTTTTTCAGCTTAAATTAAAATTAATTAAAAACAAACGATGTAATAGTTTGTAGCCATTTTGTGCCGTTTTAAATGGTTCCTTTAAGATTTCTTAAAATAATTTTTTCATAATTTTTGTAGGCTTTCTAAGGTCTCTTAAGGGATCACAAACTTTTCAAATTAAAATTTTCAACAGTTTTTAGCTGAAAAGAGCAAGGCCACGGTGGTCGTCAATCATCTCCACCAACAATCCACCAATCCAATGGTTCAAACATCGTAATGATATTATTTTTCTATTTATTTGCATGGTCTCTTATTTAGGTGCATTGTATGTTAAGAGGGTCATAGTGTGCCCAATATGTATCAAATCATGCTATTATCAATTGAATCAAAGCGTGTGCAAGCATGCCAGTAAATGGCAAAAGTAAAGCCAAAGCGGTGGAGGCAACGATGATACGTAGAAGTAGCAAGGTACAGAAGCACCATATAATCCACGCGTAAACCTGAAGATTCTGGCTCCCAGCCGAAATGATTAACCTCCAGGTTGGTCACAAACCACCGTTGAAGAGTGCAAATTACGCATTAATTCGTTGGATTTCGAGCATCTAGATATTCTTGGTTCTTGCCTTTTATGGTCTTACTTTCAGACAGGTCCTTCCAAATATATTTTCAAGCGGTCCTCTAAAACGGGTGAGAAATTTGCGATCATCACCAATTTTTTTTAATACAAAATTTGACAAAATCACAAAATTCAATGCCTGTCTGATCCGCCGCCAAACTCTGTCCCCGAAAATTTTGCAATGATTTTTTTCAACACACAGTTGAAAAAAAATAAGGCTAAAATTGATGACTAGCTATTGAGGTTCCTAGGTGCCTCCGAAATGAAAAGCTTCACATTTTCTAGGTTATATAAATCAGACAATAAATTTTCAGGTACAGAAAGAAAAACGAGTCTGACATTAAGAGTACGATAACATGTCCAATTTAGAGTGATGAACAGTATTAATTGAATGAAATAGGGAAAAAAACTGATGAATAATGTTAAATAGCGCTAAATTTACTTTTAAGTTAGGATAGAATTGGAAATTATCTAAAGACACAAATGAACAGTAAAGAATTCGTTAATCGAGAGCAAGAATAGGAGACCATTAGCTGAGAAGACTTGAAGCATCTTGGTCATCTCAAGTACTGATCGATTCTTGGCGACGCGTTGAACCTGACATCAGTTAGAGAGCTATCTACCAATCTAACAGCAACTAGACACGTTGACAAGGACAGAGAAAGGTATCCGTGTTAGACTATTGTTAGTAGTTGTCTGAAGTCCACCCGGCATTTGAAAAACCATGGCAATTTATTGACTTTTAATCTGCCTCTTAATTATCCAATAAATAAATAAATACCACGATCTCAAAAGTTATATTCTAGTGAACAAGGCATGGGACAAGGAGAAAAAGAAATTCAAGTTACATACGCGTTTGCTGATGAATGGTGAGGGCAACACGGTCATTTCAAGTCGTGTGTACTGGCAATGACGTTGTGACCTGCCCCTGTGATGTGTACTCGACCAAGCAGGAAAATCTATAAAGCGGAAAAGGCAGCTGCCTTTTTATGATAGTGGGCCTGGGCCGTGGCCGTTAGAATCTCGAGGGTTTGGGTTTAGAAACGGTCCCAGACTCCCAGTTTATGATGCTAAACCGGAAAGAACTCAACTCAATGGACAAAAAATGTATAGGTGTTTGATTTATATGACCGCTTCAAATGAGTTTTGTAGTGAGGTATCCAACGATGAGCTCGTTCCTTATTGTTAATACATGAATTGGTTGTAAGTAGGGTAATAAACAGTTCTATGCTGGATTTGTTTTTTTGTGTGACGCACAATAAAGAGTGGTTTTCTTCGTACAGTACGGGTGATTTAGATAGTCTACTTGAGCGGTGACATGTTTATCGCGCCAAAGAGGAATTTGATTTTGCTCTAGACCTTAACACGATGGGATGGTGCTCTATACTTCTATGTTGTCGCAAATGAAAGGATCATAAGATCATAAAAGGAAGCAAGGCTATGATGGCCAAGGAGAGAATAAAGGTCACAATTGTATAGGCTATAAGGGAGTTGTGAATTCCATGTGCAAGAAAAACTATTACAAGAGGAGTCATGTAGAAGGCAGAGTCATAAGATATCGGTCCTTGTTACGGAAGGGCGACGTGTCCGAGACTAAGTCAGACTCATCGAACGGCTCAAAGCAAGCTGTGAAGTATCAACTAAGTCCAAGTACATGAGTGTCCACACGAGACGTTTTCAAGCTTCTGGTGATGAAATTGTATTCGTCAAGGTGGAGTTTGCTAGAGTTTATGTCAAATATGTGTATGAATCGGTTACGTGGACTCTGAGTTGTAATAGGCATGGGAGAATTGTGTTAGGGTTGTTTCACTATAAATAAAAGGCACCTATGTTGTAAATGGTCATGGCAATTTAACCGTAGAACAAGGAGGACATGGTGGGTGTCCGACATGTGGCCGCGACTCGGGTAGCCCGGTGTGATTATGCTAATCGGGAAGAGACTCCCATAGTCAAAAAGCCTTGTAGACATAGATAATTATGTTGAACCACATCAACAAGTATTTTTATCTTCGATGTCATCAAAAATAATACGTGACGATTAAAATTGTAACAAATACGGTGACTTTTTTACTTGCAAGCATAAGTAGTTTACAGGGAATTAATGATAGCATCACAAGATCCCTTTATGTGCCAGCGCATCAAACCGGTGCGGAGACTCAAGCGATCTGATGCGTGGTGTGGCGTCATGCCGTGTTAAAAGAGAGCCACGCGTTGACAGATAGATTCATTTGGCTTACAGCTAGATCTGCGTCCCACCATTTTTGGTGCTTAATTATAAATTATATATCTTCTCATACTAATACTTAAATTACCACTCTAGCTTAACAATATGATTAATGGTACATCTACATAGGTGCCAAATTGGCGTGATCGATTAACGGTGAATATATCTGTCAGAATGAATTTTTTTTATAGAAAAGTAGCTAGTGGCACATGTCAATGTCAATTTAAAAAAGGCTGAATCTTCGTGTCTCCAATCTTCATCGATTAGGTCACCCACCTCGCTGCCAGGAGCTCTGTATTTTGTCTTTAGCACCCCAATTAATCACTCAGCAGGCTCTTTAATTTGGTATAATCAAATTAGCCCAATTAATTAAGTGTACGATATAGATTAATCCAACGAGTCGCCCTCGATCGATCGCGCGCGTCCAAATTATAAATAATTAATGATTAAAATATATGACAGCCGTTAAAGTTTTAAAACTTAAACTAATAATATTTTTTTAAAAAAATGCACGTATAAAGATTATATATGTGTAGTCCTCTTTTCAACGATATTATAAAAAAAATTATCTTAAAAGCCTCTACTTTCCACCAATTATCAAAAAACTCCCTGCCACCCTACAAGTGAGTAGCGTCGTCTAATGACCCCCTTAGATGGTTAAAATCCCCGCCATGTGTCAGTCACGTCAGCAACACATGCATTTTCTTTCCATTTTATTATTTTCTTTTTATTTTTAGGGTAATTTTTTTAAATTCTCTATTGTGAACCAGTTTGGCTAGCTACACCGAATAAAATAAAAAGAAAAAAGATAAGATAAAAATGGAAACAAAATGCACGCGACGCTAACATGGCTAGAAAACCCGCTAAGGGGTATTAGCAACCAAAATCATTTATAGAAGGTATTTAGATGCAAATTAAGTTGTAGGGCCAGGTCTATAGATAATCGATTAAAACTAATTCCCCCCTTTTTATTCCCTGTGGTGGACCGGTTTGGCCAGGGACACTGAATAAAATAAAAGGAAGAAAAAGATAAGATAAGATAAAAATGGAAACAAAATGCACGCGACGCTAACATGGCTAGAAAACCCGCTAAGGGGTATTAGCAACCAAAATCATTTATAGAAGGTATTTAGATGCAAATTAAGTTGTAGGGCCAGGTCTATAGATAATCGATTAAAACTAATTCCCCCCTTTTTATTCCCTGTGGTGGACCGGTTTGGCCAGGGACACTGAATAAAATAAAAGGAAGAAAAAGAGCAGCACGTTTTCGTCTCTCCTGTCGTGTCTTGTTGCTGTACCAAGGGTACTGTACTGCCTACCCCCTCGGCTCTCTCCGCCAGTTCAAAGCTTGTATAAAAGGGGTGGAGAGAGAGGGGAGAGAGGGGGGGCAAGATTAGATTGCACCAGCTTTCGTGCTTTCGAAACGCTCTGTAAGCACATTCCATTCAACCACAACCAAAGAGCTAAGGCTCAGCAGGAGTAGGACTATTACCCGCGAGGGGGTCCGAACCTGGGTAACCCCTGCGTGTTGCTTCTTGCTGCGTTCAGCGCTCAAGCGAATCGAGCTCGGCCGAAAGGCTAGCAAGACAAGAAATCTGACCAGGGGTGTGATCCGCAGTGGTTGAGCGGTGAGCACGCCGTCAATAGCGTTACACCAATCTTGTCACCTCTGGAAAGAAGGCATTACAGAATAGGTAGATATTAACTTAAATGAATAGAGAGTAATGGTTTTTATTATTAAATGTAAGGGAACGAAGGTTTTTTACTCTGCTGTCAGAAGTACAATCTCTCTCATATTTGAAGGTCGAGGGTTCGAAGAGTTTTTTCTTGTCATTCTTGATATAACTGGCTTCATCTGAATAAGTAATCCGATCACATCTGGTTTTTCGGTACCGGTACTTTTTTGCCCACCCCTAGATGTGTGTACCAACCGTCCCTATATGTGTGTTCACGGAGACAGCGGCTACATCTTCTATATATACCTGAGATGATAACAGCAATGCTGGGGACGTTTCGATCGCTTTCATTATGAGCAGCACCCATCGGAGATCAGATGTTGTACTAACAAATTAACTGCCTCGTATTACGGCACAATTACAAGAATGAGACTCGGGATAGATCGAAATCGCTTTGTTTGGAAATGTCCGGATGCCCTCCCGATCTCCATGGTTTGCATGCTGGGAATTTTAGTTCAAAATCCCATGGGTATTTAAATAGGAATCTTTACTTTCCAAAGAAAGGACGGGGTTAATTACCTATCAATCAATTTATTTCAGTTTTTTGTTAACCGTTTTGGTACGTCTGATCTTAAGTTTCAACGTCCCAGATTTTTCATCCTAGCTGTAACCCTAAGACATCGCTCGCCCCTCCCACTTCCTACACCGCCACCGCCAGGAAGCTATTCCACTGGTTTCGCCCGCTAGACGCTGCCAATTCCACTAACCGCCGTCGCCAACAAGCTACTCCACCGATTCCGCCTAGTAGGCGCCGCCAATTTCGCCAGCCTTTTTCATTAGATGCTGCCAATTCTGTCGATGCCAACAAGCTACTCCATCGGTTCCTCCCACTAGACGCTGCCAATTTTGCCAGTCTTTTCCACTAGGTGCTGCCAATTCTACCAGTCGATTATTAAAAAGTGACTCATTACATCTACGATATGTTGTCGATCACCGCCGTCACATAACTAGACCTCCACGGCATCCCTCTAAACGTGGAAAATGGTGAACCCTGAACCTTCGATTCCATCCACCACATGCTTCCTATCCTGTGGCACACCACCGGGCCTCCTCGTTGTCCGGTGTGGATGATTATAGAGCATGATGAGAGCCCGACATCTCTTTAAGGCTCAGTACAGCTTAGCGACTTATCTATGTTTTGAAAACACACGTGCTTTGAGTTTTTTTAGTCCATTTTTTCGCTGTTTCAAAGATAGATCCTAACGGTTTAAAAAGCATGTCAAATGAAATGTAACCGAATCTTAAGACTACCTCAAAAAACTCTTGAAGTTTAGCCATTTCAGCCGTTTAGTCATACAGATTAACCCAAAAAACAGGGTCTAAACCTAGGGATCGTTGAACCCTAAGCTACATGGGAAAGAGGGATCATGAGACCGAGAAGAGAGACGGGAAGGTTAGTAAATCATATTAGTGGTTTTTTTCTTATCGTAGATAATAAATGGGTCTAAAAAAATAGTATTCTTTCTCCACAATTGCAAATTCGAAATAGATCGAACTTCAAATTGCATGCATAATTATAAATTGAGATTTGAGACTCAAAAGTAGAACTCCGAACTAAAGGGGGAATTCCGGCGTACAGATCGTTGCATCGCAAGATTAAAAAGAATAGAATTAATAGCAATGAACGAAAGAATTGCTATAAAGTTCGACATGAGACCAATGGACAATCACCGGTCCTACGTTCGAAAATGAGACCGACCGATCATCCTATCCAGAACAAAGGCTCCCAGAACCGAAATGCTTATCAACAAAACAAAAAGGAGAACTCCTATGAAACTATTCGAAGTTCCGAAGAAAATCTCTTTCCAAGATTCATGTACAACCACCCCGGCCTTCTCTCTAGATCTAGATTACTGTTGCTGTGTTAGTGTACCAGACGGATCTGCCTGCAGGGGCCTGGCTAGGCGAAGAGCTCGAGCAAGACCGGCGGCTCGGCGGCGGGCATGGCCTCCACCGGCAGGGCGACCTTGGTCCAGACCCACTCGTCGTCGGCGGCGCCGCCGCTCATCTCCTCGCGGTGCCTCCTCATGTGCCCGCCGAGCGCCTGGCCCATCTCGAAGCCGAGCCCGCAGATGTGGCACTCGTGCTGCTGCTTCCCCGCCGCCTTGCCCGCGGCCTTGTGCTGCCGCATGGCCCTGGCGCCGACGCCGAGGTCGAGCCCGTGGCCGCGGCCGCGGAGGTGGCTGGTGCGGTGCCCGCCGAGCGCCTGGAAGGAGGTGAACGCCCTGCTGCAGGTCTTGCACACGAACTCCCCCTCCCCGGACGTGGCCACCGCGGGGGCCCTCCGCCGCGCCCGCTTCACCGCCGGCCCCGACTCCGACGACGCCGACGAGTCCGTGCTGAGCGACAGCGCCAGCGACACCTCCTCCTCCCCCCTCGGGTTCTTCATCTCCTTCCTTGGAATGGGCCTCTTGCCCTCTTCTCTTCTGCCCTTGTGATGAGAATTGAGATCGCTCGGTTCGCTTTTGGGCCCGGATATTTTCTCCTGGAGACGAAGCGGGTGGGTGGCGGTCTCTTATATAGGTTGTTGTGTCTCTCACTCCCTCCGGGCGGGGGTCGGTTCGGGGGGTTGGGGTTGTGTCTTGTGTGTGGCGCGCGCGGGGGCTTACGTGTGCGGCAAGTCGGTGTGGGCCCACCGGCCTGGGGGGCGAAGGTGGCGTGGGGGAGCCAATGCGCGGACGGCACCGCGGCTGGGTGCGGCGCCGCGTCGCGACGTGGATGGATGGGCCGGATCGGCTCACCTGGCACGCAGCACGCCGGCTTGGCACCGCGCGTGGCGGCGCGCGGGCTTGCTTACACGCGGGGGCAACGCAGCCGCCCGCGCCCGGATTCGGCGGTTAATTGATTAAATTAAATTAAATTAAACAATTCGAGTCACGTTCGGGCTGTGCCGCTGTGGCCCCGCCGCCGGCTGTGTCTGCACTGGCTTCAGCTCGAGGCGTTGGACGGGGCTGGAACCTTCTCGACCTTTCTACGCTTCCAGATAGTGAGAGCAAAGCAGGAGCCTTTGTTTTGTGTTTGCAATGTTCTTCTTAGAGTAAATTGCACTTTTGCTCCCTGAAGTTGAACGAAAATCTCACTTGGTCCCCTAAACTTTGTTTTGTCTCACTTGGCCCCTGGAAGTTGCCTTTGGGTGCCACAAAAGCCCCCTGAAGTTGGATGAAAATCTCACTTGGCCCCTAGAAGTTGGGGCCCCGCCGCCGGCAGCGTCTGCACTGGCTTCAGCTCGAGGCGTTGGACGGGGCTGGAACCTTCTCGACCTTTCTACGCTTCCAGATACTGAGAGCAAAGCAGGAGCCTTTGTTTTGTGTTTGCAATGTTCTTCTTAGAGTAAATTGCACTTTTGCTCCCTGAAGTTGAACGAAAATCTCACTTGGTCCCCTAAACTTTGTTTTGTCTCACTTGGCCCCTGGAAGTTGCCTTTGGGTGCCACAAAAGCCCCCTGAAGTTGGATGAAAATCTCACTTGGCCCCTAGAAGTTGGCTTCGGTTGCGAAAAAAATTAGCATGTGTTGAAACTTTAAGGGGCCAAGTGAGACAAAACAAAGTTTAGGGGGCCAAGTGAGATTTTCATCCAACTTCAGGGGGCAAAAGTGCAATTTACTCTTCTTCTTATTATCGGATTTATTCGGCCTATATGTCTATTCACTTATATTTATTTTAAATACAATTAATTCGAATTCTTGAATCTTTTTTTCTTAATCCCGACAATTTATCTAAAAAATTTAAAATACAAGTCAAACAAAGTGATCCCGCTCTTGAGCCTATCTTGAATAGCTCTTGAAGTTTTAAAAAATAAGTTGAATAAGTAAATAAGCCAAATAAGATAAGCCGAGAAGAATAGGGCCCAAATTAAATTAGATATATTCACTATTTTTTACTATTTAGACTAACTAATGGATTACATAATTTTTATGTATTTTATTATCTCCCATCTCTGGGTTAGCCAATTGAGGTGCATCCACCAGCAATGGATTCTATTTTCTCCCACATTGTTGTTGGGTTAGATAGTGTTGATGATTAGTAAACGGTTTATCTTGAAACAGACCTTGGGCCGATTTCGTACCGGCCCACCACACAAGCAGGGGACCAAGCAGGCTATCCCTGGCCGTACTAAAGAAGCCACCTAACTCGCTCATGACTGTCCCGGGGTGATCCGGCTCTTGAGCCTATCTCAAATAGCTCTTGTAGTTTAAAAAATAAGCTGAATAAGTAAATAAGCCAAATAAGATAAGCCGAGAAGAATAGAGCCCAAATTAAATTAGATATATTCATGATTTTTTAATATTTAGACTAACTAATGGATTACATACTTTTTTATGAATTTTATTATCTCCCATCTCTAGGTTAGCCAATTGAGGTGCATCCACCAGCAATGGATTTTATTTTCTCCCACGTTGTTGTTGGGTTAGATATATAGTCCCGAAGATTTTATTAAATTAGACTTTAGATCCACCGTTCAATCCACACAAAAGTTTCCATCTTTCAAATGGGTTAGCTAATGTAAACTAGATTTTGTTTTGTTGCATCAACAAACCAATTCACACAAGAGGCTAGGCCGGTGTGTAGCGGCCGATCGCGTTCCTTCTTCCTACCTATTTATTTAAAAATATTATTCCAACCAGGTCACCCAAAACCTAAAACTTATGGGAAAAAAAGAAGCGCATAAGCACGGAACAAGATTCAAACTTGAATACTGAATGCATCAAGCCATTCACATTGTATTTGGTTTGGGTTTAGATTAATTTGGTTAGCTAACCTTAACCTAGGCGAATTAATTTAAACCAACTTTATTATTTTTTAGTATGCAAGATACTCTTAGTTGGCTTAGCTAATTCTAAGCTAACGCGGTTAAATAGCTTTGGCTAGATTAAACATGTATGCAACCAATTAAACCAAGTCCAAAAATTTAAACCGGTAAAAAAGATAAGCAATTCATTTATAATTCAGCACGGTACAGGCATGGATTTAAATAGCGTGCTACGCTATTAACCATTTTGACGCTATGGACGCTAAGAATGCTATAACGCGAAATAGCGCGCTAAACCACGCCGCGAACAGGCCAATTTAGCGTCGCTATAGTACTTGGGACCAAGATTTGGTGCAGAGCTAAATTCAGCGGCTGGCGGCCCAAATTCAAATTTGGTGGGCTATTTGTGTGTTGTACGCTTGTACTGCTGTTATCTGTTGCCTTGTTGTTAGACTTGTTAAGTACTTAATTTGTTAGATTGTTAGACTAATATGCAGGAGAGCTGCAGAACTAATTTATGTTGGTTTGTTGGATTTAAATAGCTGTTGTGATTCTCTGCATTTTGTTTTTTTTTTTTTGGAAAAACGCAAAATGTCTTAGCGTTTCTGGGAGACCTTTGCTAAAGTATTTAGCGCGCTATTTAAAACACTGCGTACAAGTGTTTAGCACATTAACCCCGTACGTTCTGAAGGCATCCAGAACCACTCCCTTCCCTGGTGTACTGGCCTTTTGACTGCTAGCTTTTGAGTACGTACGTGCGTGTGCGGTCAAACGTGAGTGGCGGCGCTCGGCCGGGCCCGAATCCCGATTGCCTTCAAGTCAGCTTGATCGTGACTCCCACGGCGAAGCGCGAGAGGGAGGTGCGCCGCGCCGGCGAGAGTGGGGGCAAACCCAACGTCGTGCGCTTTTCACCGGGTGCGTGCGTGCGTGCGTGGGTGGCAAGGCGATCGAGGAGGAGGGCACAAGGCACGCGGCGTGTCCCGTACTCTGCGTCTCTGCGGCTCTGCCTGCTCCACGCGCCACGTTTTCTCGCCCATCCCCAGCCCCCCATCGGGTACGTACGCGCGTAGTCGGTAGTCCCCTCCTGGCATGGCCGCTCTCGCGGTCGGTCCAAACCGCCGCGCACGCGGCGGTTGCCCCGGGAGCAAGGCAGCCGTGCGTGATGGGCACCCACGCCATGCGTGATCGCCGCCGAGTCGAGTCGCCGACTATTATGCATATGGAGAGTAATAAATTCTAGTCAACGGTCAGCACAGATTAGCTGTTCCGTCGTACTAGCACCAGATATATAGTGCGACCTTGTCTGGTAACTGGTAAGGGGGTGTTTGGTTTGAGGAATGGGACGGTGAATTGACTCTCAATTTGTTTGGTTTGATTAGTGGAATGATTTCATCCATCACCATCCCATCTAACAATTAGTTCAAAATGAGGAATGGTGTCATCCCACCAAATTCATGAGATGATCCCATTCCACTTAGGATGAGATGGCTCCTCAAACCAAACACCCCTAAGTTATTCTTAATTTCCAGAAACGGCCTCGATCTGCAGGCGGAGGCAATGACGCAAATCCTTCGATGTCCAATGTACCCGCGGAAGGATTTACATTGGAGTAGTTTATTTGACGTTGCGAAATTAATGTCCTTTAAATTTTTTATCAATTCAGCATATTTTTTCACGGTTCAACTAGCGTAAATGGCTATAACTCACTATCAAAGGTCTTGGGAAATGAACACCCAGAAGGCCATCTCCAATGCAAGACGTTTATGCCAGATGCTTAAGGAGAGAGTGTGATGCCATGTCAACAAGCATTTATATAGAAAATCTTATTTTCAATGCATAGAAGCTTGTATGGGTGCTTAGTTCCTCTAAACACCTCTCTAAGCATGATGCTTAATTAGGCACCCATACCCCTCTCTAAACACCCATGCAAGCACCTTCTCTATCCTACATGAAAAAAACCTGTTTTTTCTTTAAGCACCTGTCTAAGCACGTGATGCAGGTGCTTAAGTAGATGCTTAGAGAAAAAAAACCGGGTTTTTTTTGGTCACATCAGCAAATAGAGGTGCTTAGAGGAGAGAAAAGATGCCTAGATTGGCATCCATTGCTACCAGGTGCCTGCCAAATTTTTTTCTACAGCTGCTTGTCTGGATGCCTAGATGCTACCTAGTTGATTGTATTTTTTATGTTACACGCTAGGCACCGGCCATTGGAGATTAAAACGCCTGATCCAGATGCTAACAAGATAGTTATAGTTTATAAGCACACCTGAAAGCTGTGACGCATTGGAAAGAAAAGTTTTTATACGGGTAATTAGTGATGTGGCACCCTAAGCACCTAGCTCTAAGCACCTTGCATTGAGGATGGCCTAATGATGCCTCCAAATAGAAGAAAAATGTCAACAAGCGTCGTCATCACCAACTCGACCCCTCCCCTTGTTGCCTAGGGAGGGGCGCTGAGGGGTTACAAGGGCAAGAGAAGAGAGAATTACATAGCACGGAATTTCAAACCCAGTTTTGGTTCATGAGGACTCAAACCTAGGGTGCTCGAGTACTGGTTTAAATATCGTTGTGCAGTGTGGAGATTCGGCACAGACAAATGGTGAATATACTCCTGTTGCAACTTGTCTGGTTTGATAAGCTAAAAATCCATTTGCAAATTATAATTTGAAAGAGGGACTTTTCTTAGATGCTTACGGGCTAAGAATATGAAAAAAATAGATTTAAAAGATTTCACATGAAACACTAAGATCTTTAATAAATGGTTTAAAAAGTAAATAGCTTATAAAAAATTAATTTCCCGTTGAAGTTATAATTGTAATGTAAATGAAACTGAAGGGGGGCAAGGCCACGCAATTGTGCGGCGTATTGAACATCAGTTTTATATCCCGGTAGTGATAGTACTATAAAATTGGGAGAAACAGGACCATTGGAGGAAGAGGTGCTCAGGGGTCTCCAGGTTGCGCATACAAAGCTGGCAGAAGTAAGCGTTTGGTAGGTGACGACGTTGCAGTGCTTCGGCCGTGAAGATACGTTGCCGCAAGAGTAACCAAGGAAGAATTTGCACTTTGAAGGCGCCCAAAGTTTCCAAGCGGCATGAAGAGAGGGGAGGGGCAGCAACCGGTGAACTGAAGCCGGTAGGCCAAACGGACGGAGAAAACACCGTTGCTGGTGAAGCGCCAGGCCCATTGGTCTGAGTCGCCTGCTTCTAGGACGAAGGGAGCCAATCGTCGTAGCAAGGAGATGAGCTCTGCTATTAAAAGGGGGGTAAGCCCACAGATGTCCGCTAGCCATGAGTTCTTTGTCAGGGCCTCTTGCACTGAGCGGTTACGCCTGGAAGAGACAAGATAGAGTTGCGGCGCTATAATCTTAGGGGCGAGTCCTGTCAACCAGGGGTCATCCCAAAAGGAGATCGAGGAGCCGTCCTGCAAAGCTACGGAAGTACCCATACAAAAGAGGTCAGGGTCTGGCCGTGGGGGAGGAGCCAAGGAGTCCGCCCAAGAGAGAGCCAGGGAGGTCTTGCTTAACCAGAGCCAGCGGAGACGGAGAGCTCTAGCGAAGCGGCTGAGGTCTAGGACACCGTGGCCCCCCTAGGGGGAGGGTGAGCAGACGGTGTCCCAGTTGACGCGGCATTGTCCCGGGCAGATGGATTGGGAGCCGCCCCAAAGCCAAGCCCACCTGATCTTGTCAATCCTGAATACGACGGACGCAAGAGGTTGAATGACTGAAAGGGTGTAGGCTGGGAGGGCCGAGAGGACCGCTTTGGCAATAGAGGAGAGTTCCCGGAGGAAGGTCTCTTTCTCAGACTCCACAGAGGGCCCGTAGACGGCAGACAGGGCCCAAGTAGGCTGCCCGTCGAGCAGCGAGATTTTAGCGGATATGGTGTGTGGAAGAATGAGGGGGTCCGAGACTTGGAGTAGCGAGTCGTCCTAGAATAGGAGGATGCCCCCTCTGGATCCGGAGGCAGGGAGTTGGAGGACTCCTTTGAGCCTGTGACCACAAATTTCCATAAGTGATTGACTCGAGGGATCGGAGAGCTTGGATTCCTGAATGGCAAGGATGGTCGGTTTGTGAGAGCGGACGAGGGAGGCAACCACGTCGCACTTAGCGGCAGTGTTGAGACCACGGACATTCCAAGAGAGGATCTTCATTGGGGAAACCATAGTTGGGCACAAGGGGCTGGCCACGCACACGCAGCTGGTTGACCAGCCCTAACCAGAACCACACGCAGGTGGCGACTAAAAGATAAAACCACGCGCAGGTGGTTATTACAAGATAGAACCACACGCAGGTAGTGACTACAAGATAGAACCACACGCAGGTGGTGGAAAAGAAAAAAGGACCACATGCAGGTGGGAACTAGTAAGAAAACGCAGGGTAAGGCGGTTTGCAGGCGACATTGGAGATGTCGAGAGCACACCGGGAGGGGGAGGGGGAGAACTAGGTGGCGCACTCCTCCACAGCCGCTGAACCCACGATGGACAGGTCAATGGAGGGTCGCGCTAAGCCTCAAAGGTCAGAGACGGTGGAGATCACACAGGGGTCTAGTGGGGAGGTGGTGAACAGGGCGTGAAGCTGGTCAGCCAGATCGTCAACAGTGGGAGAGGGTGGAAGGCCCAGCTTGAGGGCTAGGACGCTCTGGGCCTTGCGGATGGCTGGAACGGAAGAGGAACCAACAGGGGCGGAGGCTGACCTAGTAGAGGCTAGCCGGGAACTGCGACGCACAAAAGTCGAGACCGTGGTGCGGCGGCGCCGAGGTGGGGGTGGGGATCAGCGGTGCAGCGGGGTGGACGGAGGCTTTCGCCAGGAAAGCAAGGGTGGGAGAGGGGGGAGGGCGCCTCGAGGCTGGCCTCTAGAGCCATAGGTGACGGCGTGTTCTTCACCGAACCACAGCAAATCACACCCTGTCAGATTTCTACTCTGCTAGCCGATTAGCTCGAGTTCGATCCGATTCGAGCGTCGGGCACGGCAAGGAGCGACGCATAGAGATTACCCAGGTTCGGACCCCCTGACGGGTAACAGTCCTACTCCTGCCGAGCCTTAGCTCTTTTCTTGTTGTGGTTATGCGTAAGAATGGTTACGGAATCCCCCCTCTTCTCTCTCCTCTTCTTTTATACATGCCATGGGCTGGCGGAGAGAGCAAAGGGGGTAGTACAGTACACTGATAAGATTAGGGAGACAAAATAGGAGAGACGAAAACGTGCTGCTGATGCGCCGAGCGGCGCCGCCCACGCACGCTCGCAAGTGGCCCTTGAGACCTTGACTCGTATGAACGCGCCTGTCAAGGAACAGGCGGGGCGCTGCCCCCCACCGCATGACGCGGCCGGCCAACTTGGTGATGGCAAGCCCTCTCTGCCGGTCAGTTCCGTAGAGCCACAGTGACAGTTGGTCAGAACCGCAGAGGTCACTGTGGCGGTAATCATCACTCCCTCGGTCCATCCGCAAGACGTCACATTAAATGCTCTTGTCCTTCGCAATGGGGAGAGCCTTCGCCCAGAAGACTCCCCTCTGAACGCTTCCTGCCGCGCGAGCCCCACCTATCAGTGAAGGGCCTCCCGCGCGCCGAGGAGAGCACGTGGGGGCCTCTCCTGGTCTTCTTTAAGACTCTTAATACCCTGGTATTTATTGTACCGACAGTAGCCCCGGGCCCACTATGATACGCGATGGGAGACGAATCGTGGAGGGCCCACCACCTGCAACAGCCGCCTGCTTGATTCTCCTCCTGCGCACGATTTTCTTTGGGGAACCGCGCCGCTTTTCACGAAAAGCCGAAGCGAACGGGGACGGAATCCAAACCGTCGCTCTCGCTCCTTCCATCTATAAATGCTTCACTCCTTTGCACCGAGGCAAGTTCTTTCGCACGCCAAAACCTCAAGCCGCCGCTGTAGAGTTCTTTCGCCAGCGCCGCTCTTAGCCCCCTTGCCGCCGTACTCCCGTCATTTTCCCATGGCTCCAAAGCGCAGCAGGGGTCACCGTGGAGATGCCACTCCGGCCGCCACCTCGACGCCGGCCGCGCCGCCACCCGAGCCAACTCTGCCCACCTCCATTGCTGATGAGGAGACGGTCACGTGGCTCCAGCGGCACGTGCCGCCGTCCGCCGCCCAGTTCCGCGCCGGCACCAAGGTGCCAAGCCCCCGCCACAGGAAGATCATCACCTTCACCTGGGCTATTTTGGCGGGGCTTGTCCCGCCGTACTCGGAGTTCTTCTTGGGGGTGCTTGCCTTCTACGAGATCCAGGCGGCGCACCTTCCCCCCAATCCATCGTGATGCTGGCTATCTTCGCTCACCTCTGCAAAATGTTCGTGGGGGTGATGCTAAATCACCCGCTCTGGCGCCAGCTCTTCACACTGCATGTGAGCTCACGCTCGAGCGGGGCCGTGGGGAGCTGCTACTTCTCGCTCCGTGACTCCACCGCCTTCATCCCGCTCGCGCTCAAGTCCAACTGGAAGGACTGGCCGCGGCAGTGGCTGTATGTGGAGGACTCCAGTGGTTGCGACGAACTGTCCTTCCCCGAGGACTTCGCAGAGTCCCTCGCCTGTTGGGGGTCTCTGCCCAACGACGCGGCGGAGAAAGAGGCGATCCTGGCGCGCATTGCTGACCTCCGCCATAACGGGCTCACCGGAACCCATGTGGTGGTGGACTTTTTGTGACGCCGCCTCTGCCCGCTTCGCATGAGGGCGCCCCGCCTGGTAGTACTACGGCGACGATGATGGGACCCGCATCGCCCTCGGAGGTGAGTGCTCTTGTTCACTTTTGGGTCTTCTGATTCCGTGGAACATCTTTTCCTTCCTGATTCTTTGCTAATTCGCAGCTTTTTCCTCTTTTCTCTTTTCTTCTTTCTTTTTGTCCAGCCACGGGGAACGTGTCAGAGGAGGTGCTCCACCAATGGCTGGCGGGGCTCCTGCCTGCGCCAACCGGTGATGCCCCTCTGCCTGCGAGCATCCGCCCCCTCTGCGACTGGGACCCACGGAAGCGCAACCCGTACTTGCGTGCGTTGCCTCCCATGGAGGTTTCTGGTCCCGCGGTCCAGGTGGTCCATCGACCCCTACAAATCCACGATCACCCTTCGACGACAGCGGAAGCTCCTGCGGCCGCCGCTCTTTCTATGGCCGTCGCGCTTCCCGCACTAACCGACACCGACCGAGCTCTTGGGAAGGGCCGCCTCATCCTCTTCGAAGATGACAATGACGACGAGGGGGAGGCGAGCCCGAAAAGCCATCGCCCAGCGAGCCCTGGGCCGCTTCCACCTTCCTTGGCCCCCTCCGGTGGGGACCCTGCTGCTGACGTCGCCGCTCTGCCTCCGGGTGAGAGCGCGGCGACTCCTCTGGAGCCGACGCCACCTACGCCGGCTTCTTCTGCGCCGGCACCTCCTGTGCCGGTGTCTGTCGCGTCGGCACCTCCCGTGCTGGCGTCCGCTTCGATAGCGCCGCCCGTGGTGATTCCGCCGCCGCCTCCGCCTCCCCATCGGGAGGAGGAACGGCTGCGCCGGTCCCGCGGCCGAGCGGTATGAGGCTGGCCCCCTCCGCCTTCGCCTTCGGAGGACGCCGCTTCAGGTGACTTTCTCCATACATGTATTTTCGCGTTAGGGTTAGCATGCTGCGTGTTTTTCGCATACCTGAACCCTTTTTCGATTTTTCCTCATGGGACAGGTCGGATCATGGGGCTTCGAGCTCCGGCCTGCGCGATCCGTCTGCCCCCGCCTTGCTCCCGATCCCTTCGACGCAGACGGTGCCTCCTGCTGCGGAGAACATCGCGACGCCGACGTCGAGGGTGGAGCTCCTTTCGGCGGCCGCTGCGGCCGATACCGACGCCATTTCTGCCATCGCCGCCGACATCGGGCGCTCCTTCGAGGTGCTCCGCGCCCTTGCGCACACCTGGGCAGTGCGGGAAGGCGCCCTGGCTTCGGCAACACAAGCTGTCGGCGACCTGCGGTGGATTCTTGACCGGGAGCTTGCCGCGAAGGAGGCGGCGACCCACGAGGTTGCAGCCGCGCAAGCCGCCGCCACCTGTGCCACGAAGGAAACTGCGAACCTCCGCGCGGCGCATTTTGAACACCTTCGGGTCCTTACCGCCATGCTACGGACTGCTTACCGCGGATTCGCGGATGTCCTGCACTCACTGGGAGCTACCCTTTACCCCTCGCTGGAGGAGACGGCTGCGCAGTACGCCGGCGCGGTTGGGCGCGCTGCCGAGGCCCTTGGCGACCTGCCGGTGGTGATGCAGACGCGGGCGATCGAGGATGGTCGCCGCGGCGCCTTTGAAGCAGCGCGGTTCATTTTGGGCAACTGCCTTGCCCATAATGCCGCGTTTGATCTTGATGCCGCCACCGGGGAGCCCCCGCGCCAGCTAGACCAAGACGAACAATCTCGCGTCGAAGTCGCCGCCGACCGAGTGTCCATGATGGGCGGTGCTGCGCCGGCGGAGAGCGACGGCGATGAGGAGTGATTGGTCTCCTTTGCTGGTTGTCTTGTACATAAGACCTGTTAATGCAAACTTTTGCTTTTCCTGCCACAAGTCTCGTTTAAACTTTATGCAATCTTTTAATTGCGAGAGAAAAAAGGACTTAGGCAACCGGTCGCCGAAAGCATTAGACAGAACGTTCTGTTGAAAGCGAGCGCTTTTTCCTTATGCATCTGGTTACTTTAACCCTTACGGCCTCTCCGTAAACCGACTTGAACATTGCGTGGCGAGAACTTGGTTTTCGGAAGTGATCTAAGACACTGGTGCCGTCGTTGGCGCAGAGGGCCCAGACTGAGCAGACACACCAAGTTAGGACACGCCTTCCGTCTGCCTTGCCTCGTCCAGTCAAGCGTTCGCCTTTGCTACTAAGGGGCCATTAGTCTTAAGTACTTTCTCGCTACAGGTTTTCAACAGAATGTTTTCTAACAGACTTTTTAAGGCAAAACAGAATGTTCACAGAGTGACAGAACTTATCTTTATATTGCAGATGGCTTTGTACATCGTAGCCCCCGAGGCGAGCGGGGAAGGAGGAAGACCTCGCCGCTCGGCTCCAAAGGAAGGCCAAAAAGCTTCTGAAACAGCTACCTACGGGTAGAATTTCCTCAGCTGCTCGACGTTCCAGGTGTTCGCCAATTCGCGACCATCCTCGAAGGCGAGCCTGACTGAGCCTGGACGAGATATTGAGACCACCTTAAAGGGGCCCTCCCACGGGGGAGGCTGCTTGTTGCGACCTGCCTGCGCCTGAACTCTGCGTAGGACGAGGTCGCCCACTGCCAGTATTCTCTCGCACACCCTTCTTGCCTGATAACGGCGTAGGGATTGCTGATATCTGGCGGCCCGGATCGCCGCTCTGTCTCTGATCTCCTCCAAGAGATTTACTTCATCCTGACGCCGGTTAGGGTCACCATCTTCGCTGTAAGCCGTCACCCTTGGGGATCCGAAGGCGAGCTCCGACGGGAGCACTGCTTCAGAGCCATACACCAGGAAGAAAGAGGTCTCACCAGTAGCTCTATTGGGAGTCGCCCGCAGTTCCCAAAGTACAGTGGGGACTTCTTCTGCCCAGCGCTTACCATGCTTTTCCAAGCGATCGAATGCTCTTGTGTTCAGTCCTTTGAGCACTTCTGCATTCGCCCGCTCCACCTACCCATTGCTCTTCGGATGCGCAACGGAGGCGAAGCACAGCTTGGTACCCAACTCTTCACACCAATCTTGAAAGTCAGCACTTTTGAACTGAGCGCCATTGTCGTTGATGATCCTGCTGGCGATGCCGAACCGGACGAAGATACTTCTCATGAACTTTATGGCTACAGCGGAGGTGATCGTCGGGACCGGCGAGGTTTCCACCCACTTGGTGAACTTGTCGACGGCGACGAACAGGAGCGTGTAGCCCACGGTTGCCCGCGGGAACGGACCCAGGATGTCCAGCCCCCAGACCGCGAACGGCCAAGAGAGCGGAATGGTTCGCAGCGCCTGGGCTGGTCAGTGGATCTGCTTAGCATGAAACTGGCACGCTTCGCATCTCCTCACCAGCTCGAAGGCATCCTGGAGGGCAGTAGGCCAATAGAAGCCATGGCGAAAGACCTTTTCGACCAACGCCCGGCTCCCTGAGTGGCTCCCGCACATGCCTCCACGGATCTCAGAGAGGATTTCACTCCCCGCTTCCCGAGTGACGCACTTCAGCAGAACTCCGTTAGCGCCCTGGCGATACAGGTCCCCACCTTCCAGGGCGTAGCGCTTGGCCTTGCGCGCTATCTTCTCAGCTGACGCGTCATCGTCGGGGATCACTCTATCCCGTAGGTAGGCTAGGATAGGATCCATCCACTGACTCGTTGTGGTTCGTGGTTGTTCGGCGTGTCTCCTATCTCCTTCTTAAAGAACCTCAGTTGACTTGGGTCGTTATCCCAACCGTCGACAGCCTACGTCTCCGTTGAGCAAACATTCCACGGAAGGCCGGGACTCGTTCGTCCCTTGCGCTCAATCCACTCGGTAGCTCTTCACCATCGATGGTGGGTGAGCCAAAACCCTCACACGTTCGTGAGCTCTTCCACACATGCGGAAGCTCCTCACAACCCTTCTATCACAATGACGGCTGCTCCAGCGGCTTGGAGACGTCACACCGTAGACCGGACGGTGCCCCACTCCCGGATTGTGACTTCGAAGGTGACGACGAAGCACCCCCTCGTATGGAGATGACCCCCGATCCACGGAGGGTTTCCAGCACCGCACCACACTCTACGGCGGAGAGGTAGTAGATGATGAAGCAGTGTCGCGGTCAAAGCACGGCTTGATGAAGAACTCCGGCAAGCAACGGGAACCCACGAGCACAAGGACCAGATTCTCCCACCAAGACCGAACCTTTCCTCTCTCCCTCAAGAATCACTCAAGAACACCATGGGAAGAGACCAAATCGAACCTCGGATGATGGGAAGAGGTGGGGGGACAGCAGCTCCTCTTCTTCCTCCTCTTCTCCGAGCTCAAGCACACATGGGCATGGGCATGGAGGCACCTTGGAGGGAGCACACCATGGGAGAGACCCCTTGAGAAGGCTATGGCTATGGGTGGCTCAAACTAATGCTCTCTCTCTCCTCTCCTCTCCTTGTGGTTGGGCACCTCTATTTACAGACCACACCCAAAGAACCCACGAATTGGACACGTGGCGCTCCAATTAGTTCCCCGAGTTTCAGATCGGTCCGTCATCGAATGCCGTCCGATAAGCTCAGATCGAGTTTTCTCATCTTGGTCAGACGCCGTCTAGTCGTCGTCGGATGCCGTCCGATGGGACACTTGGTCGCTGGGCCTAGGGTGTGACGCGCCCATCGGATGCTGTACGACGGTCATCAGACCCCGTCCGATGAACTGCACTGGGGCTGGTGTTGACGCGGAAAAGTGGTTTCCCAGCACCAACTACAGCCGAACTCAGGAGATCGGGCTTTGCGAGGATGTGCCAGCCGATTTGACCTTATGTAATCGGCAAGGTTTTAGATAGGAAAGCTGCAGGCGAAGCAATGACGATTTACCGATAGTTTGGAAGATAATCTGATGATCGGCTTAACGATGAGACGTCGAGCCGATGGAGCAGGATGGAACCTAACACCTCCGGCGGAAGGCGATGCGCGGCAATGTCGCCGAGAGATAGTATTCCGGGTGAAACCTAACTCCTGCTGGCGGACGACGATGCGCAGCAATGCCGCCAAGAGATAGTATTCCGATGCCTACGGTGAGGAGATCGGACTGAACCGAGACAGTCCTTACCGAGGGAGTTGACGGCGAGAAGATCGATCTTAGTCGAGACAGTAGACGCAGACATTTGTACTTAGAACGTCGATACGATCGGATCGATCGAGTTCATGGCACAAAGGTAAAAGTAGACGAAATAGTAGATTGTATTGATATGTTGAAAAAGAGGTAGATCCTTTACACGCCGCACCGTGGCTCTTATTTATACTGACGATGTACCGGCTAATCCGATAACTTAACATGGACTCTATCTCTTAGTTACCTAAAATAACTAACTGACTAGACTTATCGTGCAAGGCACGGACTAGATACAAACCGACTCGAATATTATTACTAATATTAATTAACCTTGTAACCGACGTGAAGCCTTCCTGATGTGCTGATTTAAATCTGATTTGTTCTTCCTTTATTTGGTTCTCACGTGAGCTGTTCCTTGCCATATATGGCTTCATCGGCCATGAAACATCCATATGTGAACGTATAAAATAGGCAGCATATCAGGTGTAAATGGGGCAACCGGTGCTAACATGCTAAAATGGGATCTGGGCCGTCCAGTGCCTCGTGTACGCCCCAGATCTGGTCACTTGAAAACTCGCCGAGCCACTTGATCCATTTTGCAGCTAGCCCCTTGTATGCCTCTCCCGTCCTCAATCCACTCCCGTTTCTCTCCCCGTTCCATCCCCAGGCTAGGGCGACGACGACCGCGCGGCGGGCCTCGACGACGGCGTGGGGGACGGCGGCGTCCTCACGGCTAGGGCGGCGGCGTCCACACCTCCCGGCTGGCCTGGCGGCGACCCAACCCCGTCGACGACGCGGCGGGCGTCCCCTCCTCCAAGGTGGCGCGGCGACATCCCCACCAAGGCGGCGCTGTAATGTGCAGAACGTGCTAGCATACGACGCACGTAGGAGAGCTGAAATAGAGAGGCTGAGACATCAGAGCACGCTCAAGGGATGGATGGAGTCAGCGGCAAGTGCCAAGGGTTTGGAGATGGAGAATATTAGACTGTCTTACATCGTGTGATTTATAGCTGTGTTAGGTATTTGTAGTAATTTATTATGGCAAGTGTGGTGCCGATCGCTCTAACAAATGTGCAGATTTGTATATAATTTGTGAATGTACTCTGTAAAATGTTCTGTGCTGAAATATTCTCATATTTGTATGCTCTCTGTTCAGATTTGAATAAATGTTCTCTGTTTTTCTGTTTCCAGTCCCTTCTTGATGAAATTACATGTTCTGTCATGTGCATGGCTGTGGCAGTTGTTGAATTTTATTCACTGAGAAATCAACAAGCTTAGGAAATAAAATAAACAGTTCAAAATATCATGCATGTTCCATTGCTGAAAATTCACCAAGATGAACCATTGGATTTCTCAATACATGATGCTCTAAGAGCATCTCCAATTATGATAGTTGTATTATTTGTTTCTAAAATTAATTTGGAACCAAATGTAATAGGCACATGCACCTTATATAATCTGTTATAGACCGACTATTAGTTAAAAGCTAGTCTTTATCTCTCCCCTTTCCCTCTTCACAACACATAAGCAAAAAAGGATGAGACGGACTCACTATAGGTAGCTGATTTGGTACTATATATTAGTCTTATATGTGCTAAGATCTGAAATCTTAAACCACCTCCTCGTTCCTTGCGAAAACACACGTGTATAGTAGAAATGCAGTGATGCATTCAGTTCAAGCTAGAGATCCAGCTTGATAGCAAACTAGTGTACAAAACGCGCCCATGACGCATTTGTAGGTTTGAGACTGAGTGGTTCTATAGGTGTTTCTGTTTATTGACAGTTTGGGAATGTGCAAGAACTGGGCATATCTAGGGTCAATAGGAAAATTTCAAGAGCTACAAAGGCAAGATTATGATGGTTCAGTTATAGCATTAGCATTATTACATCATGGCTGCATATATTGGACAGGTAGATAGCGATTTATATTACATGATAGATCTATGTATATCAAGGTACATATTTCTAGGAGCAATGTAAGTATGGTCTAGATGATAAATTACGAGTAAATTCAATGGCATATCTAGGGTTTTTACATTGAGATGTTACACAAACACCCGGAAGCTTCTAAATACTGCCAGTTTGCCAGTCTACATATTATCATCCTATTATCGTATTTTTATGAATTTCATAAATAAATTCTAATGATAATTGATGGTTAAAGTTGTTTTTCGAAGACCATACAATATCCCACCATGGTGCGGCTACTGGGAGCTGTTCCGAGCGCCATAGCACTGTGCCAAACGGGTTAAACCAGGGAAGTGCTATGGCGCGCCTGCTTGGTATGCTCTAACGCACCCCCTGTAATAAGGGCCTTCCATGTTCATGCAAACCCTATAAAATATATATATTGTTATAATATACAAGCAGAGTGTTGTGTTCCAAAGCATAAACTGTCTTGTTAGATAATCTTCTTCACATTGCTTGGCCAAGTGAAGTGAGGGTCCGTGGATCTCTTCTAGCTCAAGAAAATAAACTACTTTTCAATTTCTTCCTTTACTTTTGTAAATATAGTTCTATTAAGTTGATCCAAAGAGATCCACGGATTGATCCATTTCCATCCCTACACACAAGTTCTCTCTTCTGACGGTATCTATTTCCAATATTTACACCACAGAAACCATAAATGAGTGCTTGTATACAACATTATGTTGGAGCTTGTGATTGCGCTGTTTGTGTATCGGTAGACATCCCCTAAGTAACCATCCTCCTGATGCAAAACGACTCAAATAACAAGAGTAACATTTATGCCTTGTAGACGGATGCCCTGCAGGATAACAGCAATTGTGTTTTTAGTACATAAGTGTGAAATGGTAATCAAATTGTGAGATCAAATGTCAAGCATTTTACCGGAGAAAATCATGTTTCATTTGCAGGTATGGAAATATAACCTTTAACCCCAACATAGCATCAACAGCTTCTGAATCCATTCACTGTATGTCCAAAGGGCGATCTGCTCAATCACCGCCAGTAATTTTGCACCTGCCACAAAACAAAACAGTTTCGTTGTATATAAATATATATCAACAACGCATTCAAGTTAGCAAATAACGGGGGCGTCTTACCAGAAAGGGCAACATTCTTCCGGTGGACCCATAGCAGGATAGAAATACCATGTTGACCAGCTCGGTCTTGCGAGGCAAGAAAAATTATGGATCCTCACTCTGTGGTGACTGTGAGGCAATGTAGCTTATCATCTCTGCATCCAACAAAGATGCGCCCACCCACCATCAAGGGCGATGAGAATATGTCTCCTGGAAGGTCTATGGATGCAAATCCTTGCACCAAGTCACCGTTGATGCTTTTGTTAACTTCCTCCGGATTAACATCAGTTCTAATCCTAATGACATGGACCTTTCCAGAACTCGTGCATATACAAGCAAATCTAGGGGGGAAAACAGAGGGGTGATTTTCCTCATATATATCTGTTATCATGCTAATACATGACTATGGTACCAATATGATCAATTGTTCAGTACCTCTCAGATGATCCAGATGATGATGTCAGCACTTCATCAACAAAAGCAGATGAGGTAATGGGGTCCCCAGCTTCATATGTCCAAAGAAGAGCACCAGATTCCTGAATTGGAAATATAAGATACCTAAGTTGCAAAGATGTACATAAACAATCACAACAATTAAGCAAACTATCATCTTATTAACTACCCACATATTTATGCAAAATGCTGCGATTCTTATCGCCGGAAAAATTATTTCAAGAAAAAAAATATGTTATTCGAAATTGGAAGCTACTAAACAATTCAGCTGGTCAAGACAAGATTTTACTAATCACTTGCAATGGCTAAATTAACATCAGAAGAAAAGTACAAATGTATAACAGAAAACAAGGGCCCAGCAGTCACTAATTCATTACTCACTACATTAATACTGTGCTGCCTCAGAAGAAAAACATTAGAAGTTCAGGAAATCAAGACTTACAATATCAAAAGAGTATAGATTTCCATCACGGGAAGGTACCAGCACCTACAAAAATACAAAATGTATATTTAGTTTAATTATTGCAAATATATCGAGCTATCAACGGTAGTAGGGCTCAAATAACTAATTCTATTTTGGATAAACATCCTTTTCCAAAGTTAACAATGTTAATAAATGCCAATGGTAGTGAGTTTGATCGTTGAAAATGCATTTAAATAGAGATAATATTTTAGAGATAATATTTTATGATTAATGCGGTTGCTCCATTTAACTCTGCTTTAATATAATAATAATAAATAATAGATTGAATTTATTTTGGAAAGCTTATCAAAATGCTCCCTTCAAAGTTATGAACTAGATGAATGAAGCACTGCTAGCACAACATGTTGTAATGAGCTTTCAATATTTAGATGCTGAAGCTAACATTCTTGTGGTTTTTTGTCAAAATCATACAATCATGAAAGGTAATCATTTTTTTTGGACTGATCTGAACGACTGGACAATTGAACAGCTGAAATGACTGAATTCAGAGAGCTTCTCAACGTAGTCTCGAGATTCGGATCCATTTCGTTTGACTTGTTTTTTAAAACGTTATGACCCACTTTCGAGATAGTGAACAACGGGCTCAAAAAAACCCAAAGCATGTCTTTTAAAAACGTAGATAAGTTGTTAAGCTGTTAAGCCCAAATAACATAGCCTAAAGCATTTGGCCAAAAATAAGGTCGATGAGGAGAAAATATATCAAAACAGTGACTTTGGAGCTACGAATAAGCTCAAGCCTCGTACTTTGTTCCTAAAAAGCACTAGGTTTTCTTGATCAACTAACAGCAAGCACATAAACTGAAATGTGTAATCAATTGAAGTCATCCGTGATGGATTATCACTATAGAATGCAGAGCACCGGGGGGGTGGGGTAAACCTCTTTCTTTTTGCACTCCTTGCAATCGTCGAACTGTTGTTGGCATCTACTCTTGTCTTGGTTCGCCTCCAGACCTAAAAAAATAACAGACAGTAACAATTCTTCAGAGAGAGCGATCAGAACGAGCAAAGGAACGGAGGAGAATTGACCGGCAGAGAGAAGGTTTGCTTGAGATGGACGCCCGCGTCAGGAGGAGCAGGCTGGGCCCCACCCGCGGCCTCACTGGTGTGACTGTGCGGGTCAGTGGCCACTTGTGGAGCATGCGAGGGCGGCGCGGCGCGGCGCAGTAGCAGCACGTTTTCGTCTCTCCTGTCGTGTCTTGTTACTGTACCAAGGGTACTGTACTGCCTACCCCCTCGGCTCTCTCCGCCCGTTCAAGGTTTGTATAAAAGGAGCGGAGAGAGAAGGGAGAGGGGGTCGAAGCTTTTAGAGCATACTGTAACCACATTCCATTCAACCACAACCAAAGAGCTAAGGCTCAGCAGGAGTAGGACTGTTACCCGCGAGGGGGTCCGAACCTGGGTAATCCCCGCGTGTTGCTCCTTGCTGCGTTCAGCGCTCAATCGAAGCGAGCTCGGCCGATAGGCTGCTGTACGCTGTGCTGACGGCATCCAGGAAGCTGCGTCACTACTTCCAGTGGCGAGAAATTACGGTGCTGACCAAGTACCCCTTGCGGGAGATCCTCTTCAACCGCGAGGCGACGGGCCGCATCGCCAAATGGGCCATGGAGCTGGCGAAATTCGATCTCAAGTTCGCTCCCCGAACGGCCATCAAAGGCCAAGCTCTGGCGGAGTTCGTCAGCGAGTGGACTCCAGCGGACGTAGAAGCTGAAGGCGTCCCAGCACCCTCGCCGTGGACTCTCTTCTTCGACGGCTCATTCCGGCTTGAGGGGGCTGGGGCAGGTGTCGTCCTGGTGTCTCCCACCGGCGACATAGTCCGGCACCTGGTGGTGCTGGAGTTCCGCGCCACCAACAACGTCGCGGAGTACGAAGGATTGCTCGCCGGGCTCAGGGTGGCTTCGACCCTTGGCATCCGGCGGTTACAAGTCAAAGGCGACTCTCTCCTGGTCATCAACCAGGCGAGGAAGGATTTCTCCTGCTCGGATCCCGTCATGGCGGCCTACCTGGCGGAGGTACGCCGGTTGGAGCGGCACCTCGAGGGTTTGGGCTTCGTGCACGTCCCTCGCCGCGACAACTATATGGCGGATGAACTGTCCCAAATTGCCTCGTCAAGGGCATCTGTTCCGGCTGGGGTCTTTGAAGAAAGACTTACGCGGCCGTCCGTCGCAGCCCCCAATTCTGGCGGGGACGACGCTTTCCCTGACGCAGCTCCCACTTCTAGAGGAGACGTCACCGATCCTGCTACAGCTCCCCGGTTGGAGGGAGGAGGCGGAAGAACTGCTGAGGCGGTTGAGGCGGAAATGCCAGGCCAGGCAGAGTACGTCGGCGGCAATGCACTGCACGTCGCCACGCTCGTCCGGGAAGGTCAGTGGATGGATCCGATCCTAGCCTACCTGCGGGACGGAGTGATCCCCGACGATGACGCGTCGGCTGAGAAGATAGCGCGCAAGGCCAAGCGCTACGCCCTGGTAGGTGGGGACCTGTATCGCCAGGGCGCAAACGGAGTTCTACTGAAGTGCGTCACTCGGGAAGCGGGGAGTGCAATTCTCTCTGAGATCCATGGAGGCGTGTGCGGGAGCCATTCGGGGAGCCGGGCGTTGGTGGGGAAAGCCTTCCGCCACGGTTTCTACTGGCCTACTGCCCTCCAGGATGCCTTCGAGCTGGTGAGGAGATGCGAAGCGTGCCAATTCCATGCTAAGCAGATCCACCGACCGGCCCAGGCGCTGCAAACCATCCCGCTCTCCTGGCCGTTCGCGGTCTGGGGGCTGGACATCCTGGGCCCGTTCCCGCGGGCGACCGGAGGTTACACACATCTGTTCGTCGCCGTCGACAAGTTCACCAAGTGGGTTGAAGCCACGCCAGTACCAGCAATCACGTCCGCTGCTGCCATAAAATTCATGAAGAGCATCTTCGTCCGCTTCGGCGTCGCCAGCAGGATCATCACCGACAACGGCGCTCAGTTCAAGAGTGCCGATTTCCAAGACTGGTGTGAAGAGCTAGGCACCAAGCTGTGCTTCGCCTCTGTTGCGCATCTGAAGAGCAATGGGCAAGTGGAGCGGGCAAATGCGGAAGTA
>SPJY01001376.1:496337-578639 GCA_005191435.1 Raddia distichophylla
GCTATTGCATTAGTGTCCCTTCGGGTATTAGGACTAGACCTAGAATTCCCTTCCGCTCACTCGATTAGTCCTAGGCCTAGTAGTTAGTCAAATTAATACCTAGCTTAGGTCTATTGTTTAATTTGACTAAATCAAGAAAAAACTAAAATAGGTCTTAAAATCTTGAAATAGTCCGCTTCCCCCCCCCCCCCTCGCGGCCACATATCCTTTCACCTTGCCACGGCGAAGGGTGATCATGAGGCCTCTGTCGGCCGGTGCTCGCAAGCCGAAGCCCAGATAAAAGAGTTGGAGTAGGCTAACGCGAAGCTTCACGAAGATCTTGAGGTTTCCAAGAAGAAAGGTTCTGAACTTGAGGCACAGCTCGGTCTTCGCAGGGCTGAGGTTGCGTAATAACTTCGTATAGCATACATTATACGAAGTTATACGACTTGATTTGAATCGGTTTTGGCATGGATTCGAGCTCCTCTTTCTTGCTACTGTTTGGGCATGTTTATACCATGGATTTGGATCTCATGAGGTCCTAGAATCACCCCCTTGAGTCCCCAAACACAGCTCCTCTTGCAGCCCACGGATTTGACATGTTTTGAGCTCGATTTGGCCAAGTTCTTGCCCGGTTCATGCACCTGATTTGAGCTGTGTGTAGGGGCTGTTTCCCACATGGATTTGGGTCTCTTGGGATCCTAGAATCACCACTTGGAACCCCCAAACACAGCCCTCTTGCTGCTCCTCATTTGGATGCGATTTGGTCTCGTTCTTGACCGTTGTTGCACCATTCTTGAGCTGAACCTTGAGCTGAGTTCTTGGGCCACTTTGAGGTGTGAAATAGGGTCACAAAGGACCAAGAATCATCCCCTCTAGAGCCCCTGGACAGACCACCTTTGGTTTTCACAAGATTGCGATTTTTCGGTTTCGGTTCGGTTCTTTCCCGCTGCTGTTTGAAACTGAAAAAGGTCAATATTTTGGATGAATCTTTGGACGATTTTCGGAGGTTAGTTAGATGGTTCTATCATCTAGCTGCTGTCCAAATTTGGTAGGATTTGGTTGAACCGTTTGGGAGTAATTGAAGTTCTTGTCGGGCACGCTTGTGCTGAAATTTCATAGCTTGCTAGTTTGGTGTTGGATTGGTGTCTTGTCTTGCTCTTAGGTGTACCGAGGCATGTTGAGGTGAGAGCACATATTTCCATGTGCAAAAAATTTCTCAAGGAAAAATTTGGCTCCCATTCACCCCGCCCCCTGGGTCGCCGTAGTGTGTTCACACGTCACCCGGCTCTTGACCGGGTGCTTCCACTTCGTCGGAGCCGAAGTCCGAGGGACGTCGTGCGTCCACAACTCCGGGTCAAGTTGCCGGGACAAACCGAATGTGTTCAAGTCTCTGCCGCTTCCGCATCAAGCCGAAGACTTCCGTCCAAGAACACGTGTACAAACACCTTCCGTGCGATGGTCGGCGCCTCTCCGAGGTGCCGGGGTGTCGAGTAGCCACCGACTTGTGGTGGAACTCGGCCTCGGTGTATGGGTCGGAAGCGAGCCTTGGGCCTTCGCCCTAAAAGCTTACCGAGTGGATTGTGGGCACGGGACGAGAGGGTCCCGGTCTCTCTTTGAGTGATTCCGCATCGAGGAGTAGGTGCTTTGCGCCGAACCTCGTTAAAAAATCGGTGAGCTCACTTTACAATTTCCACATTTAAATTCCCGCAATTCATTCGCTTCGGCTCTTGCTCACTAGGATTCCCTTCGGGTATTAGGATAGAAAACGTTTCCGCTCATTCGCTTTGTTTTTGGCAAATCCTTTAGTCAAATTAGTTCTAGTCTTGCTTAGGTTTTAATTTGACTAAGTAAAAGAAAATCACAAAAAGGTTTAAAATCTTGATTTAGTCCCCTTCCCCCCCCCCCCCCTCGCGGCCACATATCCTTTCACCCCTCCCCATGGGTGTCACCGGCCATCTCCTCCCCCAAGGCTAGCCATGGTTGGCTCTTTGTTGGCGACCTAGATCTGTGTTTTGTATGTTTGTTTTCTATGTTTTACTTGTGTTTTGTGCTCTCTCTCTCTCTCTCTCCATTCTCTCTCTCTTCTGCTTCAGATCCGTGAGAGAGAGGAGGCTGGCCATGGCTGGCTCTTGCCGACCGCCAGATCTGTGTGTTTTATCTGTGTTTTGCGTGTTTTACCTGTATTTTGTATGTGTTTCATCTGTGTTTTATGTTTGTTTGCCTGTGTTTCGTGTGTGGTTCATCGTGTTTTGGGTTTCTGTGTGTGCTTCATTCATCTGTGTTTCGTGTGTGTTTCATTCATCTGTGTTTTATGTGTGTTTGCTGTGTTGTGTGTATTGTGGTTTTGTGCGTGCGTGTTTTTGTGTGTTTTGCATGTGTGTCCGTGTGTGTTCATATGTGTTTCGTGCGTGTTCGACGTGTTTCGTGTGTTTTTCCTGGGGAGGCGGAGCGGGTGGGGAGCGTGAGGGGGAGGGTAGGGAGCGCGAGGGGAGGGCCTTATCCAACAAGATACCGTTGTGTATCAGCTCCCAAATAAAAAGGTTAAAAAAGAGGGGAGTTCTCTCTCCCACATGCTCTCCACGATCTCTCTCTCTCTCTCTCTCTCTCTCTCTCTCCCCTCTTTCCTTCTCACACGGGTGTAAGGGATCTTAGGGCGAGAGGGGGGTGAATCGGCGGCTTTTTGAATTTTATGGCCTATTTTCAATTGGTTGTGATAGCAAATAGTCCAATGAATGAGCAAGACTGGTAAGTGAAGCCCTATCAAGCAGAGAGGCGCAAACCGATCTTTTTTCCTGAAGTTCGTTGCACAACACATTCACACATACTCTCCGTTGAGCAAGCCTCTACCACAGAAGTTCTTGTCCCCTTTATTTTGTGTATTTTATATACACTGGCACGTCCACATTATTTTTCCTACCGGAAATGTTTTTTGCGAACAAAATTGGCACGCCTGATGGGACCTGGGTCTCCTTCCATCTCTCCTATTGGGGCTTGAAGTTCGCTTCGCCCGCTCCTTGGGCTCGAATAGTCTTCACCCGTTCTTCTTCATTGTCTCACCTTCGTAAAGGGACGGGTTCTAACCAACGGATGCCCCTTTTTTGCAGAGGATCTTCCTCGCTCGCCATGGCCACATGTGAACTCATCTTCGGAGCCTTCTCACCGACCACTATGATCGAGGAGGGCCCAAGGTCATCACCCTAGCTCCAAGGGACGTGTTCTCTAATAGGAAGCGCAAGCTGGTTTTCGCTAACACTGCTAAGGAGCGGCTTTCCGCGATGGCGGAAGTGAGAACCTTCATCGCCGATATCGACAGAAGCTCCGGGGCGCATCTGCTAGCCCTCTCAAAGTTCTGGCCGATAGGCTGCGTCTTCTGAAGGCGGGTTCTTGCTCGCTTAAGAGCATGCACCTGACACGCAACCACAAGAGGAGCTGTCTAAGGTGCGATGCCTCCACCACTGCATCAGTTCATTCTCTGTCGAGCCGGTCGAGGATGACAGGTACGTCGGGGAGGTCGATCCCGCAGAGCGGATACAACTTCGTGAGGCAATCGTCGGCAACTTCTAGGTGTGCCATCCGAGCCTACGCGCTAGCTCGAAGGGCCTCGTTGCCCGCCCCATCAGTCTGGTGCCCTACCTGCACATAGGCGAGGCGGGAGGGCATGCTATCAACACCAACAATGCCTTTGCGGTGTTGTCACATGAAATGCCTGCACCCGACAATGATGAGCTTCCGAGGGAGCTTCATCGACTTCAAAACCAAGTTGCCCAACTTCAAAGGGAACTCCATGAACAAGACGTGGCATCTCCTGCGACAAAGGCTGGGGCATGTCGTAGCAGCAACGTCTCGTCCCTCAAGTTCGACCCCATCCATCCATGATGGGGGCATGCCAAGAGACGCTGCCAACACAAGCTCTCTACTAGAGGCAACATTAGTGCCAACATGCAAAAAAAATATAAGTCATGTTTAAAGTATCTGCAAACGTTGCCGATTTGCCGGACGTAAAGGATTTCAGTTCAGGTTCCGGTTCCGAGGCAGTACTGGAAGCAGGATGGAGTGATGGACCACTGTTGGATTTGATTTGCCTGAAGATTTGACATTCGAGGATTTTTCTCGGGAACTTTGATAATGGGCTTCAAATGCTGAGTGTTCAGCCGTCCAGGAACTAACCGCCTCGATGTGCTCAGGACTGTAAATAAAAAACACGACAACATCTGCATAGTGATGTTCATGTGAACACTAGTAAGATTTTACTATGACCATGAAAAGTAATGGCCATCTAAATTCTGCATTTCATCCAATGCTTTGAGTGCATTATTATGCATCTATTGTTTAAAGGTGGATGCTTAGTGAATAATAATAAATCTTTCGGATTTCTGATTTCCACATGACATTTCTTCCTATGTATTTCATGGGCGCAGAAATTTTCTTGGGGTTAACAAGCTTCATCAAGTTTTGCTATGGTGGTGCTATTTTTAGTATTAAGTTGTGTGTTATAGCTCGCTGCGACATGATTTTTGTCATATCGTTTTTTGTTCCTTTTAATAATTTTAGGCTGTGTGCATCTTATCTATACAGAGATTGAAAGCGGTCTTAGTGTGATTGTATCATCTTGATGTAATTATCTAATATCAATATAAGCTTCCTTCGTCTAACAAAAGGCATGTATCAAGCAAACAGGAACTAAAGAAACTTACATAAGCTGAAAGGCGTAAAAGAAGTAAAGAACAACACACATTTTTTTATTGTCTTATCTGCCGCGACGAAACATGGAATTTTTTTTCGACGATGGAAGCTTTATTAATCTTAGACAATTACATCAAGAAGGTACAACCACTCTAAGATCACTCCCGGCCTCTGCATAGTTAGGACGCACACATCCTAAAATTATTAAAAAAAGAAATGACAACAAATATCATGCCGAAGCAAACTACACCACAACTGTCTTCAAAATCATGCCCCACCATAGCAACAATTAGACCCCGAGAGGGTCCTCCAAAAGCAACGCCCCCAACAAGGGAACGACACGCAAGCGTGCATTCGCTGCCATGATCCAACCATTAAAGGCCATAGCATAGGTTTTCACCTTATAGATAAATTCATCGATCTTCAGACAATGTTTTCAACAAATGGAAGACAAACAATGTCATCATTGCCAGGTACAACCAGCTAAGGCTAGATGTAGGGATTTCTCCCCGGAGTTGACGGACTAGTACCAAAAAGTACCATCCAATTGAAGCCCCCAGTGCTGCCTCCCCCAACTTTCCAAGCCAGTTGTTGTCATCTGTATGCGAACACTTTGGACAGTCTAGTCATCATGTGCGTATCCCGAGTACATAACTATGGTGATGTGTTGTGCCACCGACATTAAACTTGGCTTGCCTACTCGTCAAAGTCGAACTAGGATGGCTTTGGCATAGGCGCCTTGGTGAAGTTGGTGAAAAATGATTTTATTCGCGGGGTCAAGGACATCAAGTTTGAGAAGTCTAGGCTGTGTAGTGCATGTCAAGCGGGGAAACAAGTTGCTAGTCCACACATAGCTAAGAGTGTAATGTCCACTTCGCGTCCACTGGAAATGTTGCACATGGATCTTTTCGGTCCTACCACGTACGTGAGTTTAGGAGGTAACTTGGATTGTCTTGTTGTGGTAGATGACTTCTCCCATTACACTTGGGTCTTCTTTTTGCCAGAAAAAAGCCCCGTTGGGGATCTTTTCAAAAATTTTATAAAAAGGGCTCAAAAAGAATTTGAATGTCTAATAAAACGGGTGAGAAGTGACAATGGATCGGAATTTTTGAATACTAATGTGCAAGATTTCTATGATGAGCTAGGAATAGGGCATCAGTTCTCTACCACATACACCCCAGAGTAGAATGGCATCATTGAGCAGAAGAACAGGACACTAATTGAGATGGCAAGGACAATGCTGGACAAGTACAAGACGCATGATGAGTTCTGGGCTAAGGCGATCAACACTGCTTGCTACTGCGTCAACAGATTGTACCTGCACAAATTGCTCAACAAGACTGCCTATGAGCTTCTGATTGGGAGAAAGCCAACTATCAGCTACTTTCGGGTCTTCAGCTGCAAGGTGTACATCTACAAGAAGCGCCAGCACTTGGGAAAGTTTCAGAGCAGAGTTGATGAGGGCTTCTTCTTGGGATATGCCTCTAGGTCATAGTCTTTCCGGGTATTCAACAAGAGGACAGGGATAGTTGAGGAGAGCTGTGACGTCCAGTTTGACGAGACAGCCGGGTCCTAGGGGCAGTTTGACAGTTTGGATGACATGGCAGACGAGGACTTGACTAGAGCTGTGCAGCAGATGCCAGTGGGAGATGTCAGGCCAGTGGAGGCACAACCAGAGGATGAGCCAGCACCAGTCCCTCCACCGACACCTGACCAGGCACTTGACTCAGTGGGAGCATCACCTCAACACAGCAGCTCCACTGAGTCAGCACCTGCTCCAGCTCCAGAGGACAGCACAGCTTCAGAACCAGCACCAGAGACAGCCATAGAGCAGGGTGAGTCAGCTACACCACAGCACCTGAGACAACACCACACCATTGCCCGGGATCATCCATTCGGGCAGGTGATTGGTGATCCGACACGGGGAGTGCAGACCAGGTGCAGGACAACTAACATTTGTGAGTTTCAGGCCTTTGTGTCTAAGATTGAGCCAAAGAAGGTCGAGGAGGCACTTGAGGATGCCGACTAGATCAATGCAATGCATGAGGAGCTAAACAACTTTGACAGAAACAAGGTCTGGACACTTGTGGAGAGACCGAGGGACTGCAACGTGATCGGCACCAAGTGGGTGTTCAAAAACAAGCAGGATGAATTTGGGTCAGTGGTCAGGAACAAGGCTAGACTTGTGGCACGGGCATACTCACAGATTGAGGGGATTGACTGTGGAGACACCTACGCACCAGTAGCTCGGTTAGACGCAATCAGGCTGCTTGTGGCATTTGCAACATGTCACAACATTGTGCTCAAACAGATGGATGTTAAGAGTGTATTTCTGAACGGGTACATTGGTGAGCTGGTGTATGTTGAGTGTAAGTCCTAGAACTCCTAGGTCTAGGTGATTTTGGCAATTAGGTGCCATGTCAACCTAAGGACATTATTTTCTTAGCACATATTCTTTATGTCTTTTGATTGCGTGCGTGCCCGAGGCTTGAGCACGGCATGTGCGAGTCTCAGTCTCTAGCAGGTCGGTCCCATTGAGCACTCAAGTCATCGTCTCCGGTTTTGAGTCTAGGTGAGTCTAGAATCTTCGAGAGCGATCGAGAGAGTGCCAAGTGTCCGAGGGTAATTTTTCTTAGAGTCGAAGCCACCGGGTGGGCCCGAAAGCATCTGAGGTGATTTGTTGTGTCCGGGGTCGGTTTCATAGCCACCAAGTTGATCAAACCCCGTAGGCGCGAAATCTCCCGCCCAAAATTAAGGCCACTCAAGCCTATCCGAAGTCGTATCGTCCCTATCCAAGTACAAATGCCGACAAAAGGCCTAACCAAACCAAGCCGAGGCATCCGAGGGTCGAGAGAAGGAGAGAAGAGAGGCTGAGCTGTGGGCCTGCTCCTGTCAGGTCCACCGGACGCGTCCGGTCAGGGACCGGACGGTCCGGTGGCGTCCGTTCCAGAAGGGTGTTCTACGGCTAGCTGACAAAAATAGCTCTCCGGACGCGTCCGGTGACCACCGGACGGTCCGGTGAAGGGCAATCCAGAAGGGGGTGCACGAGGGGTCGCAACCGTACGGTCTGCGTACGGACGAGCGACCGGACGCGTCCACAGGGCCTCTGGACGCGTCCGGTGAGGAGTGCCCAAAGCGACCGGACGCGTCCAGTGACGTCCGGACGCGTCCGGTGAGTTTACAGATCTGTCGATCTGAGCCACCCACGCGTCTGTCTTTGCTCCAGATTGTGCCACACGTCTTGTTACGAGTTGGAGGCTATAAATAGAGGTCGTGGCTGATGAGAGGACTTGAGAGAGCTCATTATTTCCACCCCACTTGGTTTGAGAGAGAGTGAGAGCTTCTCCCATGGGTCCCTCTTGCCCATTTCCATCTCCACCTAGGGTTAGGGTGAGAGAGAGAGGAGAGGAGAGGGAGAGAAGGTAGGCCATGGATTCCCCTCTTCCTCCCGGTTCTTTTGCCCTGATTTTCTCCGGTTCTTGGTGAGTTCTTGGGGGTCTCCCGGTGTTCTTGAGTCAATTGCTCTTTGGGGTCTTCCTGCCGCAGTTGAGTCCTCCCACCTCGCCGTGTTCATGCCTCATCGTTCGGCTTCACCAACTGTACCTCTTCACCGACGAAACCCTTGCCTCGGGCAAGGTCACCCGGCTCGTGACCGGGTGCTTCCACTTCGTCGGAGCCGGAGTCCAAAGGAAGCCATGTTGTCCACAACTCCGGGCGAGCAGACATCATCAAGTTGCCGGGACGTGCCAAGCGACCAAGTCTTCGCCAACTCCGCGTCAAGTTGAAGGCTCCGTCGGCGTCGCTTGTACCAAACACCTTCGCGAAGGTCGACGCCTCTCCAAGGTGCCGGGGTGTCGAGAAAGCCACCGACTTGTGGTGGAACCCGGCCTCGGTGTACGGGTTGGAGGCGAGCCTTGGGCCATCGCCCTAAAAGCCTACCGAGTGGATTGCGGGCACGGGATGATAGGGTCCCGGTCTCTCTTTGAGCGATTCTGCATCGAGGAGTAGGTGCTTTGCGCCGAACCTCGTTAAAAAATCAGTGAGCCCATTTACGTTTCCACACTTTAATTCCTTGTTGCCTCAGCTATTATATCTCGCAATTGTGCTTCAGCTATTAGAATAGAATTCTCCCGCTTTCATCGTTAGCTTCCGCTAGCCGTAGTTAGTTGGTTAGTCAAATTTAGTTGATTCTAGGATAATCATTTAATTTGACTAAGAGCAAAGAAAAACCAAAAATAGTTCTAAATATTGCTATCTACTCCACTTCAACCCCCTTCGTGTCCTAGATCCTTTCAGCGAGCGAGCGCACGCGCGAGCTAGCAGGAGCGAGCCGAGCTGAGCCCCCCTCCCCCCGCAGTCTTTGACAGCCGGGCCCCGCAATCCTTTTTATTTTTATTTTCCCCAGCCCGAGCCACTAACTCACCGGGCCCACGCCCCACTTTTCATCCCTTCCTGCCGCCGCCTATGCCTTTGACAGGTGGGCCCGGACCCACCTGTCGTGTTTAGTGGAGGCGTACTCTCGGAGTACTCCACCGCCAGGACCCCTCCCCCCCGGCCTCTTTCCTAGTCGCGTGGGCCGCAGCCCAGTAGTGCAGCCCCTGCTCTTTTATTATTTCTAAGAATTTGTGTACATTCTCTTTTTCCAGAAATACCTTTAGGATTTTTGTAAAATAGCAAAAGGCTTGTAATTGTTCTGTAATAATTTTGTAAATTCTTGTAGTATCTCCTCGATGTAATAGGATAGTTTTATTTCTATTTGTATGAGTATTTATTGTTGTAAAGATCTGTTTTAGCTCTCATAGGTTTAATCAATTAGGAAAATAACAGAAATTGGATTGCCTTGCTATAAATTTTTTAAATATGAATTTTGGCACTTTGGGAATATTATATGGGTAGTTTATTGCATTTCATCTCATAAGCATATAGGCATGACCTATTCCACTTGTAGATTTAAATATTTATATATATAGGCTAAAAACTAAAAGATGTCGGAATATTCATCTAAAGAACTAAATAAAAACATTAATAACCAATTTATTCCTGCTGTCCAGAAATACTACAAGGCATTTAATGAGAACACACTAGGATTGTTTCCCCCTTGGCATGCATCACCCTTTATGGTTGATTTGGAAATTTACTCGAATGTCGCATTTTCGTATTCGATCAATTAGAGAACGAGGATCCGGAAGAACCCCTGAACGACAACACTGAACAAGAATTCGATCCCAAAGATCAAGGCGAGCCAATACTCCAGTTCATTCTCTTTACCGAGTTTTGATTAAATTATGTTGCTTTAAATTATGAACTTGCATGCTTATATTCTGCTATCAATTATACTGTCAAACAAATGCTACTAGAGCTAGTCTAGCTACTACCACTTGGTTTAAATGTGTTAAATAAGCACAACCCTTCTCCTTGATATGAATTCCATACCCTGCCAATTGTAACCTAAGGACTTAAATGTTAAACTCCTTGGACTAGTAAGTCATTGATAATGCTTAGACATGCTGGGTTAAGTCTAGAGTCCGTGGGTTGAATCCCGGCAGATCAACGTGCGATTCGGGTGAAGGTTATTCAATCTTATACTCCATTGCCCCGGAAAGGTATAGCTGATCGTTGGCTCTGACTTATCGCACCGGTAGGTTATTCTGTGGATCGGTCCCATCATTGCAATGGTATGTGTCATGACCGGAGTTAGTCTCTTTGAACACGATTGTTGGTGAAGCATAGTGTATCAAAGATGTACCAGACCCCGTCTGATCAAGACTACATCGTCGCCGCATCTGTATGCGAACACTTTGGACAGTCTAGTCAGCATGTGCGTATCCCGAGTACATAACTATGGTGATGTGTTGTGCCCCGCTTTCCCGAGTCTACTCTGCAACAAGATAAGTCCCTAGAAACGGCTCATGCACTTGGGTGCCAGTTCTGCCTGAGTGCGATTGTATTGTCCAATGGACCCCCTGGTATTACATTTATATGATGAATTTGGATCTGAGGATCCTGGCCATAGTTGAGCTCAAGGGGATCACGCCTCGTAGCAATGAGGGTTAGTCTACCGCCAAAGTTAGAGGACGTACGCCAGGGTGAAAAGGGTACGGTCCGGGAACGAGTGGAGGTTTCCGGTTTGCCTATGGTTGATAGATTTCGAGCGAAATGAGAATGATGATTATGATGATGATGAACCCCCCTGATTACATGAACAATTGCATATACTAGCACAATACGTCTTTGATTTATCACTACTGAGTTGGGACTTTTATCTATAATTATTGTAAACTTGGCGTTACGCAAATAAAACAACCTAGCCTCCACCAAATAGCCTTTATCATTAAATTGCATTAGGTCGGGTATTGGTTCGCGAGCGCAGGTTGATTGCGCGCTCACACTCGCACACACGTTCATGATTTTAGGTGATGGAGAGGAGGAGTTTGACCCGTATGAGTCCTACGAGAACAGGGATGCTGACAACCAAGACGATTAGGAGGGACTCCAGTCGATTGCCTGATCAGTAATGGGCATAGCCGTGGATCCCAAAGTCACTTGCCGTCTAATGTTTCCGCTACCGAGTCTCTGATAAGAGCTCACTTTTGGTATTGTAATATTTAGCCTTTCCGCTACCGAGTCTCTGATAAGAGCTCACTTTTGGTATTGTAATATTTAGCCTGATCGGCTGCTCAAAACTATGAGCCACCATGTAATTTACCTGTGATGTAATATAACCATCCTTATGCGTATATGAGATGATCCAGCTTTTGTAAAATGGTGGTGTCGCGCTAGAAAGAATGATCCAGGGATAGCGCTGGTGCACCAAGGTACCCGGTCCGCAAAAATCGGGGACCGACAGAAGGTTTATTTAACTAGGAGAGTCACATCCATCAACTTGATTCTCTAGTGAGAGAGATGGTTGTACTCCTTCACAAAATGAGGTTGTTGTGAGCTTTCGCACACATTTCAGGCTAGAGTGTTCAGAATCAATGCAAAGTTTAAATTTACTGGAAGAGTAAATTTCGTCAGCGGTTCTTGAACTTGTCCCGAGTTCTCATCTAGGTCCCGTTACTTTTAAGTTGCACTTCTAGCACCCTGAACTTGTATGGGAGTTTCATTTAGGTTCAAAAGCCTCTCCAAAATCATAAATTTATTTTTAAACAGAATAAAAATGTACAGAAACTTATAAAAAATATAGAAAATCATAAAACAAATTCCAGACAACCATAAAAAATTCTAAAAATCGTAAAAATTCGTAGAAATTTAGAAAATCATTATTATTCTAAAATCATTAAAAAATTGAAGTTTCTTAAAAGAACATGAAAAATCATAAACAATTTAGGAAAATTGTAAAAAATAAAAAAAAACCATACAGTTTTAGAAAATTATAGGAAATCATTAAACGTTAGGAAATAATCGTACAAAGTTTTTAGAATTCAAAAAAGGTCAAGAAAAATCATAAAACAAATTTGTGTATGAATCATGTAAGACACAAATTTGTGTGTCAACTAACCAACATTTGTGTCGGTTGTGTGGGCTTGAGAAGCTTGCCATGGCGTGTGGGATCCTAGAGTGTTGAATTTTATGATTTGTACTGACTATTTTTTAATATTACAAATTTTGTACGATTATTTTCTAATGTTTAATGATTTCCTATAATTTTCTATAAATTTTTATTCATTTTTTGTGTTTTTATAATTTCCTAAATTATTTATGATTTTTTTATTTTTTATTATTTTTTATTTTTTAGAATATTTAATGATTTTCTAAAATTTCTATGAATTTTTAGAATTTTTGTGATTTTCTAGATTTTTTATAATTTTCTATACATTTTTATTTTTTAAAAACTAAATTTATGATTTTAGAGAGGCTTTTGGACCTAGATGAAACTCCCATGCAAGTTCAGGAAGCTAGAAGTGTAATTTGAGAGTACCGGGATCTAGATGAGTACTCGGGACATGTTCAAGGACCGCTGGTGAAATTTACTCTTTAGATAGGCTATGACTAGGGCTGGCAATTTGGCTCGGAGCTCGCGAGCTGCTCGTGAGCAGCTCGGTTTTTGGCTCGGCTCTGGCTCGGCTGAGCTTGAGCTTTTTTTCTAGCTCGGTCAATTAGCACCATTGCTATTGAATTCCATTAGCCCAATATACACCACTCTGTTAAACTCCAGCGTTAGCAATATATTTCCCAAATGTCCAAATTGCTCCTTATTTTTATTTAAATTTATGTGGAGATCCCAATTCACTGTTGGCCATTCACCCCTCAGCCTTTTCCCACTGTAACCCTTACCGCACCATCGGTCCACACCGCATTGGCTGGCGGAGCCCTCGCCCCTCCGTCTTAGCTCCTCCCGGTTGCACGCGTGCACCCCCACACCACCGCCGCCCTCACCCTACCTACACACCTCTGCATTCCATCTACCACCGCCTGCAACCCATTGTCGCCATCGTTCGTCTCCACTCCGCCACCTGCAGGTCCGTCGTTCGATAAGCTGGGTGGCTAGAAAATGATGACACTATGACTTTTATCTTGGTTTAGGCCTCCACTGTGGAATAGCAACACTGCATCCAACCTTCGTTTATTATTAAGCTTGAAAGGAGTAAAAATGAGACCGAGCTTGGGAAGCTTATACTCTAGTACAATAAGTGCTCAGGACACTGTGTGCTCTCAAAGTGACTACTCGAGAGGAAGAACTACCTACTAGAACTAGCGACTCCTATTCTAGCCCTATTACTATACCAGTGGGACATCTCTTTGGTTGCTATGGTCTTGCTTGGATTGGATTCTTCGTGGGGCTTAAAAAAAGACCAGCATCAATACCCAATTGATTCCGCACTTAAAGCAAAAGGAATGATAGTAGGGTGGAATCCTTGGCCAAACGTGCATGGATGTATTGCTCAAAAGTAATATAGCGAGAAAACAATCGGAGAAGCAAGAAAGAATCTCATAATAAGGCTGCATTTTTTTCTAGTTTGATTATTTGTTGATTTGCTTATTTTCTTATAAAATACAAACTTTTTATAAAATACAAACTTTTTAGTCCCAATCACTTGTCTTTTAAAAACAAATAAGCAAACAAACAAACCAGCAAATCAGTAAAAAAGAATGTAGCCTAAGTGCAAGTTGTACGTTTGTGATTTTTCTATGGTCCCATTGGTTCAAAAATGTTCCTGTTAAGTTGTATGCACCAGTCAGTTCACTCAAAAGCTTAAGCTGATGGGGAAGGAAGGACAATTCATTTATGCTTTAAGAGTTCCGTCCATCAGCCTCACTGGTACCAAGATGGACGACATCTTGACAAACTTGAATCAGGTCAGGGATTAACTCATCCTAATACTCTCTTTACTAGATTACATAAGATGGACAACAGCCCATATATTGACCCCTGTTATCACAAATCACCAATTTCCATTGCTTTGAATGAAAGCAAAACAATAATCTTTTATAGCCAAAACAGCCTGCATCTCTATCTGAAAACTCGCCTACCCAGCTCTCAGTTCCAGAACCTCACAGCTGAAAATCAAGACACACCCAAATACTACTTTATTAAAGCAAAATAAAATTACTAACGGGTCAATCTCCTCAAGCTATCCTACCTTAATTAGTCCTTTCCAGCAACTTCAGTCAGTCAAACCTTTTTCAGTAGTATAGTACATGTGAATTTACATCTAGGTCAAAAAAAATATAGTAGTACATGTGAATTTGCATCTTGGAAGAAAACGACGCCAAGTGCGCCCACGAAAATAGGGAGTGGACAGTTAACCGAACTAATCAACCGTTGCATTTTCTTTCAGTTTAAACATTTTGAGCAATTCACATGCCCTCCAATTGAAGAAAAGATTATCCAACACCGGTTGAGATTGTTTGAACATGTCCAACAAAGACATCCAAAGGCACCAGTGAATAGCGGAATCCTAAGGAACGACAATAATATGAAAAGAGGTAGGGGTCGGCCGAACTTGACATGGAAGAAGGTAATGGAAAGGGACTTGAAGGATTGAAATATACCTAGAGTTCTGTCAACCAATAGAAGCGCTTGAAAAGCAGCTATTCACGTGCCAGAACCATAGATAGGCTTTTATATCCACCATCATCATCATCTTTTAAGGCATTATATTTATTTATTTATTTACTTTCTTTTCCCTCTCTTTCCTCTCTTGATGGAGGCTCATATTGGGTTCAACTCTAGCCTACCCCAACTTGTTTGGGATTAAAAGGCTTTGTTGTTGTTGTTGTTGTTGTTAAACATTTTGAGCAATACTTCTAATTGGTGATCAAACCATCAAAAAAGAGTTTTCCATAGCTATACATCATGGAAAAGTAAAAAGTATAAATCTTAAAATCAGGAATGGCTCAACAGCTTAGATTCGTAGCCATTATGGTTCTTCTAGCCCTGTAAATTTCTCTGTACCTAACTCCTCTATTAACTAATTAATTGATTGTATCACTGTTATATTGTAGGCTTCTTACCTACTGTTCATTATTCCAAAAGGCGGAACGGAAGAAACAATTATGGTACAAGATTGTTGCAATGATAACCAGGAACCTGTGTGTCTATATACTTGCATCAATGTCTAGTGTAGTGGTGTTTACAGGAGTATAGAGGATGTACGGTTGAACACAATAAGAGAAAGGACGTACTGTTTACCAAGGATTGATGTCAGGAATCAGGATGCTGTTTCAAGGCCTCAACGATGATTGTGATATTTATCAATGGAATTCGATGGCATGGTGCCCTTTCTTAGAAGGGGCTAATGCCACTAGTATGTGAGCACCCAGCGGAGTCATTGCTCGGACCTGGGTAACTAAGATCGAACCTCTCGCTCGTAGCCAACTGAGCAACTTTCAGTTCTCTTCCCACTACCAGCACTGGATTGGTGATCAATTGAAGCTGAGGAGAAGAAGGCTCCGACAATCTCATCTTCTTGAGGCTAGAATCCAGACTAGGTTGACCTTCCGGCATTTTCCGCTTGTCCCCGGCAGCATAGGTTTCTTGCACAGATCTCTCACTTTCCATTGGATCCAAAGTTTTGAGCAAAAGGAGTTTTGGCCTATTCGGGTGGTTCTTCACTGCTCGTTCCCAATCTTGTCTTGTTTCCTCAGGAACTCCCGAGTCAACCGTGACTTCCTTGAGTTGTTTGAGGTGCTTGATCTCAATGCAGGAAAGACTTGCTAGACCCTGACCGAGAAGCTGAAGTGAGACGAGATATGGTACAGCTCCCTGTTCGATTGTTGGTAGTGCTGAAGTGAGACTTAGCACCACAAAGCATAGGCGTCGCAGGCTTGGAAATGCTCCCCTTTTCATTTGGAAATCCTCCAAATGATCTGCAATCAGTTTAAGGTAAAGCAAGCTGTCCAGATCGATTAGGGAAGATAGAAGATCCTGCGTCAGAGTAGCTGATGAAATGCACAACTCAGTGAGACCTGACAGCAAGGAAACAAAAGGTGGCGATTGGTGTAGCTTGCCGCGTAACTTTAGCGACCTTAGAGTATATTTGTAACCTTCAGAGCAGGTCTTGAAATCTAGTGAACTCAGCAAGTTTTTGGAGCATTCTTCTGAATCAAGTGATAGAGAACGATTATTAATGGCCCTGTCCATGGGAACCTTACTGAATTCCTGAATGGCATGTGAAAGATGTGTGGTGTAGTTACAGCCGTTTGTAGCAGGCACACACCATATCTTAACCTTTGTCAGATTTCTCATAAGACCCATAAGTTGCAGAAATCCTTGACTATTGTTGGTGACAAATCCTGCTAAAGTCTTGATGCTACTCTTGTTTCCAGACAAGAACTTCTGTAGTTTGCTCATTTTCTTTGCATTTTTCAGGTCATCAAAATGAAGCATAAATTTTCCAAACAGGTGAGTTAAGTGGGGCAGCTCCAAGGTTTCGATGGGCAATGTATTTATCTTGGTTCTCCTTACATCCAGTGTCTCTAAGCAATGCAATCCTTCAATGCTCCTTGGAAGATTCCTGATAGTGCCCCCTAGGCTTAGATATTTCAGTTGCCACAACTTGCCTATGTCTTTGAGATGTTCCTCTTCCAGATCATTGCATTCTTCTAGATCCAAGACTCTTAACAATCTACACTTGCGAACATAAGAGATGGCATCACCTACTTTCCCGAATATAGTCAGAGATCGTGCACGAGATAACTCCTCATCAGAGGAATCACCATCCTTCAGATCGCCGCCATGAATAGAGATGTGACGAGCAGCAGCAAAATTTACATTGGATGTTGAATGATCATCACAAGAACATGCTGCAATGAATCTCTGTGACATGGACTTGTGCAGGATGAACTCATGCATGATACCATGAATTCTGCATTTCTTCACTTGTGCATTGTTTCTTGTTTCAACTGACTTGATGATACTTTGGTCGACAAGCAACTGGAAATTCTTATATGCGGTTTCCTGTTCGCTCTCTAGGCAATCATTCCGAGCATAACCTTCGGCTAACCAGCGCCTGATCACAACTTTCCTCTTCAGGGGACGATTGTTCGGGAATATACCGAGATACAGCAAGCAGCTAACAGCATAACCAGATAAACTATCATAGTTATGCATAAGCATTTTTGTTAACTCTGTGAAGCTGTCATAGCAAGCATTCTCTTTCAGATGAGAACCCAGGTTGCGGCATAACTCTGCACACAGCTCCCCAGTGGGCTCATCTGAACTTTTCAGATAATCGGAGACACTGACAAGAGCAAGTGGAAGACCATCGCATTTCTGCAACAGCGATGTCGAACCTTGCTCCAGCTCAGGGGACTGTACCCCATGAAGAGCAATCTTCTTGGAGTCCTCTTGACCAAGTGTGCTCATATGGTACACATAACCGTTGTCATGACTGCAGTTGTCAGCTACTGGCTGAATACTGGTGGTCAACAGTATTCGGCTGCTTCTGCCATTGTTTTCAAAGATGGATTTCACAGAGCTCCACTGCTCCATCCCGATGTCATCAATCACAATTAAGTACCTAATGATCAAATTGACATGAAAGGAAAACATAAGGGATGAATCTTGAAGATGCAATGCATTAGTCAATCGTGTGATTCCATCAAATAATCAGATCATGCAAAACAAAAAATAGGAGTGTATTTATATGAAAGGGATCCCTTTTTTCTAACAGAAATACTAGGGGACAGGATGCTTGGACCGGCGGCCGCCGCGAAGGAGAGCCCACGGCAGCAGCTTTCACTTAATTCCTTTGCAACTCGCAAACTTAGATTTATGAAAATTCTATGGCATAGTGCAGTTCGTGCAGATTGCAGAGACAGATTCACTGAACATTTTGGGGCAGATGATTTGCACACACCTCTTATGCTTAAGGAATTCCGTGAGTGAAGCTTCAGGATGTTGGGCATCAAGACCCATGGCTTCTTTCCCAAGAGCTTGCTGGAGTACATCACCAAGAATCCCCCTGGCCCCATCGCAGCTAATCTCCGGTGAGCGACCGGCGGCAGCAACCCAAGCACAAAAATCGAATTTTTCCTGCGCACGAGCGCTGTCGAAGACTGCCTTTGCCAGAGTCGTCTTCCCCGAGCCGCCGAACCCCACCACGGAGACCACCCTCAGCTGCTCCGGCTCTCCCTCCACCTCGTCTAGCAGCGACAGGAGCTCCTCCATGGGCTGCGCGATGCCCACCGGGTTGCGCGCGACGCGTGAACACGCCGTCACCGACCCCGCCCCGGCGGTAAGCTGGCCGGCGCCGCAGACCGTAGCGATAGGGATGCGGCCGACACGCTGGTGCGCCTCCTTGAGGCGCCTCTTGAGCTTCTGGATCTCGTCGGCGAAGCTCGAGCGGCTCTTCACCTTCTTGAGCTCGTGAGCGACCCGGCGGGCGAGCGCCGCCGCCGCCCCTCCGGCTCCGGCCCCGCGCTGCTGCTTGCACGCCAGGCGGTGCAGGAAGCGGTCGATGCAGTCCTCGACGTCGTGCGCGAGGTCGAGCATCTCCTCGCTGTACAGCCTCGCGACGGCCGTCCTGCGCTGGGGCTGGCTCACCCCCATGGCTCGGATCTGGTCGTCCATGGCGGCGGCGACCATCCGGAGGTCCTGCTGGATGGACAGGGTCTCCTGCGCGAGGCCCTTGTGCTTGCTGTACTCCTTCTCCAGCGCCTGGAAGAGCCTCCCCATCACGCTCTTCAGGAAGGCGCTCGCCACCGCAGACTCCATTTTTGCCGACCTGAGCTCAGATGGCCACTTTCCCGGACATCAACTGGTCCTTCTGTACCACGGTAAGGTGCAAGGGCATTAAAGGAAATTACAGTACTAAGATATTTTTTCTTGCTATTTTCTGCTTCAGAAGCTGCTTCTGTAAATTATGAGTATTACACGGCAGAATTTAAGTTTCTGAAATCTTGGTTGATAATTCTCCAGTTTGAGGTAAATGAAAATAAATGTGAAGGCTAAGTATCTATGTGTAATTATCAATTTTCTAAGGATTAAACTGTAGAACATATATCTTACAAGGTGGGTGTCCTTGTCATCAACAACAATAAAATTTAAAATTAACAGAGTAATTGCAAGTGCATGACTTGATGATTGAAAGCAATAGCACGAATGGAATATTTTTCCTGTTTGTCCTTGAAAGAGCATCTCCGGTAGGGTCTCTAAAACATTATTAAAACAATCTACAGTCTCTATCCAGCATCCAGCAAAGTCTCTATATCAGTCTCTAAGGCCTTGTTTGTTTCAGACTAATGTAGAGTTGTGTTTTACTGTAGCAAATTTTTTATCCCCTCAAAATACGTTTTAACGAGTTCAAAAAATTATGAAAAAAATATTTTACAAACGGGCGCTACTTCCCAACGGGATCCCGTCGGGAGGGCAACCCGACGGGATCACTAGCCGCACGCCGCGTGTCTCTCATATGCGTGCCTCCACGTCCGCCTCCTCGTGCAGCTATAGACTTGTCGTTTTCTTCCGAGTGCGCTTCTCCTTCTCTTTCCTCTGCGCATGTTCCCACTCCTGCACTTATCGATCCCTTGCCGCGTGCACCCCGCAGCACGGGACCAAGCTTGCATCGCGCAGATTGAAAAAAGCCAGCTAGTTCTCCATGAATTTCTTTATTATTCAGTTGATTTTCATCTTTGAAATTTCGTATCTATTTTATTCGGTGTCTAAATCGCATAAAATAAATTTTATAATTCATTTAAAATCTTAACCAACCCAGTTTTAATAGTTTTAATTTTTTAATAGTTACATCATGCAAACTTCCTAATTGCTCATACAGACGAGTATCGGATCAGAAGTATCATCGAGTATCGGGTCCAAAAAATCAAGTTTCAGATTAGGAAAATATCATCAAGTATCGGGTCAAAAAATCAAGTATCGGGACATCCGGTAGACAAAAAAATCAAGTATCGGATGATTAGTATCATTGATTATCAGGTCAAAAATTAGGTCTCGGATCAGAAGTATAATCGAGTATCAAAATAAAAAATCAAGTATCGGATCAGAAGTATCATCGATTATCAGTTCAAAAAATCAAGTATCGAATCCGAAGTATCATATGAACAAAAGTATCGAATCTGAGGGTGTTGAGTATTGGTGGTATCAGGTTGGTGGTATCGTCGATTATTGGGTAAACAAACAAATCGTATTGAAGGTATTATCGAGTATCATGTATGCAGTATCAAAGTTGTCGTATCAGGTATTTAGTATCATGTATCAAAGTGGTAGTATCAAAAGTTGGAGTGTCATGTGTGCAATATCAAAGTTGTAGTATTAGGTATGTAGTATCATGTATCAAACTTGGAGTGTCATATATGCAGTACCAAAGTTGGAGTATCAAATATGTAGTATCATGTATCAAAGTGGTAGTATCAAAACATATCCTATTCTCCTACAAAAACAGTTGGAGTATCATGTATGCAATATCAAAGTTGTAGTATCATTGAGTATCAGGTCAAAAAAACAAGTATCGGATCAGAAAAATCATCAAGTATCGGGTCAAAAAAATCAAGTATCCGATCAGAAGTATCATCGAGTATCGGTCAAAAAATCAAGTATCGGGTCAAAAAATCAAGTATCGGATCAGAAGTATCATTAACTACCGGGTCTGGGTGTCGAGCATGAGTGGTATCGGGTTGGTGGTATCGTCTAGTTTCGGTATATCATAAGGGTATCATATATCACAAACAAAAAAAGTATCAGTACTGGTGGTATCAGGTTGATGGTGTCGTCAAGTTTCATGATATCAGGTTGGTGGTATCGGGTTGGCGGTATCGTCGAGTTTTGGTATCGGAAAAATGGTATCATAATGGTATCATATGTCACAAACAAAAAAGTATCGGATTGATGGTATCAGGTTGGTGGTATCGGATTGGTGGTAACGTCGAGTTTTATGGTATCATTGAGGTATCGAGTCTGTGTGTTGAGGATCGATGGAATCAGGTTGGTGGTATCGTCAAGTTTCAGTACCGAAAAAAGGTATCATATATCACAAAGTGTCAGTATCGATAGTATCAGGTTGTTGGTATTGTCGAGTTTCGGTATCGAAAAAAGGTAACATAAGGGTATGATATATCGTTGACTCAAAAAGAATCGGTATCGATGGTATCAAGTTGGTGGTATCGTCGAGTTTCGGTACCAGAAAAAGGTATCATGTATCACAAACAAAAAAAGTATTGGTATCGATGGTATCGTCGAGTTTTAGTATCGAAAAAAGGTATCATATATCATAAAGTGTCGGTATCAGTGGTATCAGATTGTTGGTATCGTTGAGTTTTGGTAAGATATCATATAACACAAAAAGAAATATCAGTATCGGGTTAGTGGTATCACGAACAAGTATCAAGTACGGTGCCATGTAGTATTAAAAGTCTAAATAAAAAAATATGTACGCATCATCAATCTGAAAGTTGTTGTGGAGTATAATTGTTATTTTAAAGTATAATTAAAATCGTGAAAAAGTACACTACTAGCCGTACACATGACCGCATGCACGTACAAAAAGGTGCAAATGGACTATGCATGCGTGAGCAAAAAGGTGAACTGCATGCATGAGTTAAACAATGAACTTCGTGTGTAAGTCGAATATGCAGACCGTGTAACAAGGCACCGAGTCGCTGCGTGAATATGCGGAGGAAAGCAACGTGCGTCAGACTCCACTGCACGCGTGAGGGACAGGCTACGCTTCGCATCGGACGGTTGAGACGTATCCCATTCGGCGGAGGCCGCGACGGGATATCGTCCTAGAGAATTCCTCTTTACAAACTTTAAGAAGTACGATTTAAAACCCCACAAAAATGACTACAAAACATTACATCATTTGGCTTATACAAAAATAAAAAATTTTATTTAATTTAATTTAATCTGAAACAAACAAAGCCTAAGGCCTTGTTCTTTTCAGCGTATCGTACCGTTACGTATTACTGTAGTATTTTTTGTTATTTTTTATATAGCCTATATGTTGTCATAATCTGCGACGATTTTTTCATGACTTTTAGTAGTCGTTACAAAGATTCTAAAACTATTTTTAATTATTTTTTATAATCTTTAGACCTCATTTTGAGGGCTCTCAAATTTGCTACAGTAATAGGCCGACGCAACGATACGCTAAAAAGAACAAGGCCTAAATTTAGAGACTCCCCCTACCCGTCTCTAGATTTAGAGACTCTCTATACAATCTCTATATCTTTTAGAGAGTAGAGACATTGTTGGAGAGGATATAAATATAGGGAATGAATAGTGATTTAGAGAAGAGGTATAGAAACCAAAATTTAGAGATCCTGCTGGTGATGCTCTTATACTGGACTAGAGACACCATTAGTAACTTGTAAGGCATAAGGGTAGAAAATAACAATTTTGATATTTGTCAGGCATTGGCACTGAACCAAATCATGTAGGCGTTTGTTCTTCCAATAAATTTAAACTATGCATTGATTCTGAACACTCTTGCCTGAAATGTGTGCGAAAGCTCACAACAACCTCATTTGTGAAGGAGTACAACCCTCTCTCTCACTAGAGAATCAAGTTGATGGATGTTACTCTCCTAGTTAAATAAACTTTCTGTCGGCCACCGATCTTTGCGGACCGGGAACCTTGGTGCACCAGCACTATCCCTGGATCATTCTTTCTAGCGCGACACCACCATTTTACAAAAGCTGTATCATCTCATACACACATAAGGATGGTTATATTACATCACAGGTAAATTACATGGTGGCTCATAGTTTTGAGCAGCCGATCAGCCTAAATATTACAATACCAAAAGTGAGCTCTTATCAGAGACTCGGTAGCAGAAACATTAGACGGCAAGTGACTTCGGGATCCATGGCTATGCCCATTACTGATCAGGCAATCGACTGGAGTCCCTCCTAATCGTCCTGGTTGTCAGCATCCCCGTTCTCGTAGCACTCATACGGGTCGAACTCCTCCTCTCCATCACCTAAAATCATGAACGTGTGTGCAAGTGTGAGCGCGCAATCAACCCGTGCTCGCGAATAAATACCCGACCTAATGCAATTTAATGATAAAGGCTGTTTGGTGGAGGTTAGGTTGTTTTATTTGCGTAAAGCCAAGTTTACAATAATTATAGATAAAAGTCCCAACTTAGCAGTGATAAATCAAAGACGTATTGTGCTAGTATATGCAATTGTTCATGTAATCAGGGGGGTTCATCATCATCATAATCATCATTCTCATTGCGCTCGAAATCTATCAACCATAGGCAAACCGGAAACCTCCACTCGTTCCTAGACCGTACCCTTTTCACCCTGGCGTACGTCCTCTAACTTTGGCGGTAGACTCACCCTCATTGCTATGAGGCGTGATCCCCTTGAGCTCAACTATGGCCAGGATCCTCAGATCCAAGTTCATCATATAAATGTAATACCAAGGGTGTCCATTGGACAATACAATCGCACTCAGGCAGAAATGGCACCCAAGTGCATGAACCGTTTCCAGGGCCTTATCTTGCAGAGTAGACTCGAGAGAGCGGGGCACAACACATCACCATAGTTATGTACTCGGGATACGCACATGCTGACTAGACTGTCCAAAGTGTTCGCATACAGATGCGGCGACAATGCAGTCTTGATCACACGGGGTCTGGTACATCTTTGAGACACTATGCTTCACCAACAATCGTGTTCAAAGAGACTAACTCCGGTCATGACACATACCATGGCAATGATGGGACCGATCCATAGAGTAACCTGCCCGTGCGATAAGTCAGAGCCAACGATCAGCTATACCTTGCCGGGGCAATGGAGTATAAGATCGAATAACCCTTCACCCGAATCGCACGTTGATCTACCGAGATTCAACCCATGGACTCTAGACTTACTAGTCCAAGGAGTTTAACATTTAAGTCCTTAGGTTACAAATGACCACTGTCATCAACTGGTCCTTCTGTACCACGGTAAGGTGCAAGGGCATGAAAGGAAATTACACTACTAAGATATTGTCTTGCTATTTTCTTCTTCAGAAGCTGCTTCTGTAAATTATGAGTATTACACGGCAGAATTTAAGTTTCTGAAATCTTGGTTGATAATTCTCTAGTTTGAGGTAAATGAAAATGATGTGAAGGCTAAGTATCTATGTGTAATTATCAATTTTCTAAGGATTAAACTGTAGAACATATATCTTACAAGGCGGGTGTCCTTGTCATCAACAAGAATAAAATTTTAAATTAACAGAGTAATTGCAAGTGCTTGACTTGATGATTGAAAGCAATAGCAAGAATGGAATCTTTTTCCTGTTTATCCTTGAAAGAGCATCTCCGGTTGGGTCTTTAAAACATTATTAAAACAGTCTATGGTCTCTATCCAGCATCCAGCAAAGTCTTTATGTCAGTCTCTAAATGTAGAGACTCCCCCTCCCAGTTTCTAGATTTAGAGACTCTATATACAATCTCTATATCTTTTAGAGAGTAGAGACTGTTGGAGAGGATAGAAATATAGGAATGAATAGTGATTTAGAGAAGAGGTATAGAAACCAAAATATAGAGATCCTACTGGTGATGCTTTTATACTGGACTAGAGACACCGTTAGTAACTTGTAAGGGTAGAAAATAACAATTTTGCTATTTGTCAGGCATCGGCACTGAACCAAATCATGCAGGCGTTTGTTCAATTAGTCATAAGCATTGAGCACGTGTCATACACATGGCAACTTAAAAGTACCGAAACCTAGACGAGAACAAATAGAATTAGTCATAATAGTCATAATAAGCCGGTAGGTCGGAGGCAGCGTCTGCTCCGCACCTCCGCGCCTGCAAAGGGCGCTCTTTTACGGTGGTGGCAGCTTGCTTCTTGGAGTCCAGCAGTCGTAGCACTAATCACGGTAGGGTTTCCGGAATAGCAAGAATCTTTGATGGAGGTCGAGGAGGAGGAGACATCGTCCGCGACGGCCGAGTTCAGCGTGCCCTCTTCCGCCGGCGGGGCGCGGCCGCCACCACCACCACCGTCGCCGCCCGTCAAGAGGAAGCGTGCCCTCCCCGACATGCCAGGTGATTGGTTTGATGCGTTGATTGATTGGTGTGGTTGTCGATGGTGACGAGGGAGCGTTGCAGATCCGGATGTGGAGGTGATCGCGTTGACGCCGAAGACGCTGCTGGCGACGAACCGGTTCGTGTGCGAGGTGTGCAGCAAGGGGTTCCAGCTGGAGCAGAACCTGCAGCTGCACCGGCGGGGGCACAAACTGCCGTGGAAGCTGAAGCAGAAGATCCCGGCGCAGGCGCAGCGGCGGCAGGTGTACCTCTGCCCGGAGCCGACGTGCGTGCACCACGACCCGGCCCGCGCCCTCGGTGACCTCACCGGGATCAAGAAGCACTTCTGCCGCAAGCACGGCGAGAAGAAGTGGAAGTGCGACAAGTGCTCCAAGCGCTACGCTATGCAGTCCGACTGGAAGGCGCACTCCAAGATCTGCGGCACCCGCGAGTACTGCTGTGACTGCGGCGTCGTCTTCTCCCGGTATGCCCACGATTTCTCCCCAATCCAGTCTCTAATTAAGCAACCGATCTTGAAACTTGCATTACTGCATTTGTGCCGACTGACAAAGTGGTGCTGAATTCGCTATGCGCGCCCACTCAGGACTAGGAGGGACAGCTTCATCGCCCACCGCGCCTTCTGCGATGCCCTGGCCGACAAGACCGTCAAGCTGGCGCTTGCGGGCCCTTTGCCGGCGGATGAGGCTGGAAGCTCCGCCGCCGCGCAACAGGAGGAGCAAGGTAGTGGTCAGTTGGTCACCCCGATTGCCTCCTAGCTGCTCTCCTCTAGCAAATCTTATGTAATATGTGCTATGTACCATATGGCTTCAGTGAAATCCACAGACGAGTACCGCTGCGACTGCGGCATCATCTTCTCCCGGTCCGTCTGCGATTCTCCCCAATCCTGTCTCTAATTAAGCAGTCCATCTTAAATGGTGCCAACTGGCAAAGTGGCGCTGAATTCGCGTGCGTGCTCATGCAGGAGGGGCAGCTTCAACACCCACCACGCCTTGTGCAATGCGCTGGCCGCTGCTGCCCCGCCACCGCCGAAACAGGAGGAGCAAGAGCAAGGCAATGGTCACTCCACTGTCCATTCATCTCGTAGCAGCTCTCCTCTAGCAAATATTATCTAATACGTGCTATGCACCATTTGGTTCCAGTGGAATCCATGAACGAGGCTCCGATATGTGCTTCTGGGGGAGCCATTTTCAGGCTTCCAGCGAAGCTCGATGGTCTCCTGCGTCATGGCTCCGTGCTGCCCAAGGGCGCAGAAGAAGAGATACCGCTCATCAAGCATGATCTCAATGAAATAATAGCCATTCTCCATGGTCACATCTCAAGATGGGAGGCCCCTCCTGTGATGGTGAGCTGCTGGATGAAGGAGGTGCGTGAACTGTCATATGACATCGAGGACTGCATCGACCAGTATGACCATGCCACTGATTCGAATAGCAAATATGTCTATAAAATTCCCCGCCGCAAATTTACTTCACGTAGGACAATTGTGCTCCATGAGAAGCTGAAGCAGCGCCTACAGATGGCTAACAAGATCAGAGAATTCAGCATCCGTGTGCAGGAGGCACTGCAACGACACAACATGTGTAACATTGTTGGCGTCAGCCATACTTCTACTGCTGCTGCTACTGCTGCTGATGCGTTGTTTTGCTCTCCACATCACGCACACTATGGGGACCCTACCAATCCTGTTGGTATTGATGTCCCTATGGACAAGCTTGAAGAGTGGCTGATCAAGGATGGAGAGCAAAGACTTAGGGTTGTTGCCATTCTTGGATCTGAAGGCGTTGGCAAGACCACACTTGCCAGTGAACTGTACTGTAAGTTTGGAAGGAAGTTTGAATGCAAGGCTTTTGTGCGGGTGTCCCAAAAGCCTGATATGAGGAATCTTCTCAGTAGCATGTTCTTGCAAGTTCGGCCGCACCAGCCCCCTGATCACACTTGGAAGGTGTATAATCTAATTGCTGAAATCAGGAAACATCTCCATGGTAAGAGGTACCAATCCTAAGTCTGCAACTAATTGCTTCATGTTTCCGCAAGGAAGGTGATCTCTTTTTGCGATGTAAGGGGCTATGAATATTTTATAGTACAATAATTAACATAGCATTTCCGGTGAATGTATATGGGAGCTGGTTTTTGAGATCTTGCGAGAAGGCCCATAGTTTGATTTCATCATATAACATGTTAAAATTGAGTTTGCTATAGTACATTAATGTGGTTCGTCATTGAACCATGGATTTGATTAACCAAATCCATTATTGTTGTGTACACTTATTGATAGATATAGTATAACCAAAACCAATCCCAAATAGACCCCTTCTTTATTTTGAATGTAAATACCACAATACTAAGAAAATTCTCTGCCAACAGAAATGCAAGATCTCTGCCGACAGAACTGTATGATTTTCAGAGGATCATGATTGTAAACAGTTAGTCCTTTAAACTAATAAAATCATTGTGCTTTCAGATTTGATACTAAGTATTTGCTTGATAACTCTGGAAAAATATCTCAGATGCTTGATCATAGTTAATAATGTATGGACTACAGAAACGTGGGATGTTGTTAAGTAAACTTTAGAGGACTAAATCATTATGCTTTCAGATTTGGTACTTGCCTACTTGGTATTAGCTTGATGACTCTGTTGTAAAATATCTCAGGTTCTTGATTGTAGTTGATGGTGTATGGACTACTACAACATGGGATATTGTTAGTTCTGTTTTGCCATATGGTAACTGTTGCAGTAGAGTACTAGTGACGACGGAGATCAAGGATGTAGCTCATAAATGCTGTAATTATGACTCCAAGTATATCTTTATAATGAAATCACTTGGTTATGATGATTCAAGGAAATTATTTGTTAATACAGTATTTGGCTCTGAACATGAATGTCCTTCAGAACTTAACGAGGTTTCAGACAATATCACAAGAAAATGTGGTGGTTTTCCACTAGCAATTGTTTCTACGGCCAGTCTTTTAGCAAGCCATATGGGTAAACAAGAGCAATGGGATTGTTTACATAGATCCTTAGGTTATGGTTTCATGAATAATGCTACTATCTTGGACGGGATGAAACAAGTACTCAAACTTAGCTACACCAATCTTCCTCCTCATTTGAAGGCATGCATGCTGTATCTTGGTATATTTGAAGAGAACTACATTATTTGGAAGGATGATTTGGTGAAACAGTGGTTAGCTGAAGGGTTTATATGTGCTACACAAGAGCAAGACAAGGAAGAAATTGCTGGAAGCTATTTTGATGAACTTGTCAGTAGGAGAATGATCCAACCTGTATATATCAACGATAACAGTGAAGTTTTATCCTGTGTAGTGCACCACATGGTACTCGATATTATTGCATACGAGTCCATGCAAGAGAATTTTGCCATTTCAATAGATCATTCTCAGACAACGACAAGACTTGATGAGAAGGTTCGTCGACTGTCTCTTCACTTTGGTAATGCAGAAGATGCAAAGCCACCAGAAAATATGAGACTATCACAAGTTCGAACGCTTGCATTCTTTGGTGTCTTCAAGTGCTTGCTTTCTATTACAGAGTTCCAGTTTCTTCAAGTTCTGATCATACATTTTTTGGGTCATGAGGAGAACATCAGCTTCGATCTCTCTAGAATTTCTGGACTTTTTCGGCTGAGATATTTGCAGGTCACATGTAATGCCACCTTGGAACTACAGTCAAAAATGAGAGGTCTACAGTGTTTGGAGGCACTGAAAATAGAAGCAAGAGCAAGTGTAATACCATCAGATATCACTCATTTGCTGGGCTTGCAACACCTCAATCTTCCTGCTCTAACAAACCTGCCTAGTGGGATTGGCCAGATGACTTCGCTTCGCACACTAGGATGTTTTGATCTCAGCAGTAACTCAATAGAGAATGTGCAAAGCCTTGGAGAGCTCACCCATCTACAGGATCTTCAGCTCACCTGTCTCGATGCAGAGTCTGGCAATCTGAAGAACAAAATGCAATTACTGCTGTCAATTCTATGGAAACTCATCAACCTCAAGTCTTTAACTCTGGTGCCTGCAGGAAGCTCCTCTTATGTAAATACTCTGGATGTTGGTGATGCTACAAGAATGAGTATTTCCGATGACGGCTCCAGCAGCATATCCTCCCCACTGGTGTTTCTTCGGAGGCTTGAGTTGCTGCCACGTGTTTTCATCTTCTCCAACCTCCCCAAGTGGATTGGAAATCTAGTTAGACTCTGTGTTTTAAAAATTGGGTTAAGGAAACTAGAAGCGGATGATGTTCATGTTCTCGGAGGATTGCCTGCACTCACTATTCTGTCACTTTATCTCCACGCAAATCCTGCAGAAAGGCTTGTCTTTGACAAGGCAGGATTCTTGGTTCTCAAGTGCTTCAAGTTCTGGTGCAGTGTGCCCTTGCTGAAATTTGAGGCTGATTCAATGCCTAATCTTCGGAAACTCAAGTTAGGCTTCCATGCTCAACAAGGCACTATTACAATACCTGTTGGCATCGAGCACCTGCCAGGCCTTAAAAAGATCTCTGCAAAGATTGAGGGTGCTGGTGCTGAAGAATCATATGCAAGGTCTGTAGAGTTTTTCTTGGGAGAAGCCATTAGAATGCACCCAGGACATCCTAACGTCGACATACAGTGTGTACATCGTGTGTTTGATCGTGTGTTTGGCGCTACAGATGATAAGAGTAGCAGGACACGAGAGCATGAACACCTGTTTCTGGTAAGGAGGACCATTGAGCGAGCTACTTGGAAGCTTGCATTGCAGAATCCGATGCAGCGCCAAATATTCGCTGAGAGCAACATCGAGGACACCAACGGTGACCCCCTCCAGATCAGCGTCGTCAACGTGGAGACTGGTTCACAGGTGGTGCTCCCCCAGCCTCTGTGCATCGAGGTGGTCCCGCTGTCTGGGGACTTCCCCCCAGACGACCGTACGGACTGGGAGGCAGAGGAGTTCCAGGCAGCTATGGTAAACGAGCGCTCTGGGAAATTGCCGCTCCTCATCGGCGACGTCAGGCTCACCATATGGGACAGGTGTGTCACCGTAAATGAGCTCCAGTTCACGCACAACTCTGTCAACTCATCGTGGTTGGGATGCCGCAAATTCCGGATCGGCGTGCGCGTCGTGCCGGGCAGCTTTGGCAGCACAAGAATCCGCGAGGCCTTGAGTGAGGCCTTCATGGTCAGAGACAACCATGGGGTTTTCGAACGTATGTCGTTTGGCTTATCTTCACCATACATTTCTAGGTGTGCGTGATTTGAGTTATGATTTTTGCGGTGCAGTGTACAGGAAGCACTACCCTCCTCGACTTGGCGATGACGTGTGGAAGCTGGAGAAGATCGGAAGGAACGGAGCTTTCCACAGGAGGCTGTCGGAGAACAAGGTGAAGACTGTTGAGGAGTTCCTGCAGATGTTAGCTGTGTATCCCGAGCAGCTGCGCATGGTAAGCTTCCTTGGCATTTGATTCCATGTCAAAAAGTTTCGTTGATGATCTTGCCATGGTTGGGGAGGGTTCTTTCTGGCTTCTAATTTCTCTGCCCTACCTGATCAGATACTGGGCGATGGCATGACTGACCGCATGTGGGAGGCAACGACCAAGCACGCCAAGACCTGCTTCACCGGGGAGAAGGTGTACACTTACAGTGGCCAGCACGCCACCATCTATGTGAACTCCATCTTCGAGATCCTCAAAATGAAACTTGGCGGCTCGGATTGCACATTCCAGCACCTGAACAAGGACCAGAAGGTGAGACTTTGCGCATTGACGATACATGAACACTAATTAATTTGCTGCCAATGCACTGCAGGCATATGCAAGGCAGCTACAAAGGGAGGCATACAATCAGCGCACTAACCTCCAGAAAGTGGAGGTCCATGACCAAACAGCCAACATTGTCTCACTGCTGCCGGGTACACATCTAATCATAATTTTCCTTATCAGGCGATCGATTTGCTTTACTCTCATCTCCTTCCCGCCTGCAGATGCAGCATTGCTCCCCTTCTCCTGTATGCCTGCAGGAGCCGAAACCACCCCTGTGAACACCCCCTTCTACGCGGCGTCCTCAGCAATGTCAGCAAACCAGGAGGTTCATCCTGCTTCCTCGAAGAGGAGGTACAAGACTGGCATTGCATTTTTTTTTGGTCTCTATGAACGATGCATAAGAACCAATATCTCTCATCTCAAAATAAAGGGTGGAGTTGCCCAAATATAGCATAAAGGTGAGGGCTAGCGCCGAGGGACCCAATGACGGCTTCAGCTGGAGGAAGTACGGGCAGAAGGACATCCTCGGCGACAAGTTCCCAAGGTCAGCTCCTTCCTACCAAACTTTCTTTTTGGTGCACTCGTCCATGTGAGTTCTCTTGTTACATTCAACTCTTGCAGAAGTTATTATCGGTGCACTTACCGGAGCGCTCAGGGCTGCACCGCCACGAAGCAGGTGCAGCGCAGTGACAACGACCCTGATCTCCTCGACGTCGTGTACCATGGGAACCACACATGTACTCAGAGTGCGCACTCTGGTGACCAGAGGCAATAGACCTCAGCAAGTGCAGAGCACTCGCGGAGCTCCATGCCAGAGAGCGCGATCACCACTGCGATGCCCGGAGACAGTTCTGACCGTACCTTGGAGCCAGACGTCCTGGAGCTGGAAGGCAGCATGCTGTACCAACTCCTAGAATTATTTCCCAACTCCTCCAAGAGCGATGGTTCACAAAACCGGCTCGGAAACTCTGCATAGCCACCAAATCGTTGTGGTTCGGTTCTGAAAACTGCAGTCTTATATGGTTGTGATGCATGACAATTTAGATTATCAGTTTATCACAAATATGATGTGATGCATGCCAATTTAGATTATCAGTTTATCACAAAATTATAAACGAGTAGTGAAAATTATATAGTATTCTACCTAGTACCTAAATATATATAGGGTTACAGCATGGAAGTAAACACTATATTCAAGCTCTAGTGAACAAAAGTTGGTTAATAACAAATACGAAAAACACTTCCATGTTTTAATGAATTACGAACCAAATGGCCCAATATGAGGATCCATCGTTGTTACTACTAAAAGCTTTTGGCATCGTTTTGATGTTGAATGATTCTCCTTGATTCGAACATTCACTCTGAAAGAAATAAAGCATTCTACAAATAATGCCACTATGCCAAGCAATAAGGAGATCATGGGATTTGGAGTTACAAAGTTAATTGCTCAACGTATTTGGCTAGAATGCATATCTGCATGCTTCTCCATTTTAGGCTAAATCATCTCAGGAATTCTATTTCACTAACGCCTGCAAATTGATAAACTTGTGTCCCGATCTTCACTTGGATATACTACTTCAATTTTCTATTTGAGTTAGGTACAAGCACCAATGGAATTAGAAGTTTACGGACTTGTATCATAGCGCGCCCATGGCGCGCGCTCTGCGAGTCGCGAGTCCGAGGCTGGCGTACGTGCTGCACGCTCGCGTACAGGCGAGGAGGCTAGCAATTTGAAGGCTCGCGTACGTGGTGCACGCTCGCGTACAGGCGAGGAGGCAAGCACTACGCGTATATACACCGAGGCTCGCTTACAACTCCGAGGACGCACAGGCTGGCCCGTGTATATGCTGTGCACGTACGCGAGAGGCGTGTATAAGCTGTGCATGTTGGCGCGTGTATATGGCTTGCACGTACGCGAGAGGCGTGTGTATACGGCTTGCACGTACGCGGGACACGCACAGCCGAGATGACGCACAGGCGGATGCGGGCACTGCTGGTCTAGCCCATGCGTGCGCATGCATGCAAAAAATTGCGTGCTGCAAATGGGCGAAGCGGGGATTCAATCCTCGGGCTGCTGCGCGAAAGCGCGCTTGTCTAGCCAGCCAGTCAAAGCGCGCACCGTGTCGGAATAAAAATCATTTTGAAGGTTAGTGCAAAATGGATGGCTGGATTTGATCCGAAGATCGATCGGACGGCACGTGAGGCGCCGAGCGAAGAGCCCAGCCACGTGGTGCGTGGAGGCAGCACGTTTTCACGGTACGCGAGGGAGGAAATTGCTCGGGCATGCCACGTGTCGCCCTCCTATGGCCCGCCAAGTTTGCATTACACTGAGTTATGTTTTTAGCAAATGCAAAGATTACCACAACATAATATAACGATGTTCATTAAACCAAATAAAACAGGTCAACCATATGTATTGTAAGATTAGAATTTCCTCAAGATATTGTTCATGTCTTGTTGGTAATTATTTTTCGTTCTTTTACCTACCAGCCATCTCCATGGATTGAAAGCCATCGGATCAGGATACAGGTATGGATCATAATTTACACCCCCTCTGTAAACATAAATTCTCCAACCTTTTGGAATAATATACCCTGAAAGAAACAGATAATGCTGTGTTAGAACCTTTTACCTTTAACATGCTAATGGTGACATCATGTATTATTGGTATCTCACCATTAATTTCTACATCCTGCTAGTTTTCCTCAATAGGCCATTCACGACAGTAGGTAATCCTAGGGTCTCAAAAATGACCTGCATGGTGGAATCATCCATTAGTTCATGGTCATAGCACTTTTCAATTTTGACTGCATTTGAGTGTGTCATCCCGCACTTACAGGTCGAGTAAAGGTCATGGACTTGAAATCAGTTTACATTTTCAAGAAAATGAGTGGAGCATCCAAAAGCTGTAAGAGGATGTTGAATAGCATGCCATCCTGGTACGTAAAGGAACATATTGAAGACAAATTAAACAACTGATCTAAATGTGAGTTATTCACAAATCACAAAACATAAATAAAATCAGGAACAGTGAATATATACAAACCTCTCTCCATATATAAGAGCACAAAGCATAGAGCAATGTCAGTTGATGATTTTGAGTCAAAACCTTGTGTAAGCAACATCTCTAAAACCAATCTAAAATTTTTAATAAACCAAAATAGTTGCAATAATCAATGCAGCCCTCTACCTTGTGACCAAATGTATGATTATTTTTCTTACACGAACAATTTTCTCTTTCCATATTTGATGGCATCTATGGAGTAAAACCAATACGATAACATTGAAATGGGCTAACAACATAACACATAAACCTCAAAGGTGCACTATGCATCGAAGGTCTATTATTTTTAGATGCAGTTTTCCTGTTTGTCCTTGAAAGAGCATCTCCGGTAGGGTCTCTAAAACATTATTAAAACAGTCTACAGTCTCTATCCAGCATCCAGCAAAGTCTCTATGTCAGTCTCTAAATGTAGAGACTCGGAGGAGGAGTCTCTACATTTAGAGACTCTCTATACAATCTCTATATCTTTTAGAGAGTAAAGACTCTGTTGGAGAGGATAGAAATATAGGGAATGAATAGTGATTTAGAGAAGAGGTATAGAAACCAAAATATAGAGATCCTGCTGGTGATGCTCTTATACTAGACTAGAGACACCATTAGTAACTTGTAAGGCATAAGGGTAGAAAATAACAATTTTGCTATTTGTCGGGCATTGGCACTGAACCAAATCATGCAGTAAATTTAAACTATGCATTGATTCTGAACACTCTTGCCTGAAATGTCTGCGAAAGCTCACAACAACCTTATTTGTGAAGGAGTACAACCATCTCTCTCACTAGAGAATCAAGTTGATGGATGTTACTCTCCTAGTTAGATAAACTTTCTGTCGGCCCCTGATTTTTGCGGACCGGGAACCTTGGTGCACCAGCGCTATCCCTAGATCATTCTTTCTAGCGTGACACCACCATTTTACAAAAGCTGGATCATCTCATACACGCATAAGGATGGTTATATTACATCACAGGTAAATTACATGGTGGCTCATAGTTTTGAGCAGCCGATCAGGCTAAATATTACAATACCAAAAGTGAGCTCTTATTAGAGACTCGGTAGCGGAAACATTAGACGGCAAGTGACTTCGAGATCCACGGCTATGCCCATTATTGATCAGGCAATCGACTGGAGTTCCTCCTAATCGTCCTGGTTATCAGCATCCCCATCCTCGTAGCACTCGTACGGGTCGAACTCCTCCTCTCCATCACCTAAAATCGTGAACGTGTGTGCGAGTGTGAGCGCGCAATCAACCCGCGCTCGCGAACCAATACCCGACCTAATGCAATTTAATGATAAAGGCTATTTGGTGGAGGCTAGGTTGTTTTATTTGTGTAAAGCCAAGTTTACAATAATTATAGATAAAAGTCCCAACTCAGCAGTGATAAATCAAAGACATACTGTGCTAGTATATTCAACTGTTCATGTAATCAGGGGGTTCATCATCATCATAATCATCATTCTCATTTTGCTCGAAATCTATCAACCATAGGCAAACCGGAAACCTCCACTCGTTCCCGGACCGTACCCTTTTCACCCTGGCGTACGTCCTCTAACTTTGGCGGTAGACTCACCCTCATTGCTATGAGGCGTGATCCCCTTGAGCTCAACTATGGCCAGGATCGTCAGATCCAAATTCATCATATAAATGTAACACCAGGGGTGTCCATTGGACAATACAATCGCACTCAGGCAGAAATGGCACCCAAGTGTATGAGCCGTTTCCAGGGCCTTATCTAGTTGCAGAGTAGACTCGGGAAAGCGGGGCACAACACATCACCATAGTTATGTACTCAGGATACGCACATACTGAATAGACTGTCCAAAGTGTTCGCATACATATGACAGCAACTGGCTTGGAAAGTTGGGGGAGGCAGCACTAAGGGCTTCAATTGGATGGTACTTTTTGGTACCAATCCGTCAACTCCGGGGAGAAATCCCTACGTCTAGCCTTAGCTGGTTGTACCTGGCAATGATGACATTGTTTGTCTTCCCGTTGTTGAAGACATTGTCTGGAGATCGATGAATTTATCTATAAGGTGAAAACCTATGCTCTGGCCTTTACTGGTTGGATCATGGCAGCGGATGCACGCTTGCGTGTCGTTCCCTTATTGGGGGCGCTGCTTTTGGAGGACCCTCTCACGTTCTAAGTGTTGCTATGGTGGGGCATGATTTTGAAGATAATTGTGGTCTAGTTTGCTTCGCCATGATATTTGTTGTCATGTCTTTTTTTTGAATAATTTTAGGATGTGTGCGTCCTAACTATGCAGAGGCCGGGAGTGATCTTAGAGTGGTTGTACCTTCTTGATGTAATTGTCTAAGATTAATAAAGCTTCCATCGTCGAAAAAAATTCCATGTTTCGTCGCGGCAGAGAAGACAATAAAAAAAATGTGTGGTGTTCTTTACTTCTTTTACGCCTTTTAGCTTATGTAAGTTTCTTTGGTTCCTGTTTGCTCGATACATGCTTTTTTTTAGGCGAAGGAAGCTTATATTGATATTAGATAATTACATCAAGATGATACAATCACACTAAGACCACTTTCAATCTCTGTATAGATAAGATGCACACAGCCTAAAATTATTAAAAGGAACCAAAAACGATATGACAAATATCATGTCGCAGCGAGCTATAACACACAACTTAATACTCAAAAAATAGCACCACCATAGCAAAACTTGATGAAGCTTGTTAACCCCAAGAAAATTTCTGCGCCCATGAAATGCATAGGAATAAATGTCATGTGGAAATCTGAAATCCGAAAGATTTATTATTATTCACTAAGCATCCACCTTTAAACAATAGATGCATAATAATGCACTCAAAGCATTGGAATGAAATGCAGAATTTAGATGGCCATTACTTTTCATGTTCACAGTAAAATCTTACTAGTGTTCACATGAACATCACTATGCAGATGTTGTCGTGTTTTTTATTTACAGTCCTGAGCATATCGAGGCGGTTAGTTCCTCGACAGCTGAACACTCAGCATTTGAAGCCCATTATCAAAGTTCCCGAGAAAAATCCTCAAATGTCAAATCTTCAGGCAAATCAAATCCAACAGTGGTCCATCCTGCTTCCAGTACTGCCTCGGAACCGGAACCTGAACTGAAATCCTTTACGTCTGGCAAATCGGCAACGTTTGCAGACACTTTAAACATGACTTATATATTTTTTTTTTTGCATGTTGGCACTAATGTTGCCTCTAGTAGAGAGCTTGTGTTGGCGGAGTCTCTTGGCATGCCCCCGTCATGGATGGATGGGGTTGAACTTGAGGGACGAGACGTTGCTGCTACGACATGCCCCAGCCTTTGTCGCAGAAGATGCCACGTCTTGTTCATGGAGTTGCCTTTGAAGTTGGGCAACTTGGTTTTGAAGTCGATGAATCTCCCTCGGAAGCTCATCATTGTCGGGTGCAGGCATTTCATGTGACAACGCCGCAAAGGCATTGTTGGTGTTGATAGCATGCCCTCCCGCCTCGCCAGCAGGGCACCAGACTAATGGGGCGGGCAACGAGGCCCTTCGAGCTAGCGCGTAGGCTCGGATGGCACACCTAGAAGTTGCCGACGATTGCCTCACGAAGTTGTATCCGCTCTGCGGGGTCGACCTCCCCAACGTACCTGTCATCCTCGACCGGCTCGACAGAGAATGAACTGATGCAGTGGTGGAGGCATCGCACCTTAGGAGGTGGCGGAAACAACGGCGCCGACGGTTTAGGAGGTGGCGGCGCGGCCGGGGAAAGAGAAAACGTTGTGCGCCGTCGGATTAGGTTTCAAAATCTATGGACGCCGTTGGATCCTCCGGGCTGAAGCGGTATGGGGCATGACGTGGTTGTTTCGGGTGCGTCGGATCAAAACGGATAGATCCTAGCCGTTGACAGCCACTTAAGGGCTCCGGTGGGCTGGAAACCAGGTGACGTCGAAGGCGCCTTCCATAAAGGGAAAGCGTAATCCCAAGATTTCCAAATTAGGAAAGATTTGAAAAGATTTTCAGAAATTCCCTGTAAGCTTTAGAAATTTGTAGAAAATTCATATGAGGTCAGACAAATATGAAATAAATTTATAAAAATCCATAAAAATGAGGAACAGTAAATATGTGAAAATATCTTTATACTTTATGGGATTTATTTTCTCTAAAATTTGTAAAATAACTTTTCTTTAATAGAAAAATTAGGGGATGGTCTAGGAAAAATAATATTTATCTAGGGTATGGTTTAGGGAGATGTTTTCATGATTTTTGCGAAATTTGGGGTATGTTACAAGAGAGAGAGCGCGCGCGCTAAGAAAGGCGGAGGAAGGCCGGGAGCGCAGAGATAGAGGGAGGGGAGCGCAGAGAGACAGAGAGGGGGATAAAACAGCGAGTCACGTGTCGCTCGCGCTGCTATTCCGTTGGGATGGTTGGGAACAGGGTACCGTTCCTTAGATATCGTTTCTGTTTTATTTTGCATACAGCCAGATGATTTTAGGGTTGCTCCTAGCGCCTGCTTTTATAGTGCCGAGCTAGGGCTTAAATCAACCCGTGAAATTAATTTTGAAATAATCCACTCGTGGATTAAATTAATATCCTACGAAGTAATTAAATCGGGGCTGATACCTATCTGTGTCTGGAATTTTTTTTTATCCAACAACCCTATAGTACCACCTTCGAGGAAGTCACATTTCCTTTGCCTCATTTCCCACAACAGTCTCCTTCGCTGGCGAGACAACAAGGTTATCGCCTTTAATTTGTTCCGTCTTCCTATCCACCACCTTAATTCGTGATGATTAAGTTTGATATTCTCCTTGCCTCATGGGCCATGATCGAGCCTCACCATCATCTTCACGGTGAGGCAATATGGCACTGGACCATCCTTCCTTTCCCACACACCTCACTACTCTTTTATATCGATGAAGAGGTTTCTTGTGGTGGACTTATTTAAAAGTTTAGTACAAATATGTAAAAATATAAGTCACACTTAAAATACATTTAATAATAAAACAAGTCAAAACAAAATAAATGAAATTTAGATAACTTTTTTGAATAAGATGAATGGTCAAGCGTTTATTCAAAAGTCAACAGTGACAAACATTTTGGGATGGAGTGAGTACTTAATACAGAACCTAGAAAAATAAGTCCACCGCAAGAAACCTCTTCATAGAATATTACACGACACAACTTTCGCCATATCACAGCAAAACACATTGCACCATACAACGCCACAATCTAATACTAATACTACTATTGGTTTTTCTAAGCTTATTACAACTTTGCATTTATTGAAAGACTTAGTATTCAAGTGCATGCAATGTATAGGTTATTTAGCCATATGAAACACCGATACTTCAAAACGTGTATCCGTATCGGATACATATCCGATACCCCGTGGATACACCGCGGATATGTATCCCATAAGTATCCAAAATAAAATAAATAAACAAAAATCGGTGGAGGCAATACAAGATGACATATCGGCTCAAGTTGGACATGGTGAAGGCAATACAAGATGGAAGTGCCATTATTGTTTCTATATTGGATTTAATAGCTACAGGAGGGTTGAAGCTCCCTTGTTACAGTGACTGAACAACAGAACAAGGGCACTGGGAGAGGTTTAAAGATGTAATAATGTAGCAGAAATTTCTTCATGCTATAATGTAAAGATGTAATAATGTAGCAGAGATTTAATAGCTACAGGAGGGAACAAGCTCCCTTGTTACAGTGACTGAACAACAGAACAAGGGCACTGGGAGAGGTTTACAGTAATTTCTTCATGCTATTATTGTCTATTTGTTTATATACAGCATATTATATTTTCGAAAAAAAATATTAAAACGTATCCACATACCTTTTTTTTGAACGAAAGGGACAGGCGCTCTGCCATTTCATTAACAAGAAAGAAATAGTACAACACCAAGAAAGAACGGTAATCACTAGCAAAACCAAAAGGGATGCATGGCCGAAAAACGGACCGCCACCACCTAGACAATAATAGGTGGCCGAAAAAGGAGCCACCCACCACCACCACGACGCCAGACATGACCCACGCATAAGATGCACGATGAACGTTACAAGGAAGACGCACCGCCGAAAGGCAGGCCCAAAGCAACCTCTAGACCCCACCACCACAAGGGATGCACGGCCAGAGAGCAAGGTGCCTGGAACCAACTTAGCCACCACTACCTTGCGGGATGCACGGAGCATCGTCACCACCACAGGCCATCGCCATGCGGGATGCACGATGAACCGTCACCACCACAAGAGATGCACGACCAAGGGCCGAAGACAACACGCAAACTAGACGCCACCACCTCACAGGATGCAAGTCCGAAAGATTGTCGCCAGGGCCACCTATAACAGCACGGACAAGAAGCTCGGCCGCCAGCCGCCACCACCGCACGGGACGCAAAGTGTAGGAATGAAGGAATTCTTATCGGCGTCGCCACCAAAACCTAGGATGCTCAGGCCTCAAAGACACCACTGCGGCTTGGGATGCACGACCAGCGCCACCGCTACGCCAGGAGCTTCGAAGAACGCTGGAGGCACGGCAAGGACCAAAACCTTCGTCACGCAGGATGCTTGGCAAGGAGCCGCCACCACCGCGCGAGAAGTAACAACAAGCAACACAGAAGAAGACGCCTTCAGCACTCAGGGCATTGGGAGGGGGCGGCATGGTGATGCCTCTAGAAAGAAAAATGACGCTAGACGGCGACGCCATCACCAGCCCAAAGGATGGGCGGGGCTTTCGCTCAAGAACCCCCATCAAGAGCTGCGCTGTAGCAAACAATGGTCGCCGCAGATCCAGATCCGAGCCGCCGCCACAGGTGTGAGAGGCACCTCCCACCGCTGCAATCGAAGCCAGAGACGACCGCCAAGAAGAAGTCTCGCCGTCGAGCACCTTAGCAGGGAATCCCCGACGCCACCGCGCCTAGGAGCAACGCCGGCACAGCGAGGTTGGGGGAGGCAACGAGGAGGAGGGCGAGCGCGGAGCCGCCAACCACCGTCGCAGCCGCCGCCGCCAACGACCGACACAGCACGTCGCTGCCGCTACGAAGATGCCGTGGAGAGAGGCCAAGAGGGCAGAGCCGCCGGCCGACGCCGAGGAGCGCCGCCCAACCGACGACGCTGCCACCTCGGGACCCGCCTCACTACTCCACACCGGTGGAGGGGCGCCAGCGGGAGCACCAAAGGCCCGCCGGCGGTGGCGCGGCCGGCCGGAGGCCGCCGCCGCCGGAGGGCGGCAGGGGCGGGGAGGAGGCTCGGGGCAGGAAGGAAGAGGAAAACCCGGGGGTTGGGAGGGAGAGAGGAGTGTGGGGGAGAAGGCCTGGCGGCGAGGAGCAACCGCCGGCGGCGGCGGCTAGGGAAACCCTAGTCGCCGCCCAGGTCGCCCGCGCACGCCTTGGAGAAGTTAGGAGGGATCTAAAGTAGCATAAACAGCGTACCTTGTGTTTTGAAAAAATTGTGTATCCGCGTATCCGTAATTCCGTATCCAGCCGATACCGATACACCTATATGGACCAAAGGATTAGTAGATGTCCTTGTCGGTAGAAACTAAGGGCTAACAGATGTAGTCCATGGAATCCGCCTCTTGGTCGCCATCCATCATTGTACCTGGCGTCCAGCTTGCCACCGAGGAGCCGGCCTCCGACATGGTTGAAGCTGCGACGGTGGTTTCGCTGATCGTCGCGTGGGTAACCATGCTCTCTGGAGTGGAGCTCTGTGAGTGCTCCACGCCTGTCATGCTTAGCGGGCTCTGCTTGCTGGAGTGCTCCACCATTGCTGCTGCGGCGTGTGATCCCTGGTAACCAATGATGGAGGCGGACTGAGCCACCATCATTGCTACTCCGCTTCCTGCCCTCTGGCTCCGACCCCGACCCCGACCCGGACCCGGACCCGGACCCGGACTCGGATTCTGACTCTGACTCCGACTCCGATCGCCGCATGTGTGAACCCTGCAGTACACGACATCGAAGAGCGGCTGCAGCTGCGAGTCGTCGTCATCCTTGCGCTGGACCTGCTTGCTCGCCTGGCAACCCAGAGTGTGCTGGTGAATGCAGCGGTAGTAGTCTCTGCATTTAACAAAGAGCTCGGATCATGCACGCGAGCCAGCTAGCCAGCCAAAAGAAAAGGAGGAACGCGTTTGCGGTTAGATACCTTGGGTACTTGGAAGCGGGGACTTCCTTCTGGCCGTACTTCCTCCAGCTGAAGCCGTCGTCCAGAGTGCTCACTCTCACTCGCGTGCTCCAGTTGAGCAACGCATCAGTCCTGCATTAATGGTTAGTTTACATTACATATAAATGGCCACATGGTTACATGATGTCTTCAAAAATGGAAACAGATATCCACCAGATTGTCTATTGATACCTTCTATGAGCCAGTGTAGCAAAAGTTTTCCCTGACATATCTGCCGACGTGAACGGTGGCAACATGGGCTCCAGCCCTTGCGCTTTGCCTTCGTCCATCTCTGTGATGCCGTATTGTTTTCGCACGATCATGTATTCTTCCTGTTGTACCCTCATACTCCTATCATCGTTACCACCGAACACAGCATCTACAAACTGTATGTCCACGTTAGGGCGTCCCGGGTGCATCCTGATGGTGTCACTCAACGCCAAACTTGCAAACCTTCCATCGGGTTCTTCAGGACTAGCGCCCCCGATTTTTGCAGATATTTTTTCAAGGGCTGACAAGTGCATGATGCCAACAGGCACAATACCGTATTGACCCGCTCCGTGGGCATTGAAACCTAGCTTCAGCTTCCGCAGGTTAGCCATTGCATCTGCCTCAAATATCAGCAAACAATCACTGCATCTAAACTTCAAGTACCTGAGAAATAGGAATCCTATCCTATCAAATACAATCCTTTCTGAAGGCTTTGTGTGGACATATAGAGAAAGAACAGCGAGTGCCGAGTCTCTCGAAAAATATCATCAGTTTGGGACAGTTTGTCGAAGATGGATGCAAAGTGATGATGCACCAAGAAGATCTATGGGTCTATGAGCAAAGCGGGAAGCTTCTCATGAAGGTAAAAAGATCCAAAGATAGGTTATATATGATTCAATTGAACATATATATCAATGAGTATAGTAAACAAGAAGCGCAAGAAAAGGTTGTACCATTTGAAATGTTCAAGCGGGGAACATCAAGTGCAACTCCAACCGACTTAATAAATGTGATGGAATCAGATCCTTTCTGTGCCGTAGAGGAGGCAGATGATACAGAGAAGGAGGAGATAAAGATGGCACCAACGATAGTGAAGAAGAAGAAAAAGAAGATTATGAAGAAGAAGACAAAGAAGATTATGAAGAAGAATCTCCTTGCGTTCTTACTCTTTCTCTGTGATTGTTTGACTACATTTATACCTCGGACTACACCTGGTAGCGAGGTTCCTCAACAAGATTAAGGGGTGCAGGAAGAGATGCATGTACCCCTGTGGCTTATTGCTGACAGCTCGGTTTTAAAACCACGCCATTAATTACTTTCCATGCGGCAATTATCATTTGCATGAGGCAATTAAAATTTGCATGCGGCATGCATACAAAAATGACTTCGTTTCCCAAAAGCATCATATTCGTGGCACGGTGATTAAATGACCCCAATTAAAAATTGCCAATAAATGAGTTTAACAATCCTGCAATCCTTTGCATTTGAGGACAAAATTTAAACGCTTTGATCCACTATATTTGAGGATGGAGGGAGTAGCTTATTCTCACCTTTGAATAAGAAAATCCCACTCCTTAAATTTTGTTCGACAACAAATAGGCATACCATGGTACTTGAAAGGAAATTGACAAATTTTACAAATAAAAATATCTCCATATGTTTCCTCCATCTCACTATCACCATCAATCAAGTAAATGTCACTTTATTTTATTTTTAAACCAGAGAGCATTTGATAAACAGACAAAAGAAGTTTTTGGCAAACATCTCCATTTTCATTACACAAAAACGTATCATCTATATATAGCAAATTAACGATGCCCTAGTCAAAATAATTTTCTGCCAACCCTTCAATAAGCCCACATCTTTGTGCTTTATTAATCATCTTATTTAGACAATCAACAACTAAGTTGAATAAGAAAGGGGACTGGGGCCCTTGTCTAACCCTTTTATCAATGAGGTCCAATGGTACGATTCACAGTCACGCTTATGGTTCGCTTACTAACTAATCTCTCTATCCACTTGCAAAATTTCTAATTAAAGCCTCTTTTTATGAAGACAATAAATAAAAACCTCTGACTTCTCAAAATCATCATCTTCTTATATAAGTATACTTCATAGAGCGTAGCAGGCCTGCATTCTGCCTATGGCCACGTCGCCCTTAAACAGAGCAGAAAAGCTGAGCTTCCACGTCGCTCTTGAATCTGCGCCGTACGTTGCAGATCCGGTGGTTCGGAGTAGGCGGTGGTTCCTGTGGCCGTCGTTTGGCCACGTCGCCTCCGGCCTCGCCTTCTCAGCCCGCTTCCCCGCCTCCCTCTTAGCTGCAGCGCTTCTAGCCGCCGTCCCTTCCACCTCCTCTCCCCCCGCAACGCCTCCTCTCCCCAGCCGCCTCGGTGCTCGGCGCGACTGCCTCCTTCCTCCCTCCTTCTTCCACTGTTCCCGGAGCCGCCTCCGGCTTGGCCGCAGCAGCACGCCGGTGGTAGGCCTCGGGGAGGCCGTACCGGGGACGCCTGCTTCATGTGGGACAGGCCCGGCGACGGTGGCCCCGGCTAGGCCCCAATCCCGTCGCACCCCGTCTAGCCGCCGGCGCTGAGGTTCCCGGCAGGGTGCCGTCCGCCCCTGCTGCTCCTGCCGCCGCCTTTTGGGGGAAACAGATCCGGCAACGGCCCGCCGTGGAGAGGGCAGATCCACCGAAACAGATCCGAACCTTGCCTCGGTGGATCTGCCGCTCACTTGGCGCCTCACCCCGTCCATGCCGGCCGCCTCCTCTCAAGCTGCCGTCCTTCGCGCCGGTTCATCCCGGTACTGCTCTCCACGGGCGGGTTGATATGGTGGAGTCGGTGCAGTGCCACCTCGAGTGCATGTCCGACGAGCTCGGCTGCCTCAAGTGCTGGGGCCTCTTCACCCGCGCCGACCTCGCCGAGGTTGTCCGTCACCGCCGCGGCTTTGAGTTCCGACTCATGATTTGTGGTACCAAGTGAGTAGATTTGCACTATCGAATTTTTCTATGTGATTTGTGTTGCGAAGTAATTGTGATTTGTGCATGTTATTTTTTTAGGGATGAAATAGCTGATTGCAGTAGTCAGACATATGATTACCTGTCGCTAAGTGATGCAACGAAAATGCTAATGCTTTCCTCTGACCAAGAGCTTCTCAAATACTTATCAGAGGTACTGACTGCTCTTTTGTTTCCACTTTTTTCCCCCATGCATTCATGTTCCCTGACAAGTGATATATAGTGAATAACTTGTGTTTAAATGATTTAACGTTGACAAAACCTATTATGTGAGATACATGGTGAAACCTAAAGTTTACTCAACTATTGTACTGATCAAACGTTACAGATTATGAATGCTACTACTGCTGACTATTATCTGAATACAATGTTGGTGAATGATGACAGAAACAACCTGAATGGAAAGTCTAGAATTGTTCAGTTCTTCTTCACACGGCGAAGTCCGAACCTCGAACGGCCAAACCGTCATTTCTAATGAGGACAGGTACTCATGAAAATGTCATGAATGTCTGAGCTTTGTTTTTCTCTTAATCCTGATTATATAGTTTCCAAACAGACAATGCTCATGTAGATGTTCACGCTCTACAGGGCCTCGAGGATGTTGCAACCATTTGATGTTTCTGCTGTTGGTCCTGCTGTGTTAGGACTGAACATTATTGATGGTTCTCTTTCGTAGTTTTACATGCATTTTAGTTTGTTTTGCCATGATCTGGGCTGCCACATTTCCTATTGTTCCTACAATTTATTCCTTACATTTTGCTGTTGAACATGTATCTGTACGTGTTTAGTTTATATAAATTATGAATGAAATGGTGATAACTGCTATGGAATTTTAGTTTGGTCACCGAAGTCTCTATGATATATAGAATACAAACTCTTCAACAATTCTACGTAAAGTCTACGTGATTTCTAGGATTATATGTACTGAATGGTCCTGCCCTATATGATTGAGTTTTTTTTCATCCTGATTCTTTGTACCTTGTGATTTGTCTGATTAAAATGATAATCTTTTTTGACATGTGGGTCATCACCTCATAGAGATGTCTTGGCTCTACTCTTATACCGCTGCTAAACAAATTGGCGGTTCACTAAAGTGACCAGAAACCAGGAATATGGACTGTGTTTCATCCGCCCACTACTTCATTTAGGTGAATATTTTCTAATGCAGGCATTGATAATTGTAACAAGAGTATAGAATTATGCATGACGTATTCAGTATTGTTGCATAATGGAATGTGGAGGCTTTGATTTGCACCTCAATTAGTGATTAGTTTTACTTGCTGATGGATTCACTGTTTTTGTATGGCCATTAATTACTTTATGGCTATAGTAGCTGCAGTTGATAATTGTTACTTCATTGCATACTTAACTTACTTCGAACTATCAAGTTGCAAATGTTACTTATTTGGCTAAATGTATTATGGACATATATGTCCTGATAATTGCCGCCATACTCGCTGACGGTTGTATCCAACCCGGAAGAGGGCGTGGGCGACGGCAGATCGGATGCCGGTCCCGAGAATTTATCATCAACGACAACGAGGCAGCGCTTGCGGAACTCCGGGCGGCCAGCCGGCGCATCGCCGCCGCGGGGCTGGAGCACGTACGGGCCGCTGTCGCTGTCGCTGGAGTCGGATCCCGAGACGTAGCCAGGCACAATCTCGCCCTCCTCGATCTCCGAGTCCTCGTCGGCGACCTGGCCGTCCATGGGGAGTTGGGCTGGTGGTGGCGGCTGCCGGAGGCTGGGAGTGTCGCCGGAGCGAGCTGATCGGCTCCTGTTCCGCTTTGTGGCTGTGGCTTGTGGCCTTGTGGGTGGTTGCACCGAGAGAGAGGGTTTATATAGCGGAAGCCGGAAGGTGCTCGTCCTAGATTCTTGATCCACAAGGGATGAGATTGAGACCGACTAGAACTAGAAGCCGACTCTTTGGGCCTTGGCAACAACAAATACTCTAATTGGGAAGAGATTGCTGAGAAACCCATCTCGGGCCGCCGCTGGCTTTGGGCCTGGCGTGCGCCTAGGGGTGGGGCCCATTTGTTGGACCAAGCCGAAACCCTACCCGTCAAGCATAAATAGGAGAGGATCCCATCCATTATGTACAGATTACTTCCTCTCCTACATCCTCGTGTTCATCTGTGATTGTTCTTCGTCGTCTACGATCTACGCACTGCTAGGCAACCTCGGACTACATCTGGTAGCGTGGTTGTCTAACACGTTATCAGCACGAAGCTCTGACAAACGACGCCGGAGATCGGTCGGGGGGTAGTTACTCGCGATCCGTAGTCACAGGGCAGAATGGATCGTGTGTTATTGGCCGGGAAGCAGATCGGATGGAGCAAAACAGACAGCAACACGCGAGATGGATGTTTCGGATCGTAAGTTGAGACTACCACCACGACCACAAGGTGCTTTAAGAGAATACAGATACATGCCTGATATTGAACTGTTTAGCCTTAATGACTGTCTTAATTGTTATTACTCTTGTTAGCCTATGATTAGTCTGGTAACCACTTTAACCCTACCTAATGGGTAAAACTTGATTAGATTGACTTGGGTTTAAACAAATTTTCTAGCTAATTGGCACTGAACGGTGAATCGATATTTACCGGTCGTACATTTTCTTCATGTAATTCGGATATGACATATGACAGTTACGGCTGATAGTTGCATGTTGGGCTGAATGTGTTTGAGGGTAAGGTCATGTGGGAAGTCGGTCTAATTTGGTCGGATTGATTGGGATAGTCCAAGTGTGCCGTGGTCGATGATCGTGGAAGTAGAGATTTACCGGTGGGTTGCCCCTAGAGGACATCCTGATGGATGATTAAGGCATAGGGTTCCTAGTGCTGGGTTTAGCCATGGCTTACCCAGGAGGAGCGCCGAGTAACACGCGTAGCGGGGAGATCACTGTCATCTGAGGGATGGTTCCAACACAACATGTGGCCATCGCGCGGAGCACGGGTCTGAGGGATGGTATATATTTTGATGATTGCTACAACCCTGATCATTGTGTTGTATATTAAGGCTGAAACTATTCGCCTTACTAAACTCGCCCGAGGGCGTAACTTGGCATGTAATATTCAGGATTTATAATTTATCGATGTATGTTTGTATCGACTACGTGATCTTCCGCACTAGTGTACCGATCCAGGGGCTAGTGCACGGGATCGTCGACCCTCAAGGTAAGTTAAAATTGAGGGCTGACACCTTTTGCAACAATTTTTTTGGCTCTTGGATTTTTCTCAAAATATTAAAAATGTTTTTAAAATGCTGGCACGATAGGTGAGGATGATGCCCCACAGGAGGCCACCGCCGGCAGAAAACAATAGTGGTCAACGAAATCCTAGCCTAGAGTTTGTACAATAATCCAGTCATCGACAAACCGCAACTTAGATTCCTGAAAGCAGACGATGTTGGCTTTACAATCGCAAACAAGCTGTTTGATGTACGACCACATGACGTATAGACGTGCCGGGAAGTTCAACCCCGGCACAAACCTTAGGTTGTAACAAAAACATACGTACATCACACACACCTAGCCACCTGATCTTTGGTGACCTGCGGCTGCAGCGGCCAAAGCCAACCTGGGCAGATAATCACGGAGACAAAGGCAGTGTAACCATCACCTGGTCACCATAATTTGTACACACATACATACATCATCTATAGTACAAGCGTCGGTTTAGGTCGCCCCCGCTGGCCATGTGGCCCATTTTTCTACCCGTTTCGGCCACGTCTCCCCCTTTCGTGCGGCCGTCCGATCCCGCTGGCGCGGCCATCCGAGCGCCCAGGACGCTAGCTCTGTCGTTTTTGTAAAAAAACCCTTCGCTTTTTCCGTAATCAACCCGCGCTCCACATCAGGCAACAACACTTGAGAAAAATAACATTTCACAGCATTTCCTTTCTTGGACAGTAAGATCTTTGGACAAGAATAAAATAGGAGAGCAAGCAACATCTGCGTTGTTATTCCAACCATGATCGGAGGCTATAGCACAAAACGCAAAGCAGCAGCAATGATCGGAGGCGGAAGCGCCGAAGCAAGCAAAGGCGGGCCGCGCAGACCACACCTGGACGTCGAACTCGACGAAGGCGACCGCGGCGAGCTCGGCGGCGCGGCCGAAGGAGAGCAGTGTGTTCTCGCGCTCCCTCGCCGCCCCGCCTCGAGAGAGAGGCAGGCCAAGGACCACGATGAAGAAGAAACTTGCCGGCCGTCGGGGTTGCCTGACGCTGCGGCGCGTCGAGGTCCAGGGCCGGTGGGGCGTCGAGGTCGGCGGGCTCGCAACCGTCGGGTCGCTTGGGGCTCGCCGGCCGCCGGTCGCCTAGGGCTCGCCAGTCGCGATGTGGGATGCGATTTGGGGATTTTGGCCAGCCGATTTGGGATCCTTTGGGCTTGGATCGAGATTGTGTAGGGTTTGGGAACCACTGAGGATAAGAGTTCACGGCAGTGCTATTTTGGAGATAACGGAGAAAACGGATGTGGCATTTTGGAACTGATGTATCTTCGGATGGTATTTTGGAAATACGGATTCATTTTAATGGCATGAGGGGAATTTCCCCTTAAACATAATGGCATGAAGTTTTTATAGGAGCACACATAACAACTACAACGAACGTGAAAATTTACCCGCAAGCCACCCAATTCGATGGACTTAACTTAAATGATATTATTTAATCTGTCTTTACATCCATGACATCATACACATGAATTTCCATCCATCATTGTATTTTAGTAATTTTCTCTCATTTTTTAATTAATTAGCCATTTTTCCGTGTAACATGACTAGAACCCGGCCATGCCAAACCGCGCGCGTCATTTGCTGAGGACCTCGCACCGCTCCAGTTGGTCCGGGCTCTCCCGGCCCACCATGTTTTGCCGCCTTCTCTGCCAGTGCCGCCTCGAAGATGGCACCGTAGTGCACGGACATGTTCGAGAAGCACGTGGCGAGGGGCGCGGTGTTGGAGCTGAGCTCCTGCTCCACGAGTGCCAAGACCCTGCGCGCACGCGGTGGAGGAGCTTGTCGCGATGGTTCACCGAAGAGACGCTCTCGTCCAGCACGGTTGTCGTCGTCGGCGCCGATGGCGGCGTTAGCAGCGTGAAGAGCGAGGCGGAAGCATGGGAGATTTCGTGGAGGAGCTAGGACCGCAAGCAGAAGTCAGCGAGGTGCTGAGAAGAGGAGGCATCCGAGGCAATGTGGGAGGACAGGGCGACCACCATCATGGCCACCGCCCACCAGCCACTTGTCCAGGTCACCGCGAGGGTTGGCGGCGAGCTTCAGGGGGGCCAGATGAGTGGGCATTGTCTCTTGATTGCCGTCGGCGATGGCAATAGCCACTTCGGATAGTAGGTGTCGCGATGTGTTAGGAGAGATCGGCGGCGAGCAGGAGGACGACGAAGACGTCGTGGAGGTTGAAGAATTGGACGGTGACCGCGTCATCTCCACATTGTTGTTGTTGTTTCTCCCTAGAACTGCTCATGGGTAGCCCAACTCCACGTACCCGACCCGGCCTGACTAGTGCACCGGGTCAGGTCGGGTTCGGGCCAAAAAATTGCAAAAACAGCCGTGCGGGCTCCGGTTTTCGGGTTTTAGGTTGGGTTTTCAAGTTTCGGGTCGGGTTCGCGCCTGGATTTGTGACCCGGTGCGTCGGGTCGGGTCGGGCTTAGGTTGGCTGAGTTATGGAGTCCATCTCACCTTTTTTCTTATGTGGAGGAGAGAGGAAGAGGAGAGAGATAGAGACTAGCTCTTAACTAAGAGCCTGTCTATAGTGGATTACAAGGTGCATTGCACTTATTATATATGGGTCTATATTAAATTTAAGATCCAATGCTATAACTAATCCATTTGAGGTGTTGTCTATAATATATCTATTAATAATATGGAGCTTTTTTATATCTAGTAGTTAGCTCTATCATTGGAGATGCCCTAAAGGAAAACTAAATTAATGTCGTTTGGCTCGAGGCCATTGAATTGGATGGTTTGTGAGTAAATTTCTCCAACAAACATAGGTAGTCGACAAGCCATGCTCAAGCTTCTTGCTCAACCCAACTCCGTGCGCCCAGCAAAGAAGCGATGCCCTGGACATCTACTCAGACTCTGACAAGTTGGGCGATAACCCAGCTGGCCTCCAGACATTCGTCAAGAAGCACAAAGCAGGTGGTCAACGTCGTGTTCTCGAGCCACGGTGTCACCATAGTCACCGGATCGGTTCTTGTTCCTCATGCCTCCCAGTTCTATTGGAAAAGTAATTTCAATTTTGCTCTCTAGGTGGCACCTCGGAATGACTGCGCGTATATCCAAAGCCAAAACCTCCATACTTATATCCACAAAAAGCATGCATGTATTAATGATGTATTCATGATAGACCAGAATCATGATAATGCACCATATAGATGGGCACTCAACAGGTGGTTCCCACTTTTTGTTATGTCAAGGTGGTCAGAACTAATCGCGTGCTTGCGAAATTAATGTGAATACAAAATGTAATTAATATGAGCACTAGTAAACTAAGATGACATACTGGGCTACGACAGCACTATTCATTATGAGCACTAAAGAGCCAAACTATGGTCCTCTTTTATCTACGATTTGGCTTAATATTGTTCGGTTGAGACAAAATTTATCATTTTTGTACAGGTCATTAAGTATAACATTTTGTAATAATTTTTCTGGATCTTTGTAGATTTCTCTGAAAGATCTTAAAATTATTTCTATAATAATTTTTCATACTTTCGATATATCTTTTTAAAGGCACTCAATTTTTCGGCTCAATTAAACCAGACCGAATCGGTTAAAGGCTTCATGTATAGCATATATGAATAGCTGGAGCACTTCTATTCCTAATTCTCCTCCTACACAGGGGTTACACTCACACAAAAAATGTCGTCTAATAAAGACCCTGTTTTATTTAGTTTAAATAAGATTGAGATAGATCAAATAAAAAGTTCAGTTCAGAACTCCGAAAAAGCATCTCGAAAAGATTAAAAAGTTGAGGGCTTTTCTAGTAGATCCACATCAGCTAGCTTTCTTGGTGAGATGGTAGCTGTGATTGATCACTGTTGGTTGTACCAGCTGCACGCCCTGTCCACGAGTAGACTGCTGCTTGCATCAGCTTCGCGCGAGTCCTACTCCTTCACGGGCACGGCGATGGCCGCGCTGCATGCACCAGCTGTGGGGAAAAAAAAATATATGAGAAACCAAACAGAGGCGTTGCCGTAGTGCTGGGCTTACTTACTACCGGGCACTATCAGTCAAACATGTAACCGGGCCACACAAATTTACAATGAAACAGCGGTAGGAATTAATAGAATGCATGCATGGTTACGTGCTGGTGTAGAGGACATAGGCGCATTCTCGATGCCTCTCATTCCTGATCGACGCATTAATTGGAGAATATCATGGTTCTTCGGTTGCGGATGCAAATTAACCTAGCCATCGACTGACGATAAACGGTAATTAGCATGCGCGCAACCCAAATTTCTTTGTAGGGCTGCCCCCTATATATGTAGGCTGCCATCGATTAGGATGCGAGCATTATTTGGGGATCAAGGGCCAAGGAAACCAGGCGCACACGCAAGATTTTATGGCGGTTGTTAGGTTTTTTTTGTCGGATATGTGTACGAGTAAGTTACATGGATTCTGTGTTATAATAGGTAGAGTTGGTTTAAAATTGAAGTCGGACTCTTAACCATACATCCACTATATAAAAGGAGGCAGCCCTGGTGTAACCATATGAACGACTTCGTAATAGTAGCATATGCAAGAGGAGGTCAGCGGCCGGCATGTTGTCGTGACCAGGTCAACTGGTGTGATGCGGTATTATGCATTGGGGAGGAGCGTCCATATATAGTCAGAGTTCCACAGATATAGGCGAAAGCTGACCTACGTTACCAAACATCGTGCCTGCTGGTGTCGTTCGTGATCTTGCATCGACGCATATTCTAACAACGGTAGATCAACGAGGAACAATTCTATTCCTAAATTAATACTGGTCTTTGTGCTGCTTATAAATTAACACATGCAACATGTCACTAACTTAATTTCTAATCAATATTTCTTTACTACCAGAGAAATGACATTTGCTACCGGCACATCTTTTTCGGTTATCCATAAATTAATCAGTAGTAACAAGGCATCACTACCGGCTTGGGGCACACACTGGTAGTGATGCTGGTTTTGGCCATGAATCGGTAGTGATACTGGTTTGAGCCACGAACCGGTAGTGATGTCTCGTGGAAAGCAAAATTTAACGAAATGTATATCCTAACTATATCACTACGAGACAGTGGGTCGATTGGCTAGAAGGATGAGGCTAGAGTCACGAGGTTCCTGGTTTGAATCCTGTTTCCCCTAATAGATTCCGAATGTTTTTGCATGAACAATGTCTGAATAGTAATTCCAGGCTAGAATTTCCATCGCATACTGCATTTATCATATATGTGTCCCAAAACCATTCTTTCATATATTTTTTAGCCTCTTCAACTCTATTAACGAATGTCCTCGTCTTTTAACTTATGATCTAACATAGCTTTTCAGCTCTACAAACAATCAAGCTTGTTTATCTTCTTATTTACTTATAAGTTGATCTTCGAAAGCTTCGTAAGGTAATCTAATAGAAAATTTGACCCATTTCGTTTGACTTGTTTCCAAGATGTTTGACATGATTTTCGAGACATCTCAACAATGATGTGTGATTTTAAACACTTTGTTACATGTAGGTTTTATTGCATTTTCGATGACTGATATAGAAAAAAACACTATTTTTTAGGTTAAAGGCTAAAGCCGTCAACATTGATCAGTTTTGACGGCTAGCCATGCACACTACCAAATCGCCATTGCATCCGCGAGACGTTGGCCGAAGCCCAATGTCAACGGCAGAAGATGTCACCGATCGACGTCAAGATTTCGCCGGTCCACGTACAACTACTTACCAGTGTCCATGGCTAGGGGACATACAAGTTGTTGATAAGGAATGCCGGAGGGAGCTGTACGTGCGTAAGCCTGGTGTTGATTTGCCGGGTAAGGGCCGCCCATATCACATTCTGCACATGGGAACTTAAAGTAATGGTCAGCTATGACTCTATGAGTGATGACACTGCCACAAAACACTAGTTTCATATTGTCTTATCATTTTCGTTTCACTAAAATACGACCAGTGATAAAGGACAACTTTTAGTTCTTAAGAATCAAAGCGCAAAAAAAAAACACTGTCGGTTTACTTAACAAATTAATAGTAATTTATCATTATCAGGCGGTGTCTCCGATCGACGCTGATAGTCAATGTCATAGCTATCATTCTCTGGCCTGACCCGGTAGTGACTATTTTCGTTGTCGGTTTGATCAACCACCTGGTAGAGATTTGTCGGTGTTGGCAAATAATTGAGTGGAAGAACCAGTATTGCTATGACCGATGAAGTATAAAAATTCCTCTTCCACCATCTGTCCACCCGTGCAAAAACATCATATTCTTCCTTACGCACAAGCCCATTATCTGATTGGCAATGTGGTGACCCAGGCTGGATCTGCTCTCCCATCGGCCTTTCCGAGCTGAATCTCGCTATTAGTGGGCGATTTTTTCTAACTTTTAAATGATGATATTAGTCAATTTAAAATAAGTTACATTTACATATCCCTATAAATTGACTATATTATAAAAATTGTGTGGCGCTAACTCCACGTCGGTGTCGGCTACATTAAACGTCATTGCTTGTTGCCGCCACCCATCTGCGTCGACTAAAACGAAAAAGGACTCTTCCCATCTAAAAAATGGCCCCTTTTTACCAACGGCCATCATAAATTGGTTCCCTAATGCGAGTTCGCGGCAGACCTCTCACTTCTATTGCTCTCCTTCATGCCTACGACTTGCTTGTTTTCTCACATCATGTATGTGCTGCCCAGCAACACAGAAGCACGTTACACTCCTTTCCCTCTGCTAAAACACTGAAGCTGAACAAATCTGTTTCTCATGTTACATCGATCTGTACATATCAAGATCGATCACTATGAATTTTTGGAGTCAACAAAACTCTGGTTTGGGAGGCACCGGAAAAACATGGATGGGTTTCAGTACACAGGCTGCATCACCGACCAAGTTGATCGGGGCATTTTTGTTTATCTAGATGAGAAACGTTTGGCATACATCTTATGAGATGCTTGTCTAGTGGGAAGGGAGAACATGCCTCTCAAATTTTGGCATAAAAAACTAACTATTTTCAGGATGTACATCCATATGCTCTTTTCCTCTTTATGATGTGTTTCGTGATAAGACGGTTGTTTTAAATTACAAAGCATTCCAATTAGAAATCTCACATATACATCAGAAGACAACTGACATATCACATATCACAGGGGCTGATTGCATGCCACTCAATATAACCGTCTTTACAGTCGGCATAGAATCGCCAAATATTAAATCAGGAGAGAACTTTACATGGCATACGTTGGACCTTCAACAGCTAGCAAGATCAACCGTATGTGAAATTCAGAAAGACAAAATGGATTTCTGAAAAATGGCACAAGGCCTCAAGTGTTCCCTTGGAAGAGCAAAGGATCCATGGAGTTCCGGTCAGGTCTTCACTTCGATCTACGACCTTGTTTACTTAGCAGCATCAGCTTGGTTTCTTAACCACTATCTAATTGTTTCACTTAGGAAGCCATGCAAAATTTAGACCTGTTTTACCTTACATGGTTACAACTATGTCTCATACAGGAGGAATTTTCCCATCCACGGAGAGTTACAAAGTATCAGGAGATACCAATCACATACAGCTAACCATTTGTAAGGATAGGATTAAAAAAACCTCTCTTTATCCTATCTCAAAGAATATGTATTAGAGTATATCAACACAATATCTCTATATTTGATAGTTTAATTAGGATTGGTAAGGCGGTATGGCCTTATCTGTAGATATTATTCGTTATCTCCAGGTGTAGTTTCTTGTATATTAATTAAGTTAGGAGCTTCTCCACCAAATCAATACTCTATATAAACCACTCTCGAGGCTCAATACAATTATAAAACATTACATATTCGTACTCTTTATCGTTGAGCCGTCCTCCACCACGCCACCCCTAGGAGATGATCTCATCTCCACAGTCTCTCTTGACGACCATGCAACATGTAGTTAGAGTGACCAATCATAGATCGGTTTGAGTCTTTTTTCGGCCATCTTTACATTGGGCTTCTCTATGATCACAATATAAAATTAACCATTCATCGATTAATTTGCATCGTTGGGTTTCTCTGTGAACGCAACATCAAATTTTTTATCATCGATTAGTTTGCGTCGCCTCGCCAATTTGTTGATGGCTCCTCGCTCCGGGCTTCACCCACTTAACGATGACTTCTTAATTTGGAGCCTCCTACTTTCGCCGCAGTCGCCGCCGCCGCTTCGAACATTGCCATGCAGTCGTCGCCTCTACACAGGCCATCCCCGTGCACCTGGCAACAACCTTCTCGTCCACTCCCCATCAACAAGCATGAGTCATCACATCACCAAGATCTAGGTCGTCGTTGTGTTGCTTTCCATGGAAGTAGCGCCGGTACCTGCGCCCTCGTCTTCACCACAGAGATTGGGTCTTCTTCGCCTACATCGAGCACAACCGTCATCGTCGCCATCGTCTTGCTCCACCGGGTCACACACCACCACCGTCATTGAGCCTCTCCTTTCCTCCCCTTTCCGTCTGTCTACCAAACATGTGCCTCCAATGTCGTAATCTATTTTATTTACAAGGGGCGACTACACAACGGGATCCCGTCGGGAGCCCACCCCGACGGGATCGCCTCCTTTCTCCGCCGCCCCTTCCCCCGTCGCCTCCTTCCTCCGCCCCGACGGTGCTTTGCGCACCTCCGCCGCCCCCGCCGCCTCCTTCCTCCGCCCCGGCTAGCGGCGCCCTCGCTGCCGGCCGCCGGCCGCCCCAGCCTCCAAATTTTAGCCAGTACATGAACTGGCTCCCTCGATCCGAAACAATCCTCTTAGGAACTCCATGCAAACATACAATCTTCGACATATAGATCTCTACCAACTTAGCACCGTCATACCTTGTCTTCACATGAATGAAATGAGCCACTTTAGTCAATCGGTCAACGATCACCCATATCGAATCAAAACCTCTGGGTTCTCGGCAGGCCCACAATGAAATTCATACGGACTTCTTCCCACTTCCATTCAGGCACTCTCAAAGGCTGAAGCAAACCTGCTGGTCTCTGATGCTCTGCTTTGACTCTCTGGCAAATATCACACAAAGCAACAAACTCTGCCACATCCTTCTTCATTCCCGACCACCAGTATCTCTCTTTCAGATCCAGATACCTCTTGGTACTCTCGGGGTGAATAGAATAAGCTGACTCATGAGCTTCTTTTAAAATCAACTCTCGATGATCCTTTTGATCGGGCACGACGATCCTTTTATCGAACCAAACAATACCTTCCTTATCCATCACAAATCCTGGCGCCTTCTCTAGGATTATCGCAATAATAATGTTGAGAATCCCATCATCAACATCTTGAGCCTCCTTGATCTGCTCTTGGAGATCTGGCTGCACTTCCATCATACACAGATGACTATGCACATAACCGTGCGGAACGATCATCAGATTCAACTTCTCCGCTTCTTCTTGAATATGCTCACTTCTTGGCTTCCGACTTAGAGCATCGGCAACCACATTAACTTTGCCTTCATGGTAATGGATACCCACGTCATAATCCGCTAACTGCTCCAACCATCTTCTCTGTCTCATATTCAGATCGGGCTGGGTGAATATATACTTCAGGCTCTTATGATCCGTATATATTTCGGTGCGATTACCAATTAGGTAATGCATCCATATCTTTAAAGCATGCATCACAGCAGCTAACTCCAAATCATGAGTAGCATAATTCAACTCATGGAACCGTAGTTGTCGCGAAGCATATGCAACAACTCTTCCTACTTGCATAAGCACACATCCGATTCCTAACTTCGAAGCATCACAATACACCTCAAAGTCTTTATGAATATCCAGCAAAACCAATACCGGTGGCGATGTTAGCTTCTTCTTCAACAACTCGAAGCTTTCCTGGCACTGAGCTGTCCACTTGAACTTAACATCCTTCTTTAACAACTGGGTAAGCGGTCGAGAAATCTTAGAAAATCCCTCGATGAAACGACGATAATAACCATCTATTCCAAGAAAACCTCTAACCTTGGTAACCGACTTCAGTACCTTCCATTCGAGAATTTCACTGACCTTGGACGGATCAACGGACACTCCATCTTCCGAGATAACATGACCAAGAAATGCAACCTCCTTGACCCAGAAGTAGCACTTCGAATACTTTGTCCAGATACTCCATCAGGACCTTATTCATAAGCATCATGAAATGAGCTGGAGCATTAGTGAGTTCGAACGACATCACAGTATATTCATATAATCCATATCGAGTACTGAACGTTGTCTTTGGAATATCTTCCGATCTCAACTTGATCTGATGATAACTGGACCTCAAATCGATCTTGAAAAACACCTTGGCTCCTTTCAACTGATCGAACAAATCATCCACATGAGGCAACGGATACTTATTCTTGATGGTCACTTCATAAAGCTTCCGATAATTCACACACATCCTTAGGGTCTTCTCACGCTTCTTCCCCACGAACAATACAGGCGATCCCCATGGAGAAACACTTGGTCTGACGAAACCCTTGGCTTTCAAATCTTCAAGCTGCGTCTTCATCTCTGCAAGCTCCTTTGGATTCATATGGTATGGATGCTAAGAAATAGGCTCTGTACATGGATACAAATCAATACTGAACTCAACTTCCCGATCTGGCGGAATTTCAGACAAATCTTCAGGAAAAACATCCATGAACTCATTCACTATCGGAGTCTCCTCCAATGGCAGACGCTCTTCTCTGTCTCCACGCATCATCTTCAGGTGATGCAGCTTGACAACCGAGCTTTCTCTAAGCAAAGACACATACTTGATGATCTCTCCACTTAAAGTAGTAAGGGTTACCGATCTATCAGCACAATCAATCTTACCCTTATACTTACTCAACCAATCCATTCCCAAAATTACTTGGATACATTTGGAATCGATCATGATCAAATTAGTGAAAAACTTATAACCTCCAATGTCTAGATCCACATTCGGACATCCCACATTGGTATTCATAGCCCCACCAGGCGATTGAACAAGCAAAGACTGCCTAAGGGGTACTACCCTCCAACCATTACCAACAACAACCTCTCTTGCAATAAAAGATTGCGAAGCTCCCGAATCAAATAAAACAGAAACAGGGATTGAGTTTGCCAAGAACGTACCGAGAAAGACGTCTTTCATATTCCGCACTTCTTCAGCCGTGACGTGGTTAACACGTCCACTTCCTTGGGGTGTCTTGAATGCAGTCCCACGATTCTGCCCTTGCTGCGGTTGACGAGCAGGCGTCCCTCCTTGGCTTGATACGTGGCTCTGCTAATGATACTTGAAACAGGTCACACCAGCAATCGGAGTGTTGGCCTGATTCTGCACATGGCCTCCAGCTTGCTGCAACTGGCGAACTTGCTGAAAATTACCCCCTTGCTGAGGAGTAACTGACTGCTTGAAACCCGAGTTCTGAAACTGCCTCGACTGATTCTGATTCTGCCCGAAACTTGGAGCTTGATGAGTCCGGGGCCTTGAATTGCTGCTAGACTGCTGAGAAGTGAACTTCCTCTTCTTCTCATCAATATGCTTGCGCTGGGCTCCCTCCAGGATACGAGCCCTTTTGGTGACATCGTCAAAGGTCTCACAACGAAGCGGCTTTAGTTGCACACCATACCAAGTGTCAAGCCCTTCAGTGAACCTCCAGACCTTAGCCTTTTCAGTAGCCACAAGATCTGGCGCATATCGAGACAAATCAATAAACTTGCTGATATACTTATCAATGGATCTGTTATTCTGGCGTAGTCCCTCAAACTCGCGCTTCTTCTCCTCTTGGATGCACATCAGAACATGGTGGTTCTTGAAGACATCAACAAAGTCATCCCATCCCATGTTCACATTGTTTGGGTTGGTGGCGCAATAATTCTCTCAGCAATGGGCAGCATTTCCCTTCAACATATGAGCAGCGTACTGCACGCTCTCATAATCATCACAATTGGCCAGGTAGAGCTTATTCTCTACATTCTTTATCCAATCTTCAGCTTTGATCGGGTCTCCATGGCCAGAAAACTCCGGTGGCCGAGTCCCCATGAACTCTTTGAACTTAGACTGCGGCAACCCTGGCATTGGCATCGGCTGTGGCGGCGCTTGGTTCAGACGATCCACAATCAGATTCAAAGCTTGCAGATTCATTGCATCGTGCGCGGGCCCTGCTAGCGGCCGAGGTGGTGGGGGAGGCGGCTGCTGCTGAGGCTGCGGCTGCGGATCTTCAGCAGCGACATTGACCGGTCTTGCTTGCTTGACTTGCCCCTAGTCATTGGCTTGACCACCCTAGGCTGCTGCATTCTCTTGGTTAGCCTGCTGATCCAGCTCCTCTTGCAAGTTGATGGGTATGGGCTGAACTCCACATCCACGACCCCTACCCCTGCCACGGCCTCTTCCTCTGCCACGGGCTTCACTTCCATGACCTCTAGCCATCTGCTGGGACAGAAGAATAGAAAAGAAGACTAAACGGTAAGCGACATCCTTAGAATATAATAGTTTTATAAATGCTTTTGTCACTCCATTCAAAGATCCAAATAAGAAGCAACACTTTATATGCTAAGGAAAGCATGCTCCAAATAAATCCAACTCAAGCATAGGTTACAATCATAGACAATAAATTAGTTGCATTATAATATTGCCTTATTATAGCTAGCTTAGCCTTGTTATATATGAAGTACTTAGTTGCACATATTCAATTGAATGATGAAAAATTTTTGAAATAAAAAGAACTCTTCCATCCACGTCGTCTTGTTCTCTTCGATGTCGATGCAATATTAAACAAGGCACCACACCAGATATTAAACTAACTTTAAACTTTACTTATATTTTTATATCCAACATAACGAATAGCCATATCACACAAGTGAAAACAAAAATTTGATATGGTCTACTCCACACATAACTTTAAAAACATACGGGCGCTAAGTCTTTATGACATAACTAGACACACTCCCTAATCTTGGCGACGATAGAACTAAGCGATCTTCTAATCCGATGAAGCGTCCTCCACTTTTCGAACGGCTCCTCCTCTTCATCGTCTTCGTCATCCTCCTTCTCCTCCTCGGGATCTTTAATCTTGACGAACTCGATCACTTCTCTTGCCTTCCTTCGATCTCCCCGTAGAGCCGAAGCATGCCACCACTCCAACTTTGCCTTCTTGGCCTTATGCCGAGCTTGCTCTCTTATCAACTCATCGACATCTTCTTCAATCTCTCTCTTCATGGCGTCTAGGCGAGCAACTTCCTTGTTGAATTTTTCATTCATCAGCGCCTCCCCCTTGTCCAGTTCCTTCTTCTTCCTTTTGTAGAGGAGCTTGACTTGGCATGTCTCTTGAATCTCTGTGATGCGGCCGTTGCGATCAGCGTCCTTCAGGCTCGCGATCACCATCTTAAGCTCATCAATCTTCTCCTCAGCTTCTCCTAGCTGATCTTCAGCTTCAACGGCCTTCTCTTCGAAGAATTGCTCATTGAAGCGAATGGCGTCATACAACCTTTCCAACGCCTCTAGATAGGTGACAGTGGTGTAGATGGTCGAGTTGCTCTCATACTCCAAGTCCCTTGCGAACAATGGCCCGTTTAGTTCGCAGTTGTCCCTGCAGCGCCGGGGCAGGTAGCAAAATGGACTCCCTCTTGCTTCATATTGATGCACGCGCGCGAAGTGCATCAAACCCTTCTTCGCCACCAGCTGAATGGCACGTCCATCATACTCAGCGGTCTCCTCGAATGCGGACTCCCTTGGTATTCCTTCTTGATCCACATAATGGACTACTAGCTTGCAACGGTACTGGTTCATCCTATTAAGGAAAACCGAAGTAAGGGTATACTCAGGCCTCCTCGGGTAGCCCATGTCCCGCAGCAATCCCCACAAAAGCGTAGGGAAGCCGGGGAGCTCCGCATCGGGGTGAGATGCCGACATCTAGAATTTAAGAAAAACTAAGTAGGTTAGGCCAGAAAATTTATCAAGGAGTTAAGAACAATAAAGAATTTAATAATAAAATATGGCATGGTTAAAATTTTCAAAATCCACAAACAGACTAGCTAAGCTTTCTAGGTCAGACTGGCTCTGATACCAACTTTTTGTCACAACCCCGGCTTCACCGGGATCTACCCATGATCCATTGCTAGTCCCAGCCATCAATGCTAGCAACTTATGAGCGAGTTGGGTCGAGCATCACAACACAATCATCATAACTAAGAAAATATTACAACGATGCAAAAGTAATTGTACCACAACTACTTATTACAATAGTTTTCATAAACCATATAATAATATTCAGAGTAGCGGAAATCCAAATGATATGCAAGAATAAATATGTCGATGCTCTCTAATCCGACCCTTGAGACGATAGCTAATCTTCAGCAAAGTCTGGCACAAAATCCTCCTGATCCTGCGGGCAAACTGAAACTGAGTCTTCTCCTGAACAAATATATCCGTTGTTTGTATAGTGAGTACACGGCTACCCAGCAAGAATCCTTATATATGAATGCACAGGTATGACAAGAACAGGGTGGTTAATTTGCATAAACACCTATTCTAGTCAAGATTAATTAAAGTGTTGTAAAATCATTTGTTGAACAATTGATGAAGATGAATGAATTCCCCAAGGTAAGAAACAAAGCCTGGCTTCGGAAGCCCCTCTGCAAACCTGCACAAGTCTGGAATACTCAAAATAAAACCAACCCATCAAGTTATTAGATACACATGAGACTACCATGTACGACCTTCCTCCCCTCCCATAACCGTGGGAACGGCTATCATGATAGTTTTAACTTTGCAGAGTGTAGCACACTTTACCCATAAGCCGAGTGGTACTTTTGTGTCTTAACTCTTCCTTAGGAGCCTAGACCAAGTAACAATACAAGGCGATTCATTACTTCCTTCTGTTAACACCGATACCCCCCTCAAAGGTTTCGACACTACGTGTCCCCCTCATGAGCCAACGGACCGCGGCCCGATCTTTTCAAAGTAAAGTGTGTTAACAGTTTTCCCTAACTACTAAGCCAGGACTAGCACATGGTGCACACATGCTTAAGCTAGCACTTATGGTTGCGCTTGTATGGTTTGGTCGGATAAGCACACGTCAAGAGTCCCTAGACTAAGGTGACTACCTCCACCACAATCCTCATTCCACAAAACCACCTGACTTGCCACCTTAGCCAACACACGCCACGTAGGTTTTAGTTGATTAGGTTATTAAGTAACTCAGCACCTCTAAATATACCAAGTCACAAGATTAATAAATGATGAATAACCTAACAACTAATAACCCACGAGCACTAGCATCTATGTACAAGGATAGGCTATGCATAACAAATAAGGAAGCAATAAATGGCTAATTCACAGGGTCAATGACACAGTGTGAATATAATAGGTTTCTACCCTTCCCATCAGTTTATGCATGAGAAAAATAAATAAAAATAATAAACGGGTGAGTTTTGCAAACTAGGGAGCAAGATGCAACTATCTTGCCTTGGTAGTACTCAGCGTCTTGCAGGCCTCCTTTTGGAAACTCCAGGAACAGCGCCGAGCAACGGGAGCACGGACGGTCTACACGACTAATGCAAATGCATAAGAACAACAACATTCATCATAGAATATATATCCCAATTAAATATATAAAATTCTAGAGGATCATATAAATAATGGCTCTGGAATCATCCAATTTGGAGTTCGGATGCTCCCTAAACAAATCTTGGAAGTTTTAGGAAAATCAGAAAAAGTGGAAATAAATAAACCGGTTAAAATCTGGAAAACCCGCGAACCAGCCGAACCGGTGCAGTCCAGCGGCGCGGGCGCAGCAGGGTTGACACGCGGCACGCACTGGTTGGCGGGCGCGGGGCGGCTGACGCGTGGGGCACGCTCGGGCGGAAGACGGCGGCGGCTTGACACGCGGCGGCCTCGGACTGGGCGGCGGCAGCGCCAACGGCGAGCCGACGCGTGGCGGGCGGGGGGACGCGGGCACGCGTAGGCGACGCGGCTGGCGGCGGGGCGGCCAGGTGTCGGCGCAGGGTTGCTCGCGGCTGCTGCGGGCGGCGGGGCGCGCACGCCGAGGTTGCCGGCGGCGAGGGCTACGGCGGAGCAACGACCAATTCCTGCGAGCTCTCTAGGGCGTGATTCTCAACCAAAATCGATGATCGGGTTTGCAACTGGACCATCTCGACGAGATCTACGCAATGGTGGCTTCTAAAACTTGGTTTGCGCAAGGCACAGGGAGATCTACCCCAAAACTCACCTCGGGCTAGGGTTTTGCGACGGCTAGGGTTGCTCTGGGGTGGTTCTCGAGTTGTGGTTCTGGGGGGGTCTTGGGGTGTTTATATACCGCTCAGGTCGACCAAGGGCAGGCCTCCAATAGGTAGAAGTTGAATTAGGCTCTAATTCTACTCCTAATAGGTTTAGAACTCCCCAATTTTGGTATTTTTGCAATTAAACGAATTTGGACTTGGGCTTCTGGATCGAACACACAGGCTAGCCTTGGGCTTTGGACTTGAAATTTGGAGGGTAGCTAATTCATGGCATTTAGGATTTTGGAAATTTTTCCAGAATTTTTCAAAAAGGTCTTCTAGGGTTTTGGCTTAAACCTAGTTTAAATTAATTTAAATTAAGGTTTCGTATATAACAATTCCTTTTAATTTACTTTTGAGTTTTTGAAAATACAAGTGACATACGACAAAATAGAGGATGTCACAACTACACAACAGGATCCCATCGGGAGGCCACCCCGACGGGATCGCCTCCTTTCTCCATCGCCCCTTCTCCCGTCGCCTCCTTCCTCCGGCCCGACGGTGCTCTACGCACCTCCGCCGCCCCCGCCGCCTCCTTCCTCCGCCCGGCCAGCGGCGCCCTCACTGCCGACTGCTCCGCCGCCCCAGCCTCCCGCCTCCGCTCTGTCGCCGCCCAACCTAACCCAAGGGGGTAAGGTGTGGCCCCCCACCACCGCCAGCCGACCGCCTTCGCCCCCTCCCTCGGCTCCGGCGCGGCGCCAACGCCGCCTCCGCCGCCGCCCCGACAAACCCCACCCACCGCCGTGCCGCCGCCTACCTGGCCCAAATCTAAACCCGAACCCCACCCTAAAACCTAACCCGGTGGCGTCGGCGAGCTCGATGGTGGCGAGGTAGGCCTTCTTCCTCCTCCTTCCTCCTCCCTTCTTCCTCCTCTGCACAGAACACGCGGGGAAGGGGAAGCTGAGCGCGGGGTGCCACGTGGCGCACGGGGACCGATCCCGTCCGGATCCCGCATCTAGTTACCGAGTTCAAGCCACATGGAACACCAACTATCCTCCAGGCATTCGTGAAGAAGCACAAAGCGGGTGGATAACATCCTGTTCTCCAGCCACGGTGTCGTCATAGCCGCTGGGGCCTTGTTCTTATTACTGTACCAAATTTAAAAGCCCTCAAAAAGCAAATACTAAAAGACACGAAAAAATCGTTACAAATTATCACAACATATAAGCTATATAAAAATAATAAAATTTGCTACAATAATATGCAACATTACGTAACGCCGAAAGAAATAAGGATTAGATGGGTTCTAGAGTGGTAGGCCGTCGAGAGTGTCCCCTCAGTCTTGATGGTTGGTTAGTGGCCGTCGATACTAATGGATATGTATCGACAGGTGCGTTATGGTCGTCGAGACGGTAACTGGCAGTCGACTCTACTACCGATTTTTGTTGTGTCTTGTTCCTCATGACTGCTAGTCCTATTAAATTAACATTGGAAAGAGTTTCCCTTCTGCTCTAGGTGGCACCTGGGAATGACTACGTGTATATGCAAAGCCCACACCTCCATACTTATATCCGCATGTATTAATGATATACTAGAATCATGATGATGCACTGTGTAGAACGAGCTAGCCTACGGATTGATAGTCATTAGTGTGCCTATACTTTTATCTAAAACTTGAAGGTTGTGTGCATTATAATGATGCAGAGGCCGGAAGTGATCTCAATATGGTTTTATCACCTTAATGTAATTGTCTTGATATCAATAAAAGCTTCCTTTATCTAAAAAAAAGAACGATCTAGCCTCAACGGTGGTTCTTAACTTTTTATTGTGTCAAGCTAAACTAATCGCGTCCTTGCAAAGATGTGAATAGAAAATCTAATATAAGCACTAGTAGGGTGTGTTTGGTTTTGGGGTCCTGGATTGTCCCGTCCAGCGCAAAATCATTTTTTGTTTGGTTTTTACAAGTTGGATCCATCCGTCCTGATCATCTCCATCCACCCATAGTATTCTAGGGTGGTGCTGCTCGTCCCATACGAAAAGGTACGTCATGCTTGTCCCGTCCCGACGCGCCTCCTCCTCCCCTCGTCCTATCCCCCGAACACCTCCTCCTCTCCTCCACATCTTCCCCCGGTGCGCCTCCTCCTCCCCCGGCGCGCCTCCTCCTCCCCCGGCGCGCCTCTTCCTCCCCTCCACCTTCTTCCCCGGCACGCCATGTCCTTCCCCGGCAACCAGTGGGGCAGGGCAGGGGGCAACTCGGTGGTGCGGGGCGTGGTGGTGGCGGTTCTTGGCAGTCAGCGAGGGGCGGCGCTGAGGTGGCGGCAACGGCCGGTGGGGCACGGCGTCATGGTGTGGCGCCAACCGTGGGGCGCCGACCATGGTTGTAGATGGCAACAGCGCCGACGCTCAGCAGCAGGCAACGATCTACATGGGCCAACGCGGAGGAGGCGCAGGTGAGGGTGTTGAGCGGCGCCGCAGAGTGGATCTGGGTGTGGCAGCGTGTTCAGGCTGGGGCAACACGTAGCAGAGCCCAGCCCCAACCAAACACTCCTAAAAGATGGGTTCATACAACATAGATTCATCTCATCCGTTATCCCATCCTAGTTGGTCTTTGATGGACCTGCCAAACACACCCTAAGACGACGGAGCTACGGACTACGATAGGATCATTCATTATGAGCACTGAAGAGCAAATTATGTCTTTCGAATTTTAGGTTTGATTTGGTTTTGTTCGGTTGGGTAAAATTTTTTTATTTTTATATAGATTATTCAGTGAAACCTTTTGCAACAATTTTTTTGGCGCTTGGATTTTTCTCAAAATCTTAAAAATGTTTTAAATGCTGGCACGATAGGTGAGGATGATGCCCCACAGGAGGCCACCGCCGGCAGAAAACAATAGTGGTCAACGAATTCCTGGCCTAGAGTGTGTATAATCGAGTCATCGACAAACCGCAACTTAGATTACTAAAAGCAGACGATGTTGGCTTTACAATCGCTAACAAGCTGTTTGACGACCATATGACGTGCCGGGAAGATCAACCCCCGCACATGTTGGGCTTTTGCCGTATTGGGCCTTGGCCCATATGGAGAATAAGAGAGAGGGAGAGGGCAGCAGCTGCTGCCCTAGTGAGCAGATGAGCGAGCAGCAGCTCGAGCTCGCTGCTTCTGGCGGCGGCTGTGGCCGTTCCACAGCTCGCGGAGGCGCACGGCGCGTGCGTCGTGGTGCTGATCCTCCGGTTTCCTCACGCGGTTCGTTGCTCCTCCGTACTTATCCTCTCTCTATTTAGCTGGTTGCCCTCTGATTTTTCCAGTGCTTGCTTGCACGAGCTAATTTTCCCCTCTTTTGTGTGCACTCCATTGCTCTTGTTCACCCGTCGGTTTGCTGGCCGATGGTGGTCTTCGTGGTGGTGGTGCTGCCCCTCTTCGACTCGGGTACTCGGTGGCCACTGGTTTGGGGGCCGAATCTTTGTGCTGGTCTTCCTCTATTCCTCGGGCCTCTTCCTTGATTTCACCCGTGGTGGAGGTGACAGCATCGTATCTCCGAATCACTCGTCGGTGGCTGCATGTGTAGCACGGCGATATGATTTCTGGGACAATGACCTAGTCGTGCTTTGCCTCTGCTGTGTCAGCTTGAATCCGATGCTACGTAAGAAATTCATTGCCTTCTCTGTTTATTTGGTGCAGTGGGCTGATTGAGAATATTTTGGGAACCTAGCCTTGGCTATTATCTTGATCCAGGAGCACTGCACTTGTCCCTTTAAAATTTTGCTCGGTGATGCTCATTATTTTTAAGGCTATGATGATCTGTTAACTAGTGATGCCTTAGGAGTAATTTGTGTTGTTGCCTAAATTATTATCCTGAGATACACTTGCATACTATGCTGGTTCCTCTCTTTGAGATCATTTCGTTGATCTGATTAGTATCTGTTTTAATTGGAGTGCTCATTCTGGTTAATACTGTAATTGGCATCTAGTTTGATCAATTATTTGTAAGTGAAATCCCTGATATATGATTGACATTAGGGCTGTAATTGATCTTTATGTTTCTGGATAGCAGCACTGTATGCTTGTTTATAGGAAATTGTATAATAACTTTGGGCAGCACTGATTCTCTTAGGTCTCTCTAGTCACTGATCTTAAAAGCCTATGACAAATTGTAGATATTGATGTTGGATGGCAGTTTTATCTGCAACCCATCAATATATAAATCTGAGAGCAAATTTGTTTAATCAAACCTGAGCACTATGCTGGTTTAATTTATTTCCTTTTTGAATGCCATGTTTGATGAAGTTTGATCATGAATTCATATGTTTTAAGAGCATCTCCAACAGCTCCCAATACACCTACCCAAAACTATATTTTGGGAACAAAATTAAAAAAAGGTCTCCAACAGCACCCAATGTGCGCTCCCAATCTTCTCGCAGGTGAAAAAGACCTCCCTCCGGGCGCAAATATTGGCCAGAGCTCGTCCTCCCAATCCCTCCGTTTTTCCCCTTTCCCGCGCCTGCAGCATCAATTTCGCGCCATCTCGCCAGCGCAGGAGCCGTCCGCCGTCACCCAGCGCCCTCTCCGACTAGCACTGCTGCCATCCGCCACCTATGTGCGCCCATCGCCGGACCTCCGCCTGCTATGTGCCGTGTGCACCCTGCCCGGCTTGTTTGTGTTATTGTCCCCGGCGTATGGGACCACCGGCCACCGGTAGGTCGGCGTTTGTGTTCCGCCCGCCAGCCTCGCTGCACTCCGGCCGCGCTGAGGCTGCAGCACAGGGACCTTGGGCGAGTATGACGCAGACGCCAGGAGAGATGGTTGCGGGAGATCTAGATGAGGTTTGCTGATTTTCTATTACATGTGATTTGATTTCTTCTTGCTTGCATCTGTATTAGTAATGGAGATGTCTTTGTTTAATAGAGGACTATGAACACTTATTCTTGAAATGGTGCTATTGGTTTTAGATTCCTGCCTTGCCTCTCAATCATTAACGCAGAGAAATCTAAGCTTCGACCTAAGCATCATCTGCTAAGTCATCTTGATACATTCTTAAGTGCCCTGCTTCTCTGTCCCGATACTTGACTAGATGTACGGGGACAGAACCACCATGTTTTCATTCAGCTTGTGAAAAATCTAGAACGATTTGAGCAGCAGCAAAAATAAATTCATCATCATCGTCGGAAGACGATTCATCCAAAAGATTTTGGAAGAGAGATGGGCGATGACTCATGCTGCACAAAACCCATCTAAAATTTATTGAATATTATACGATGTCAAATCAAAATTGTTTGATTATTACAATAAACAACTCACAATCAATGAAGTACCTAGTTGGCCTTTGATGGAATATTTAATTAATGAAATTTGATTCTAGAAGCTGAGAAAAGGGACTGCGGCTTGCGTGCTCCGGCCGGGACATCGAGCACAAGGACGTCCCGTCCTTCCGTCGTCCGGCAGCGCTACACGTCCGGCAGCGATGCTCACAGGTACGGCGGCACAGGAGAGACACGTACGGCGGAGCAAGAAAGATAGGGTCTGGCGCGCGAGTCGAAAGGGCAGCCGTGGGACCAAGTCAAACATTTATTTTAGGGAAAAAATAGGGAATTGTTGGAGAAGCTGCCTTTTTTTAGACCTTAAGTGTTTTAGAAGCTCCCAATACATGGAGATGCTCTAAATCAAGGAATCATGATTACTACTATTCTAATGGCATCAGTGGTTTGTTGCTGTACTCTGGTTTATATCTTTGTTCAGTTGTCCTATCTTGCACCTAATTATTATTTGCCATATTCCAACAGCACAAACCTTAGGTTGTAACAAAAACCTACGTACATCACACACACCTAGACACCTGATCTTTGGTGACCTGCAGCGGCAGCGGCCAAAGCCAACCTGGGTAGATAATAACGGAGACGAAGGCAGTGCAACCATCACCATAAGTTCTACACATACATAAGATACAATCTGCTTGGCTGCAGACCCAAGAACGTTGCCCCACGAAACACATTAAACATAATGGCAGGAAGTCTTCATATGAGCACACATAACAACTACAACAAGCGTGAAAATTTACCTTGCAGGCCACACAATTCGATGGCCTTAACTCAAAAGATATTATTTAGTATGTCTTTACACTTATGACATCATACACACGAATTTCTAGCCATCATTGCATTTTAGTAATTTCCTCTAATTTTTTTAATTAATTAGCCATTTTTCAGTGTAACATGACCATTTTGCCTCTGTCTCGCACCCCGCAACACCGCCCAACACCTCCCGGGCGCCCCATGGCGCCGCCGAACCCATCCTGGTGGGCCATCACCTGGTCGGCGACGCCCGGCGCGAGCGGCACCGGCTGGAAGTCTGGAACCCGGCCATGCCAAACCTCGCGCGTCATTTGCTCAAGACCTCGCACCGCTCCAACTAGTTCGGGCTCTCCCGGCCCACCGCGTTTTGCCGCCTTCTCTGCCAGTGCCGCCTCCGCGCTCTCCCGTTCTGTCGCGGCGTCTAGGGACTCGAGGATGGCACCGTAGTGCACGCACGCGTTCGAGAAGCACGTGGCGAGTGGCGCGGTGTTGGAGCTGAGCTCCTGCTCCACGAGTCCCAAGACCCTGCGCGCATGCGGTGGAGGAGCTTGTCGCGGTGGTTCGCCGAAGAGACGCTCTCGTCCAGCACGGTGGTCGCCGTCGACACCGACGATGGCGGCGTTAACAGCGTGAAGAGCGAGGCTGAAGCATGGGAGATTTCGTCGAGGAGCTGGGACCGCAAGCAGAAGTCAGCGTGGTGCTGAGAAGAGGAGGCATCCGAGGCAATGTGGGAGGACAGGGCGACCACCATCATGCCCACCAGCCACTTGTCCAGGTCACCGCGTGGGTTGGCGGCGAGCTTCAGGGCGGCCTGATGAGTGGGTGTTGTCTCTTGATTGCCGTCGGCGATGGCAATAGCCCCTTCGGATAGTAGGTGTCGCGACGTGTTAGGAGAGATCGGCGGCGAGCAGGAGGACGGCGAAGACGTCGTGGAGGTTGAAGAATTGGACGCTGACCGCGTCATCCCCACATTGTTGTTGTTGTTTCTCCATAGAACTGCTCATGGGTAGTCCGACTCAACGTACCCGACCTGACCTGACCCGGCCTGACCAGTGCACCGGGCCATGGTCAAGCTTCCTACTCAATCCAACTCCGCGCGCCCAGCGAGGAGGCGAGGTCCTGGATATCTCAGACTCCGACAAGTTGTGTGACAACCCAGCTGGCCTCCAGACATTCGTCAAGAAGCACAAAGCAGGTGGTCAACGTCGTGTTCCAGAGCCACGGTGTCGCCATAGTCACCGGATCGGTTCTTGTTCCTCATGCCTCCCAGTTCCATTGGAAAAGGTTTCCATTTTGCTCTCTAGGTGGCACCTCGGAATGACTGCGCGTATATGCAAAGCCAACACCTCCATATTTATATCCACAAAAGGCATGCATGTATTAATGATGTATTAATGGTAGACCAGAATCATGATGATGCACCATATAGATGGACACTCAACAGGTGGTTCTCCACTTTTTGTTGTGCCAAGGTGCTCAGAACTAATCGCGTGCTTGCAAAATTAATGTGAATACAAAATCTAATATGAGCACTAGTAAACTAATAAGATGACATACTGGGCTACGACAGCACTATTCATTATGAGCACTAAAGAGCAAACTATGGTCCTTATCTACGATTTGGCTTGATATTGTTCGGTTGAGACAAATTTATCATTTTTGTATAGGTCATTAAGTATAACATTTTGTAATAATTTTTTTGGGTCTATGTAGAATTTTCTCAAAGATCTTAAAATTATTTTTTAATAGTTTTTCATACTTTCGATATATTTTTTAAAGGCACTCAATTTTTCGGCTCAATTAAACCGAACGGAATCGGTTAAAGCCTTCACGTATAGCTGCGTACGCGCGCCCGATGCGCGCGAGTCAGGCGCGCGGCGGGCACGTGGACAAAACGTAGCCTCACGCGACGAAAAAAGGCTGCAGTGCGCCCGGCGAAAAAACAAGGCAGCGCGCGCCGACCTAACCAAGTGAGCAAACCACCCGCGTGCCTGGCATCTGCGGGAGAAAAATCGTTTTATATGTAAAAAGGAAATGGACGGTCGGATCTAGCTGGCTCGCGCGATCCGACGGCTGCGGTGGCACCCCAGCGATGTGCGTTCTCGGGTTTGTACAATTTAATGATGAATAGCTGGAGCACTTCTATTCCTAATTCTCCTCCTACACAGGGGTTACACTCACACAAAAAATGTCGTCTAATAAAGACCCTGTTTTATTTAGTTTAAATAAGATTGAGATAGATCAAATAAAAAGTTCAGTTCAGAACTCCGAAAAAGCATCTCGAAAAGATTAAAAAGTTGAGGGCTTTTCTAGTAGATCCACATCAGCTAGCTTTCTTGGTGAGATGGTAGCTGTGATTGATCACTGTTGGTTGTACCAGCTGCACGCCCTGTCCACGAGTAGACTGCTGCAAGCATCAGCCTTGCGCGAGCCCTTCACGGCGATGGCCCTGCGTGCACCAGTGGGGAAAAAAAATATATGAGAAACCAAACAAAGGCGTTGCCGTAGTGCTGGGCATACTTACTACAGGGCACAATCAGTCAAACATGTAACCGGGCCACACAAATTTACAATGAAACTGAGGTAGGAATTAATAGAATGCATGCATGGTTACTCACGTGGTGGTGTCGTGGACATAGGCGCATTCTCGATGCCCCTCATTCCTGATCTACGCATTACTTGGAGAATATCATGCGCTCTTCGGTTGCGGATTTAAACTAATTTTAAGGATTTTCAGAGATTAATTAACCTAGCCATCGACTGACGATAAACGGTAACTAGCATGCGCATCGCCAAATTTCTTTTTAGGGCTGCCCCTATATATGTAGGCTGCCATCAATTAGGATGCAAGCATTATTTGGGGATCAAGGGCCAAGGAAACCAGACACACATGCAAGATTTTATAACGGTTGTTAGGTTTTTTTTTTTTAATATAAGTACGAGTAGGTCACATAAATTCTGTGTTATAATAGGTAGGGGTTGGTTTGGAGTTGAAGTCGGACTCTAACCAGACCTCCACTATATAAAAGCAGGCAGCCCTGGTGTAACCAAGTGAATTACTTCATAATAATAGCATAGACAAGAGTAGGTCAGCGGCCGGCATGTAGACATGACCAGGTCAGTCGGTGTGATGCGGTATTATGAATTGGGAAGGAGCGCCCATAGTCGGAGCCCCGTAGATGTAGGCGAAAGCTGAACAGCGTTACTAAACATCATGTCTCCTGATGTCGTTCGTGATCTTGTATCGGCGCATATCCTAACAGCGGTAGATTAACAAGGAACAATACTACTACTAAATTAATACTGGTCTTTGCGCTGCTTATAAATTAACACACGCAACATGTCACTAACTTAATTTCTAATCAATATTTCTTCACTACCAGAGAAATGACATTTGCTACCGGCACATCTCTTTCAGTTATCCATAAATTAATCAGCAGTAACAAGGCATCACTACCAGCTTAGGCCAAAAACTGGTAGTGATGCTGGTTATGGCCATGAATTGGTAGTGATATTGATTTGAGCCACGAACCGGTAGTGATGTCTCGTGGAAAGCAAAATTTAATGAAATGTATATCCTAACTATATCACTACGAGACAGCGAATGGATTGGCTTGAAGGGAACATTAGGCTAGAGTCACAAGGTTCCTGGTTTGAATCCTGTTTCTCCCAATAGATTCTGAATGTTTTTTGCACGAACAGTGTCTAAATAGTAATTCCACACTAGAATTTCCATGGCATACTGTATTTATCATATATGTGTCCCAAAACTATTCTTTCATATATTTTTTAGCCTCTTCAAATCTATTAACGAATGTCCTCGTTTTTAACTCATAATCTAACATAGCTTTTCAACTCCACAAACAATCAAGCTTGCTTATCTTCTGATTTACTTATATGTTCATCTTCGAAAGCTTCCTAAGGTAATCTAGAAAATTTGACCCAATTCGTTTGACTTGTTTCTAAGATGTTTGACATGATTTTCGAGACATCTCAGCAATGATGTGTGATTTTAAACACTTTGTTACATGCAGGTTTAATTGCATTTTCGGTGACTATGATATAGAGTAAAACACTATTTTGTACGGTTAAAGCCGTCAACATTGATCAGTTTTGACGGCTAGCCATGCACACTACGAAATCGCCATTGCATCCACGAGACGTTGGCCGAAGCCCAATGTCGTCGGCAGAAGGAGATGTCACCGACGCCAAGATTTCGCCGGTCCATGTACAACTATTTACCAGTGTCCATGGCTAGGGGACATACAAGTTGTTGATAAGGAATGCCGGAGGGAGCTGTGCGTAAGCCTGGTGTTGATTTGCCAGGTCAAGGGCCGTCTATATCACATTCTGCACATGGGAACTTAAAGTAATGGTCAGCTATGACTCCGTGATGACACTGCCATATAACACCAGTTTCATGTTGTCTTATCATTTTCGGTTCACTAAAACACGGGCAGTGATAAAGGATAACTTTCATTTCTTAAGAATCAAAGCGTAAAAAAAATCATTTGAGCTCTTGAACTAACGGTGATATTTATAATCACTGCCGGTTTACTTAACAAATTAGTAGTAATTTATCATTATCAGGCGGTGTCTCCGATCGACGCTGATAGCCAATGTCATAGCTATCATTCTCTGGCCTGACTACAAGTTGTTGATAAGGAATGCCGGAGGGAGCTGTGCGTAAGCCTGGTGTTGATTTGCCAAGTCAAGGGCCGTCCATATCACATTCTGCACATGGGAACTTAAAGTAATGGTCAGGTATGACTCCGTGATGACACTGCCATAGAACACCATTTTCATATTGTCTTATCATTTTCCGTTCACTAAAACACGGGCAGTGATAAAGGATAACTTTCATTTCTTATGAATCAAAGCGCAAAAAAAAAATCATTTGAGCTCATGAACTAACGGTGATATTTATAATCACTGCCGGTTTACTTAACAAATTAGTAGTAATTTATCATTATCAGGCGGTGTCTCCGATCGACACTGATAGCCAATGTCATAGCTATCATTCTCTGGCCTGACCCGATAGTGACTATTTCCATTGTCGGTTTGATCAACCACCTGGTAGAGATTTGTCGGTGCTGGCAAATAATTAAGTGGAAGAACCAGTATTGCTATGACCGGTGAAGTATAAAAATTTCTCTTCCACCATCTGTCCACCCATGCAAAATCATCATATTCTTCCTTAAGCACAAGCCCATTATCCGATTGGCAATGTGGTGACCCAGGCTGGACCTGCTCTCCCATTGGCCTTTCCGAGCTGAATCTCGCTATTAGTGGGCGATTTTTTCTAAGTTTTAGATGATGATATTAGTCAATTTAAAATAAGTTACATTTACATATCCCCATAAATTGACTACATTATAAAAAATTGTTTGGCGCTAACTCCACATCGATGTCGACTACATTAAACGTCATTGCTTGTTGCTGTCACCCATCTGGGTCGACTAAAAAGAAAAAGGACTCTTCCCATCTAAAAAAGGTCCCTTTTAACCAACGGCATCATAAATCGGTTCCTCAATGCGAGTTCGCGGCAGACCTCTCACTTCTATTGCTCTCCTTCATGCCTACGACTTGCTTGTTTTCTCACATCATGTATGCGCTGCCCAGCAACACAGAAGCACGTTACACTCCTTTCGCTCTGCTAAAACACTGAAGCTGAACAAATCTGTTTCTCATGTTACATCGATCTGTACATATCAATATCGATCACTATGAATTTTTGGAGTCAGCAAAACTCTGGTTTGGGAGGCACCGGAAGAACATGGATTGCGTAGAAGGGTCGAGAGGTTTCAGCACACAGGATTGCATCACTGACCAAATTGATCGGGGCATTTTTGTTTATCTAGATGAGAAACGTGGGGCATACATCTTATGAGATGCTTGTCTAGTGGGTAGGGAGAACATGCTTCTCATTTCGGCATAAAAAACTATCTATTTCAGGATGTACATCCATATGCTCTTTTCCTCTTTATGATTTGCTTCGTGATAAGAGCATCCCCATCAGGCTCCTCAAATGAGCCCGTATTTCAAATTTTTTTGAGCTCAGCTAGAGGGGATGCTCCAGGCCAGAGACGGGATGCTCACTGGGCGGGAAATTTTCTGATTACTGTAGCGATGGGGGGTTTTGATTGGGGGGGGCTCTTGGGAATGCTCTAAGACAGTTGTTTTAAATTACAAAGCATTCCAATTAGAAATCTCACATATACAGCAGAAGACAACAGACATATCACAGGGGCCGCCGGTTGCATGCCACTGAATATAACCATCTTTACGGTCGGCATAGAATCGACAAATATTAAATCAAGAGAGAAATAACAAGCCAACTCCGTGGGCCCAGCGAAGAGGCGAGGTCCTGGACATCTCAGACTCTGACAAGTTATGCGGCAACCCAACTGGCCTATAGACATTCGTCAAGAAGCACAAAATAGGTGGTCAACGTCGTGTTCTCGAGCCACGTGTCGCCATAGTAACCGGATCGGTTCTTGTTCCTCATGCCTCCCAGTCCTATTGGAAAAGTAATTTCCATTTTGCTCTCTAGGTGGCACCTCGATCGGAAGACTGTGCGTATATGCAAAGCCAACACCTCCACACTTATATTCACAAAAAGCATGCATGTATTAATGATGTGCTAATGATAGACCAGAATCATGATGATGCACCATATAGATGGACACTCAACAGGTGGTTCTCCACTTTTTATTGTGTCAAGGTGTTCAGAACTAATCGCATGCTTGCGAAATTAATGTGAATGCAAAATCTAATATGAGCACTAGTAAACTAATAAGATGACATACTGGGCTACGACAGCACTATTCATTATGAGCACTAAAGAGCAAAAACTATGGTCCTCTTTTATCTGCTATTTGGCTTGATATTGTTCGGTTGAGACAAAATTTATCATTTTTGTATAGGTCATTAAGTATAACATTTTGTAATAATTTTTTCTGGTCTGTGTAGAATTTTCTCAAAGATCTTAAAATTATTTTTAATAATTTTTTATACTTTTGATATATTTTTTAAGGGTTAAAAGCATACATGCCACTATAGAGTTGGCTTTGAACGAAAATGCCACCGCAGAGTGCTTAATATCGGAGACGCCATTGTAAACAGAAGAAATGTGCATATGTGCCATTATGGAGAGTATTCGGGATATAGAGCTGAAAACACAATCCAAAATATAGTTAAATACGGTATGACGAGCGGGGCCCATATGTCATCCCCTCTAAACTTCTTCCTCCCCATCCAGCCATTCCCCTCTTCTCTCTCCTCTCTCTCCCCCCTGCCCCTCTCTCCACTCCTGCCTCTCTCTCCGACCACGGCCTCTCTCCTGCCTCTCTCTCCGGCCACGGCCTCTCTCCGGGCGACGGCGGCGCTCTCGCCATGGCGAAGGGGCGGCGGAGGTAGAGGGCGGCGCGGTGATTCCCAACGGTGGCTGCGATTTCGGACGGACGGCGGCGCTCCCGCCAGGGGGGAAGGGGCGGTGCATCTAGAGGGCGGCGCGGCTCCTCTCTCCTCTCTCTCTCTCTCCACGGCTCCTCCCTCCGGTGAGCCCTTCCCCTTCTTCTCCAAAGCGCCCCGGAGCAGAGCAAGCCGAGGCAGCGACGGCGGCGGCGGAGGCTGGCGTCCGAGGCGGCAGCCGCGGCTCGCGAGGTCGTTGGCGCTGGCGACGATGTGCTCGCATCATGGAGGGAGAGCGGGGACGACGAGGATGGCGGCGCGCGGGGAGGATAGGGGCGGTGCGCGGGGACGACAGGGACGGCGGCACGACCCCGCCCCGATGGCGGCGTGAGGCACAGCTGGCCGGCGAGTGCGGCGCAGACGGAGAGCCGGGCGGCGGCGCGCCGACCGTGGAGGGGGAGAGAGATCGTGGAGAAAGAGAGTCACGGGAGGAAGATGAGAGAGAGGCTGACATGTGGGCCCCACATGTCAGCCCGTATTTCTCACCGTATTTTTTCTTGTATTTTGTCCAAAATTCCATCTCAGGCCAAATAATGGCATCTGAGCTCATTGTTATTGTCTATAATGGAATTTGAGCTATTAGAGTCTTTGCGATGGCATTTCTGTCCAAAGAAGAGTCTATAGTGGCATGTATGCTTTTAACCCATTTTTTAAAGGCACTCAATTTTTCGGCTCAATTAAACCGAACGGAATCGGTTAAAGCCTTCACGTATAGCTGCGTACGCGCGCCCGCGGCGCGCGCGTCGGGCAAGAATGCGGCGGGCACGTGGACAAAACGTAGCCTCGCGCGATGAAAAAAAGGCAGCAGTGCGCCCGGCGAAAAAACACGGTAGCGCGCGCGGACCCCATTGTGGCAACGCGGGAGGCGAAAAAACAATGCGCCGACCTAACCATGTGAGCAAACCACCCACGTGCCTGGCATCTACGGGAGAAAAATCGTTTTATATGTAAAAAGGAAACGGACGGCCGGATATGGCTGGCTCGAGCAATCTGACGGCTACGGTGGCGTCGGGCCGGGAGGCCAGCTACGTGGTGCCCCAGCGACGCGCGTTGTCGGGTTTGTACAATTTAATGATGATAGCTGGTGCACTTCTATTCCTAATTCTCCTCCTACACAGGGGTTACACACACGGAAGATGTCGTCTAATAAAGGCCCTGTTTTTTTTAGTTCAAATAAGATTGATCTAATAAAGACCCTGTTTTATTTAGTTCAAATAAGATTGAGATAGATAAAATAAAAAGTCCAGAACTCCGAAAAAAAAATCTCCAAAAGATTAAAAAGTTGAGGGCTTTGCTAGTAGATCCACATCAGCTGGCCACGTGGAGCCCTGTCAGCACTTAACGGCCACGTGGGCGCCACGTCACCGTTTAACGGAATTTTAACGGATCCTAACGGCCCAGGACTAACGGTGCAAATGGAGACAAGTTCCAGGAGCTGAGAAAGCAATTTCAAAGTTTAGGGGATTTCGTGCAACTTGTTACAAGTTTCGGGAGCTACAGTGCAATTTTCTCTTTAAATTACACAAAATAGTTCATTAATGCTCAAATATATTAAGTCTCAACATCTTTCTTCATCCCTGTAGGATTTATGGCATCAACCATGGTTTCAATAGCCTCTAAATCTGAAATTAGCGAACAATATATTAGTATATAACAAAAAGACATTAAATGCATAAGTAAAGATAAAATAAGATAAAATAAACATTTTTCTGAAGCAATCATCCAATATTTGGTACAGATCAAGGCCTCAACAATTTCAGGAGCAAGTCGACTACGGAATGCATCAATAACGCGTCCACTGGCGCTAAATACCGATTCCGAAGTAACCGTAGATACTTGTATGGATAATACATCACGAGCAAGACAAGAAAGAATAGAAAAATTTATCATTCGCCCTTTTCACCGTGACAGAATATCAAATGTCACATCACTTTCATTAAACTTCACTAGAGGCTCATTTATATACATATCCAACTCTGACAGCATGCTTTCATTGTTTATGGATTGATATAAGGCATCAATATCAACCTCATCCTCATCATCCAACGAGCAACCTTTTTTATTAGAAACCAAATCACTCTCTTTCGAGCTAGAAACATTATTTGTTGATGTTGCATTGATGTTGAGAAATAAAAGGCAAATAACTCATGAATAACATTCATAAATTTTATTTTAACCATCTCAACCATCTCTAAGTCATACATTTTAGACATGTACAACTCAACCACCTTGTGTTTATACCTTGGATCAAGAAAACATGCCACTGCCAAAGCCATATTGCTCATATCCCAATATTTTTCAAACTTGTCTTTCATTGAGAAGACCATGCTAGAAATTATGTAATCACCACCGAGAACGCACGTCTGGCCACATTGGTGCGTCACCCGTGGTGAAAAGTTCTATTGCATTTAGGATACCTATGTGGCGGTCCGAGATGAGGCACACTCTAGGCCGATCCATGACGACGTGAATTTTCAGCAAAGACAGGAACCACCTCCAGCTATCATTGTTCTCGCTCTCAACAACAGCAAACGCGAGAGGTACTATCTGGTTGTTCCCATCAGCTGCTAATGCAGTTAGCAGAGTACCGTAGTACCTGCCACTGAGGAACGTCCCATCCACACATATCAAGGGACGACAGTGGCGGAAGGCCTCAATGCACTGCCCGAAGGACCAAAACAATCTCATCAAGTAGAAGTGGTTTGGCGCGACACTTCCATCTTGGAGATATACTGGCTCATGTGCGGAAACATAGCGTGTCCCAGGGTTGCTCTCTTGTATCTTACGGAGAAGACGAGGAGCCCAATTGTATGACTCCTTATAATCCCCGAACAAGATTTTAAGTGCCTTCTGCTTTGCTCTCCATGCTAGGTGATAATTGATAGACATGCCAGTGCGGCTCTGCACCTCAGCCATGATGGAGTGTGGTTTCAGGGATATGTCTGCCTGAATTGCAGACAACAACATCTGGGCTATGAATTTGGAATCCACATTGCTGTTAATATTGCGTACCAACTCCTCCGTGCAGGTGTGCGGCTCATATCTACTGATTATAAAGTGATCCTCATGTTTCGGGCGATGCGCCCGAACATGGAAGGAGCACTCAGGTCTCTTCACACACTTCACCTCGTACATGGTCGGATTGGACCGTGCGACAAAGTGCTCACGCCGTGTGGTTACACCATAGTTGCTCACAAAGTGGATGACCTCTTCCTTCGTGCTGAACTCGTGCCCCACTGCTATGTCCCTATGCATATACCCCCACGTGGAAATATTGGAGTGGTCACCTATGACCCAATTTGAAGCATCCAGGGCACGATAATACTGCACGGCATGCATCGGATCGTCCTCTTCTTCTTCTGCATTTTCACCACCTTCGTTACCCTCTTCAGCCAGGGCCTCTGCATCTATCTCTCCCACGTCCACTGCGGCCCCCGGCTCCGTGTCCGTGCCTAGTGCCTCAACACCTGCCAGGACACTAGCCATCGGGTCTTCCTCATTGACATGCGGCACTGTATTCTGTCCCTCCCCTTCTACGGTATTGCTCGGCCCAGCCTCAGAAGCTCGTGGCTCCGGCCGGACGTACACGCCAAGCTGAAACCCTTCTTCTTCCGACTTATTCACGTAGTACGTCCAAGCCCCCTTACTTTTGAGTGGCCATAGGTTGTACACATACACCGTACTATTTGGAACCGGGCATGGTCTAACACCGTGTAGGACCAGCTTGTATTCATGACGGTTTATGCCGAGTTTTCTAGTAATTGTCCTCGATAGCATTTGTAGCTCTATTGGCATTGTTATTGTGGTCTGCACATGGTCGCATGGGTGCATGCTAAAGAAATTCCCTTGCACCGCCGCGGGTGCATCTCCGTAAAATATATGCAGTGGTGCCTCCATCTACGTTCGTAATCTGGACAACTAACAACTATTACGTACATGAAAATAAAATAATACTACTAACTCACTATGCTTGAATTAAAATATACGCATGTCAATTAAATAATCACTAAGTCCAAAATAATAAAATTACTAATTAATCAATATGGTATAATCAAAATTTATTATTATTCCATTTACATAAGCCTACATAAACAGAAAAATATGTATCCAGTACATATGTCATATTCATAATGGGAACTAACTAGCCATTATTATGCCTTCTTGTTTCACTAATGTTTCACTAACTAGCCATTATTATACACATACAAAAAATTACTAATTAATCACTTAGCATAATTAAATTAATTATGCTTCTATTACACTAAGTCTGAATACAAATTTAAATATAACTTACTAATTAAATAATGCAAACTTGCCT
>SPJY01001376.1:592158-648422 GCA_005191435.1 Raddia distichophylla
TCAAAAAGTATTTAAAATGGGTTGCTCTCGATTTTAGAAGAATTATGAAATTTATTTCACGCATTTTGAACTCTGTTTGAATTTTGTACAAAAATCAGAAGTTTATTCGGAAGTAAAATGAAACGACGACTAGATAACTCGCTGCATGCATGGAACGAGCGCGCGCGAAACGTGGGGCGCATGCAGCTCGTCGGATCGGCGCGGTGGCGGAGATCCAACGGCGCTGGCGCGTCCGGACCGAGCGCCAGGCGTCGGACGTCCGACGCCTGGCGCTGCCCTTTTTTTAATGATAATGTACATTTTGTCGGTGATTCAACGTGTAAGTTGTACGTGGAGTTACAAAGTTGATGTTAGCCTTTTTTTTCTCAACATTTTGGTTTTTTTTTTTGTTCTGTTATGACCACAGATCACAACAAACTCACTTGATGAGGTAAAAACTCAATACTCAACAAATATTAAAAAAAGAAATAAAAACGTTGGACTTGATTGGGTTTTAGGGAAAACGAAAAACAATCATGTTTACTATTTTGTTCGGGCAGTGAAAATCACTTGTTCGTTTGTCAAAATAGTTGCGTTGCAAAAGATTCGCCGGTGATTTGTATTTGTGGCAGGCGACTGCCTAGTTACGCCCAATCACAGGCAACTGTTGAAAGATCTCTCCCTTAAAAAGACTTAGGAAAACGTTAAAATATTAAAAAAATTTGAGATATCTGACAGAAAACTCTATGGTCTTAAAAAATTATTGCAAAATATTATAATAAGTGGTCTATAAAAAATAAATTTTAGCTTAATAATCAACTAAAACAAAATCAAACAGCAAAACAAAGAGGTCGTCAACAGTCATGTTCTTGTTTGTAATCAATCCGATGGCACGGCTCTGGGCAAGTGTTCAACTCACAGTTCTTTCATTGAACGTAGTTTGCGGAACGAGAAAGACACGTTGGTGGCATTTCACGACTCGCTGATTGGATTCAAAATCAGCTAGACACCAAAATCAAGAGCTCTTTCTCGCACACTAACAAAGAGGTAGGCAAATGTAGCTGCCTTCCAGCATCCAGTTATCGAGTTCAAGCCACACATGGAACACCAACTATCCTCCAGGCATTCGTGAAGAAGCACAAAGCGGGTGGACAACATCCTGTTCTCCAGCCACCGAAAGAAATAAGGTTTGGATGGGTTCTTATTCCTCATGACTCCCAGTCCTATTAAATTAACATTGGAAAAAGTTTCCATTCTGCTCTAGGTGGCACCTGGGAATGACTGCGCGTGTATGCAAAGCCCGCACCTCTATACTTATATCCGCAGAAAGCATACATGTATTAATGATATACTAGAATCATGACGATGCACTGTATAGAACGAGCTAGCCTCAACGGTGGTTCTTAACTTTTTATTGTGTCAAGCTGAACTAATCGCGTGCTTGCAAAAATGTGAATAGAAAATCTAATATAAGCACTAGTAGGGTGTGTTTGGTTTTGAGGTCCTGGATGATCCCGTCCAGCACAAAATCATTTTTTGTTTGGTTGCCAAAAGTTGGATCCATCCGTCCTGATCATCTCCATCCACCCATAGTATTCTAGGGTGGTACTGCTCGTCCCATACGAAAAGGTAAGTCATGTTCGTCCCGTCCGGTCCCGACGCGGTCTCCTCCTCCCCTCCACCTCTTCCCCGATGCGCCTCCTTCCCCGGCGCGCCTCTTCCTCTCCCCCGACAGCGCACCTCCTCCTCCCCTCCACCTTCTTCCCTGGCGCACCATCTCCTTCCCCGGCGACCAGTGGCGCAGGGCAGGGGGCAACTCGGTGGTGCGGGGTAGAGGTTCTTGGCGTGGTGGTGGTGGTTCTTGGCGGTCAGCGAGGGGCGACGCTGAGATGGCGGCACCGGCCGATGGGGCACGGCGTCGTGGCGTGGCGCCAACCGTGGGGCGCTGGCCATGGTTGTAGATGGCAATAGCGCCGACAGGCAATGGTCTACATGGGCCAGCGCAGAGGAGGCGCAGGTGAGGGCGTTGAGCGGCGCCGCGGCGTGGATCTGGGTGTGGCGGTGTGTTCAGGCTAGGACAACGTGTAGCAGAGCCCGGCCCCAGCCAAACACTCCTAAGAGATGGGTTCATACATCATAGATCCATCTCATCTCTTATCCCATCCTAGTTGGTCCTTGATTGGCCTACCAAACACACCCTAGGACGACGGAGCTCGGACTACGATAGGACTATTCACTACGAGCACTGAAGAGCAAATAATGTCTTTCAAATTCCGGGTTTGATTTGGTTTTGTTCAGTTGGATAAAAATTTATTATTTTTATACGTATTATTCAGTGAAACCTTTTGCAACAATTTTTTTGGCTCTTGGATTTTCTCAAATCTTAAAAATGTTTTTAAAATGCTGGCACGATAGGTGAGGATGATGCCCCACAGGAGGCCACCACCGGCAGAAAACAATAGTGGTCAACGAGATCCTGGCCTAGAGTTTGTACAATAATCGAGTCATCGACAAACCGTAACTTAGATTCCTGAAAGCAGACGATGTTGGCTTTACAATCGCAAACAAGCTGTTTGACGTACGACCACATGACGTATTGACGTGCCGGGAAGTTCAACCCCCGCACAAACCTTAGGTTGTACAAAAACCTACGTACATCACACACACCTGACCTAGCCACCTGATCTTTGGTGACCTGCAGCTGCAGCGGCCAAAGCCAACCTGGGCTGATAATCATGGAGACAAAGGCATTGTAAACATGACCATAAGTTCTACACATACATCTATTCTATATACAATGCGTGAGCAGCGCGTACGTCCGATCAACACGTGTCCTCCTGCTATAGTTTCGAGTAAGATCCAATCTCCTTGGCTGCAGACCCAAGAACGCTGCCACGAAACACATTAAACATAATGGCAGGAAGTTTTCATAGGAGCACACATCACAACTACAACAAACGTGAAAATTTACCCGCAGGCCACCAATTCGATGGCCTTAACTCAAAAGATATTATTTAGTATGTCTTTACATCCATGACATCGTACACACGAATTTCTAGCCATCATTGCATTTTAGTCATTTCCTCTCATTTTTTAATTAATTATCATTTTTCCGTGTAACATGACCATTTTGCCCCTGTCTCGCGCCCTGCAGCACCGCCCAACACCTCCCGGATGCCCCGTGGCGCCGCCCAACCCTTCCTGGCGGGCCATCGCCTGGTCGGCGACGCCCGGCGTGAGCGGCACCACTCCAGCTCCAGCTGAACCCGGCCATGCCAATCCGCGCGCGTCATTTGCTGAAGACCTCGCACCGCTCCAGCTGGTTCGGGTTTTCCCGGCCCACCGCGTTTTGCCGCCTTCTCTGCCAATGCCGCCTCCGCGCTCTCCCCGTCTGTCGCGGCGTCTAGGGACTCGAGGATGGCACCGTAGTGCACGCACGCGTTCGAGAAGCACGTGGTGAGGGGCGCGGTGTTGGAGTTGAGCTCCTACTCCACGAGTGCCAAGATCCTGCGCGCACGCGGTGGAGGAGCTTGTCGCGGTGGTTCGCCGAAGAGACGCTCTCGTCCAGCACGGTGGTCGCCGTCGACACCGACGATGGCGGCGTTAACAGCGTGAAGAGCGAGGCTGAAGCATGGGAGATTTCGTCGAGGAGCTGGGACCGCAAGCAGAAGTCAGCGTGGTGCTGAGAAGAGGAGGCATCCGAGGCAATGTGGGAGGACAGGGCGACCACCATCATGGCCACCAGCCACTTGTTCAGGTCACCGCGTGGGTTGGCGGCGAGCTTCAGGGCGGCCAGATGAGTGGGCGTTGTCTCTTGATTGCCGTCGGCGCTGGCAATAACCGCTTCGGATAGTAGGTGTCGCGACGTGTTAGCGGAGATCGGCGGCGAGCAGGAGGACGACGAAGACACAGTGGAGGTTGAAGAATTGGACGGTGACCGCGTCATCCCCACATTGTTGTGGTGGTTTCTCCCTAGAACTGCTCATGGGTAGGCCGGCACGACGTACCTGACCTGACCCGACCCGGCCTGACTAGTGCACCGGGTCAGGTCGGGCTCGGGCCAAAAAAATTGCAAAAACAGCCGTGCAGGCTCATGTTTTCGGGTTTCAGGTTAGGTTTTCAAGTTTCGGGTCGGGTTCGGCCCTGGATTTGTGACCCGGTGCGTCGGGTCGGGTCGGGCTCGGGCCGGCTAATTTATGGAGTCCATCTCACCTTTTTTGCTTATGTGGAGGAGAGAAAAAGAGGAGAGAGATAGAGACTAGCTCTTAACTAAGTGCCTGTCTATAATGGATTACAAGGTGTATTGCACCTATTACATATGGGTCTATATATTAAATTTAAGAGCCAATGCTATAGCTAATTCATTTGTTGTTGTCTACAATATATCTATTGATAACATGGAGCTTTCTTATATCTAGTAGTTAGTTGTACCATTGGACATGCCCTAAAGAAAGACTAAATTAATGTCGTTTGGCTCGAGGACATTGAATTGGATCGATTGTTTGTGAGTAAATTTCTCAACAAACATAGGTAGTCAGGAATCCATGATCAAGCTTCCTGCTCAACCCAACTTTGCGCGCCCAGCGAGGAGGCGAGGTCCTGGACATCTCAGACGCTGACAAGTTGTGTGATAACCCAACTGGCCTCCAGACATTCGTCAAGAAGCACAAAGCAGGTGGCCAACGTCGTGTTCCCGAGCCACGGTGTCGCCATAGTCACCGGATCGGTTCTTGTTCCTCATGCCTCCCAGTCCTATTGGAAAAAGGTTTCCATTTTGCTCTCTAGGTGGCACCTCGGAATGACTGCGCGTATATCCAAAGCCAAAACCTCCATACTTATATCCACAAAAAGCATGCATGTATTAATGATGTATTAATGATAGACCAGAATCAGGATGATGCACCATATAGATGGACACTCAACAGGTGGAGAAATTTGCATATTTGCCACTCTCTACAGCTGGTTATACGATTTTGCCACTCTCAACAATTGTCATACATTTTTTCCACTCTCTACAATAGCACCTTATTATTTTGCCATTCTAGTCTTTTTGCTCTATTTTACATTGAACAGGCCACATAAAAAGACATTTTTGCCCTTGTCTCTTTTGATAGGTCTCCTAGGCTCTTTTTAGGCTGATACGTACAGGGAGATAATATGTACAGGGCACTTTATTTTTAAAACATACAGAGACAATCAAAGCATATTGGACAATATAATACGTACAGATGACATCATTTTCCAACAAGATATATTTTTGTAACCAAAGCATACGAAATATGATTTTCAACACACATAATATCATTTTTTGCAACAACACATAATAGCGCAAATAATTTTAGCAACCTTATAAGTTTCACATTCGTGATAGTTTGAGGCTACTACAAAAATGTCAAGATAATAAAGACATCGCTATCAGGTCCTCTTCTTCTTTGGAGTCAACTCCCTTGGAGGTGTTTCAACCCTCTTCTTAGTTGGAGTCAAGTTCTTTGGAGGTGTTTCATCGACAGGAGAAGAAGTGTGTATTCCAAGAAGCATACGAAGATGATGCCTGCATACATAAAAAGACATTTTAGATGCCATCTACAACCACAAGTTTCAGTCAAGGTATAGATGTATTTATGTGATTACCTTCTTATGACCATTCCCGGGCTATCATTCAAATTTGAGGATGTATTGGTTGACTTTGTTGGCGTGGAGACATCATTTGCACATGCAGCAGTGGCTTTGTTTCTAGGATTCCTCTTCCTTGGAGGGGGTTTTTTAGTTCCATTGAGTGGGCATTTATAACTAGATTGTCTATGCCCAACTTGTTCACATCTTTTGCATTTGATAGGGCCTCTTGTCGGGGATAAAATTACGGCCCATTGCCATGGCCCACTCCCTGACGGCCCAATCGAACAGCCTACTAGGGCCTAGCTCCCTAGAAGGTTCTATCTGGCCCATATGCATCCTGCCGAACAGCTTCCCGGCTGGCACGGTGCGTAACGGCCTAGGATTCCTGTTTGAGTCCGACTCGAGTAAGAGTTCTGCACGGCTACGTGAAGACCCGGACGTTGGTTTCCCGGATTGGAATAGGAGTCGTGATACCCAAGAATTGGAGTATACCTTATCTACCTCGGGATGTATTTGGCATGTATATGAGTTCGTTACGATCTTGTAGTTAGCCCGGCCCGATTATCCCTTGGTAGGTCGGTTGTTCAGCACTATATAAACCGAGCCCCTACGGCGTGTAGAAGGCACGAGGTCTTTGCATAATACATCTTGTACACCCATAATCTCGCCGAGACTTGTTCGTCTCGTCGAGCCTCCTTTTGTAATACTCTTTGATATAAAGAAAGGCTGGACGTAGGGCTATTATCTCTCCCGAGAGGCCTGAACCAGGATAAAAACCCCTGTCTCCCTATTCGTCGCTGGTTGCTGTTCGCGTTGTTCGACGTGTCTCCTATCTCCCTCTTTAAAGAACCTTAATCGACTTGGGATCGATATCTCAACCGTCGACACCTCTAATCATAATTTTCTTCTTTGTGTTTTCACCATCCTTGACATTGGACTTGCTGCCACCTTCTAAGCAACCTTTTATCCTCATTTTTCTTTGTCTTCCAACGGACCTTTTCGCAAGTGGTGCCCCCAACTTAAAAAAGGGATCCAATGTTGGCCAATGTGATCTATCAGGCAATGGTTCTATCAAACCTGCATATGCAGCTTTGAACTTGTCTAGAGAGTAGTACTCATGAACATAATCTTCCATGTTCATCATTCTCTGATTTGATATAACAGCCAAAGCATGCTCACACGGCTTACCAGTGTGTTGCCATTCAAGGCATGTACATTCATGTGATTTAATCTTAACAACATACTTCACATTACAGCTGCTATTGTCCAGCACCTCTGCAGCCCCTCTAGAGTCAGCTATTCTAAACTCTTGCATGGTGGGGAAAATGGCGCGAAGCTCCAACTTAGGGTGATCCTTGTCATATGAGATCCGAATTTCTTCCTGTATGTCATCGACAGTAGGAATTGCACCATCTTCAATATCATCGACATTAGGAATTGCACCATCTTCACTATGACCTTCAGAACCAACTGCAGTTGGATGGACAGCAGGATCTTCAGTATTAGCTGTGTTTGGATTGGCTTCGTTCCAGCTCTCATCTTCATCCCTCAAACCCAAAAGCACAAACATATTATCCTCATCAATGGTTTGTATCATCTCTTCCTCATCTGGGGATTCTTGAATCACTAAAGTATCCCAATTTACCAAATGCACAGAAGGTCGAATTGATCTTTCTACCTCTATGCCACTGCTCAACATTGGTTCAGTACTACAAAATTAAAAAATGCAATTAGGTTCATGTACCATCTGGTTATGCTAAAATCAAAAAATGAAATCAATGAAACAAATAGTAGTGTAAATACCACGGTTCATCCATCCGATTGAGGTTTATCCCACGAGCATCATCCATTTGATTTTAGTTCATCCCATCGTCATGAAACAAAGCTATGGTTCCATGTATCACAAAAGGAGAAGAACAAATTAAATCTATATTGTAGAGTGAGGAGGAAGCATTGCAAAGGAGAAATCAAGGAGGAGGAGCTGGTCAGACCTTGGGGGCGGTGCGTCCCGGCGAGCTTCGTGGGGGCGGCGCGGGCTGGGTGGGGTCGGCGCGTCCGGCGGTCGAGCCTGGCCGTGACGGCGACGGGCGGCCAAGCGACGTACGGCGGCTGGCGACCAGGCGACGTACGGTGGCTGGCGCCTTCTTCTCTCTGTTCTGTTCTGTACGGGGGCTAGGAATGAGAATGAGAAGATGAACAGGTATGACTAGAAACACTGAAGGGCAAACAAGACATTTCCCGTGAATTTTTGTTGGAAACAAATTAAAAGTCATTTTCTGGAGTGTGGAATGGCAAAATAATAAGGTGGTATTGTAGAGAGTGGCAAAATTGTATGACAATTGTTGAGAGTGGCAAAATTGTATGACCAGCTGTAGAGAGTGGCAAATATGCAAATTTCTCCAACAGGTGGTTCTTTACTTTTTGTTGTGTCAAGGTGCTCAGAACTAATCGCGTGCTTGCGAAATTAATGTGAATACAAAATCTAATATGAGCACTAGTAAACTAATAAGATGACATACTGGGCTACGACATCACTATTCATTATGAGCACTAAAAAGCAAACTATGGTCCTCTTTTATCTGCGATTTGGCTTGACATTGTTCGGTTGAGACAAAATTTATCATTTTTGTATAGGTCATTAAGTATAACATTTTGTAATAATTTTTTCGGGTCTGTGTAGAATTTTCTCAAAGATCTTAAAATTATTTTTTTAATAATTTTTCATACTTTGGATATATTTTTAATGGCACGCAATTTTCGACTCAATTAAACCGAACGGAATCGGTTAAAGCCTTCACGTATAGCTGCGTACGCGCGCCCGCGGCTCGCGTGTCGGGCAAGAACGCGGCGGGCACGTGGACAAAACGTAGCCTCACGCGACGAAAAAAAGGCGGCAGTGCGCCCGGCGAAAAAACGCGGCAACGCGCGCGGACCCATAGCGGCAACGCGGCAACGCGGGAGGTGAAAAAACAACGCGCCGACCTAACCAAGTGAGCAAACCACCCGTGTGCCTGGCATCTGCGGGAGAAAAATCGTTTTATATGTAAAAAGGAAACGGACGGCCGGATCTGGCTGGCTCGCGCGATCCGACGGCTGCGGTGGCGCCGGGCGGGGAGGCCAACCACGTGGCGCCCCAGCGACGCGCATTCTCGGGTTTGTACAATTTAATGATGAATAGATGGAGCACTTCTATTCCTAATTCTCCTCCTACACAGGGGTTACACACACGAAAGATGTCGTCTAATAAAGGCCCTGTTTTATTTAGTTAAAATAAGATTGAGATAGATCAAATAAAAAGTCTAGAACTCCGAAAAAAACATCTCGAAAAGATTAAAAAGTTGAGGGCTTTTCTAGTAGATCCACATCAGCTAGTTTTCTTGGTGAGATGGTAGCTGTGATTCACTGATTCACTGTTGGTTACACCAGCTGCACGCCCAGTCCACGACGCCCTGTCCACGAGTAGACTGCTGCAAGCATCAGCCTTGCGCGAGCCCTTCACGGCGATGGCCCTGCGTGCACCAGTGGGGGAAAAATATATGAGAAACCAAACAAAGGCGTTGCCGTAGTGCTGGGCCTATACTTATACAGGGCACAATCAGTCAAACATGTAACCGGGCCACACAAATTTACAATGAGAGAGAGAAATTAATAGAATGCATGCATGGTGTAACATAGGCGCATAGGCGCATTCTCGATGCCCCTCATTCCTGATCGACGCATTACTTGGAGAATACCATGCGCTCTTCGGTTGCGGATTTAAACTAATTTTAAGGTTTTGAGAGATTAATTAACCTAGACATCGACTGACGATAAACGGTAACTAGCATGCGCATCGCCAAATTTCTTTGTAGGGCTGCCCCTATATATGTAGGCTGCCATCAATTAGGATGCAAGCATTATTTGAGGATCAAGGGCCAAGGATACATTTATGGCGGTTGTTAGGTTTTTTTTATCAAACATATGTACGAATAGGTTACATAGATTCTGTGTTATAATAGGTAGATGTTGGTTTAGAGTTGGAGTCGGACTTTAACCAGACCTCCACTATATAAAAGTAGACAGCCCTGATGTAACCAGGTGAACAACTTCATAATAGTAGCATAGGCAAGAGTAGGTCAGCGGCCGGCATGTAGACGTGATCAGGTTAGCCGGTGTGATGCGGTATTATGCATTGGGAATGAGCGCCCATAGTCAGAGCCTCGCAGATATAGGCGAAAGCTGAACTGCGTTACCAAACATCGTGTCTCTTGATATCGTTCGTGATCTTGCATCGGCACATATCCTAACAGCGGTAGATCAACGAGGAACAATACTACTACTAAATTAATATTGGTCTTTGTGCTGCTTATAAATTAACACACGCAACATGTCACTAACTTAATTTCTAATCAATATTTCTTTACTACCAGAGAAATGACATTTGCTACTGGCACATCTCTTTCGGTTATATCCATAAATTAATCAGCAGTAACAAGGCATCACTACCAGCTTGGGCCACAAACTGGTAGTGATGCTGGTTTTGGCCATGAATCGGTGGTGATATTGGTTTGAACCACGAACTGGTAGTGATGTTTCGTGGAAAGCAAAATTTAACGAAATGTATATCCTAACTATATCACTACGAGAAAGTGGGTGGATTGGTTAGAAGGGTGAGGCTAGAGTCACGAGGTTCCTGGTTTGAATCCTATTTCTCTCAATAGATTCTGAATGTTTTTGTGCATGAACAGTGTCTAAATAGTAATTCCACGCTAGAATTTCCATGGCATACTGCATTTATCATATGGGCAGCGCCAGGCGTCGGACGTCCGATGCCTGGCGCTCCGTCCAGACCTACCTGCGCCGTCGGATGAACGCCACAGCGCCAATCCTACGCGAAGCCGTGCGCCCACGTCCCAGCTTCCAGCGACTAGATAAAGCAGTACAGCGACTAGATAAAGCAGTGCGTTAGATCAAATTTCCAATTAAACTTCTTATTTTTGTACAAAATTCAAACAGTGTTCAAAATTCATGGAATAAATTTCATAATTCTTCTAAAATCGAGAGCAACCCATTTTAAATACTTTTTAAATTTTTTGATTTTTTCACTTTTTTATTTTTTTATGTGAAACTAGGAGAAGGCACTTATGAAACTTACACCTATACTACCGAAACTTGGCCGTGTGCTGATGAAACTTGGCCGTGTGCTGATGAAATCTGATGAAACTTTGATGGAACTTCGATGTAACCTGATGAAACTTGGATGAAACCTGTTGAAACTTGATGAAACTTGGATTGGCCTGATGAAACTTGAAGAAACTTGAATGAAATCTGTTAAAACTTGATGAAACTTGCATTAAACCTGATGAAACTTGACAGTTCGGCGAGTTTTATGAATATGAAAATCCAAGTTTCAGTAGGCGAAACCCAAGTTTCAGTAGGCAAACCCCAAGTTTCGTCAGGTAAGTTTGAAGATTTATATGGCAACAAACATCTTGTTTTGTTCGTAAAAATACGAGGAACACGTTGGTGCAAACGGTTTTTGCATTAGAGCACCCAGTCAAAAATTATGGTCGTCGAAAGAAGAATAAAAAAAGGAATCTGCTGACGTCGGCTTGCGTCATCCTTTTTAATTGCCTCTGCGCATGCTGATTTTTCCGTGAGTCGCATGCATGGGCCGGCCTTGGGCTAAAGGCCCACTGCCTTGGGCATGTCCGGACGGACGGACGGCCTAACACAAGTGTTTCCGTTATCATATATGTGTCCCAAAACTATTCTTTCATATATTTTTTTAGCCTCTTCAAATCTATTAACGAATGTCCTCGTTTTTAACTCATAATCTAACATAGCTTTTCAACTCCACAAACAATCAAGCTTGCTTATCTTCTTATTACTTATAAGTTGATCTTCGAAAGCTTCCTAAGGTAATCTAGACAATTTGACCCATTTCATTTGACTTGTTTCTAATATGGTTGACATGATTTTCGAGACATCTCAGCAATGATGTGTGATTTTAAATACTTTGTTACATGCAGGTTTTATTGCATTTTCGATGACTATGATATAGAGTAAAACACTATTTTTTACGGTTAAAGCTGTCAACATTGATCAGTTTTGACGGCTAGCCATGCACACTACGAAATTGTCATTGCATAACGGCAGAAGGAGATGCCACTGGCGCCAAGATTTACCAGTGTCATTGCTAGGGGACAGACAAGTTGTTGATAAGGAATGCCGGAGGGAGCTGTGCGTAACCATGGTGTGGTGTTGATTTGCCGGTTTCATATTGTCTTATCATTTCCGGTTCACTAAAATACGGGCAGTGATAAAGATCAACTTTCAGTTCTTAAGAATCAAAGCGCAAAAAAAAATCATTTGAGCTCATGAACTAACGGTGATATTTATAATCACTGTCGGTTTACTTAACAAATTAGTAGTAATTTATCATTATCAGGCGGTGTCTCCGATCGACGCTGATAGCCAATGTCATAGCCATCATTCTCTGGCCTAACCCGGTAGTGACTATTTCCATTGTCGGTTTGATCAACCACCTGGTAGAGATTTGTCGGTGCTGGCAAATAATTGAGTGGAAGAACCAGTATTGCTATGACCGATGAAGTATAAAAATTCCTCTTCCACCATCTGTCCGCTCATGCAAAAACATCATATTCTTCCTTAAGCACAAGCCCATTATCAGATTGGCAATGTGGTGACCCAGGCTGAATCTGCTCTCCCATCGGCCTTCCCGAGCTGAATATCGCTATTAGTGGGCGATTTTTTTTCTATGTTTTAGATGATGATATTAGTCAATTTAAAATAAGTTACATTTACATATCCCTATAAATTGACTATATTATAAAAATTGTGTGGCGCTAACTCCACATCGGTGTCGACTACATTAAACGTCATTGCTTGTTGCTGCCACCCATCTGCGTCGACTAAAAAGAAAAAGGACTCTTCCCATCTAAAAAATGCCATCATAAATCGGTTCCTCAATGCGAGTTCGCGGCAGACCTCTCACTTCTATTGCTCTCCTTCATGCCTACGACTTGCTTGTTTTCTCACATCATGTATGTGCTGCCCAGCAACACAGAAGCACGTTACACTCCTTTCCCTCTGCTAAAACACTGAAGCTGAACAAATCTGTTTCTCATGTTACATCGATCTGTACATATCAAGATCGATCACTATGAATTTTTGGAGTCAGCAAAACTCTGGTTTGGGAGGCACCGGAAGAACATGGATGGGTTTCAGTACACAGGCTGCATCACCGACCAAATTGATCGGGGCATTTTTGTTTATCTAGATGAGAAACGTTGGGCACTTGGGCATACATCTTATGAGATGCTTTAGTGGGTAGGGAGAACATGCCTCTCAAATTTCGGCATAAAAAATAACTATTTTCGGGATGCACATTCATATGCACTTTTCCTCTTTATGATGTGTTTCGTGATAAGACGGTTGTTTTAAATTACAAAGCATTCCAATTAGAAATCTCACATATACAGCAGAAGACAACTGACATATCACAGGGGCTGATTGCATGCCACTGAATATAACCATCTTTACAGTCGGCATAGAATCGACAAATATTAAATCAGGAGAGAACTTTACATGGCATACGTTGGACCTTGAACAGCTAGCAAGATCAACCGTATGTGAAATTCAGAAAGATAAAATGGATGTCTGAATAATGGCACAAGGCCTCAAGTGTTTCCTTGGAAGAGCGAAGGATCCATGGAGTTCCGGTCAGGTCCTCACTTCGATCTACGACCTTGCTTAATTAGCAGCAATGCAGCATCACCTTGGTTTCTTAACCACTATCTAATTGTTTCACTTAGGATGCCATGCAAAATTTAGACCTGTGTTACATTACATGGTTACAACTACGGTAATGCTCCTGTTCGGACGTCCGAAGCGGTCGGACGCTCGCGCGGCCCAACAGCCCAGAAGCCCTCATCTCAGCGCTCGCTCCCCTCACATTGCTGCTACGCACGAGCAACGTCCATAGCCACATGTTCCTTATCTTTTCTCTCTCTCTCTCTCTCTCTCTCTCTCTCTCTCTCTCTCCAAGCAGTGGGTGGATTGGTTAGAAGAGTGAGGCTAGAGTCACGAGGTTCCTGGTTTGAATCATGTTTTTCTCAATAGATTCTGAATGTTTTTTTGCATGAACAGTGTCTAAATAGTAATTCCACGCTAGAATTTCCATGGCATACTGCATTTATCATATATGTGTCCCAAAACTATTCTTTCATATATTTTTTAGCCTCTTCAAATCTGTTAACGAATGTCCTCGTTTTTAACTCATAATCTAACATAGCTTTTCAACTCCACAAACAATCAAGCTTGCTTATCTTCTTATTTACTTATAAGTTGATCTTCGAAAGCTTCCTAAGGTAATCTGGACAATTTGACCCATTTCGTTTGACTTGTTTCTAAGATGGTTGACATGATTCTCAAGACATCTCAGCAATGATGTGTGATTTTAAACACACTGTTACATGCAGGTTTTATTGCATTTTCGATGACTATGATATAGAGTAAAACACTATTTTTTACTGTTAAAGCCGTCAACATTGATCAGTTTTGACCGCTAGCCATGCACACTACGAAATCGTCATTGCATCCGCGAGACGTTGGCCAAAGCCTAATGTCAACGGCAGAAGGAGATGCCACCGGCGCCAAGATTTACCAGTGCCATTGCTAAGGGACAGACAATTAAGTTGTTGATAAGGAATGCCGGAGGGAGCTGTGCGTAACCATGGTGTGGTGTTGATTTGCCAGGTCAAGGGCTGCCCATATCACATTCTGCACATGGGAATCTAAAGTAATGGTCAGCTATGACTATGAGTGATGACACTGCCATAGAACACCAATTTCATATATATTGTCTTATCATTTTCGGTTCACTAAAATACAGGCAGTGATAAAGGACAACTTTCCGTTATTAAGAATCAAAGCGCAAAAAAAAAATCATTTGAGCTCATGAACCAACGGTGATATTTATAATCACTAACGGTTTACTTAACAAATTAGTAGTAATTTATCATCATTAGGCGGTGTCTCCGATCGACGCTGATAGCCAATGTTATAGCTATCATTCTCTGCCCTGACCCGGTAGTGACTATTTCCGTTGTCGGTTTGATCAACCACCTAGTAGAGATTTGTCGGTGCTGGCAAATAATTGAGTGGAAGAACCAGTATTGCTATGACCGTTGAAGTATAAAAATTCCTCTTCCACCATCTGTCCACCCGTGCAAAATTATCATATTCTTCCTTAAGCACAAGCCCATTATCCGATTGGCAATGTGGTGACCTAGGCTAGGCTGGACATGCTCTCCCATCGGCCTTCCTGGGCTGAATCTCGCTATTAGCGGGCGATTTTTTCTAGATTTTAGATGATGATATTAGTCAATTTAAAATAAGTTACATTTACATATCCCTATAAATTGACTATATGTTATAAAAATTGTTTGGCGCTCACTCCATGTCGGTGTCGACTACATTAAACGTCATTGCTTATTGCCACCACCCATCTGCGTCAACTAAAAAGAAAAAGGACTTTACCCATCTGAAAAATGGTCCCTTTTTATCAACGGCCATCATAAATTGGTTCCTCAATGCGAGTTCGCGGCAAACCTCTCACTTCTATTGCTCTCCTTCATGCCTACGACTTGCTTGTTTTCTCACATCATGTATGTGCTACCCAGCAACACAGAAGCATGTTACACTCCTTTTCCTCTGCTAAAACACTGAAGCTGAACAAATCTGTTTCTCATGTTTACATTGATCTGTACATATCAGGATCGATCACTATGAATTTTTGGAGTCAGCAAAACTCTGGTTTGGGAGGCACCGGAAGAAGATGGATGGGTTTCAGTACACAGGCTGCATCACCGACCAAATTGATCGGGGCATTTTTGTTTATCTAGATGAGAAACGTTGGGCACTTGGGCATACATCTTATGAGATGCTTTAGTGGGCAGGGAGAACATGCCTCTCAAATTTCGGCATAAAAAACTAACTATTTTCGGGATGTACATTCATATGCTCTTTTCCTATTTATGATGTGTTTCGTGATAAGACGGTTGTTTTAAATTACAAAGCATTCCAATTAGAAATCTCACATATACAGCAGAAGACAACTGACATATCACAGGGGCTGATTGCATGCCACTGAATATAACCATCTTTACAGTCGGCATAGAATCGCCAAATATTAAATCAGGAGAGAAGATATTAAATCAGGAGAGAACTTTACATGGCATACGTTGGACCTTCAACAGCTAGCAAGATCAACGATTTTTCCCATCCACGGAGTTACTAAGTATCGGGAGATACCAATCAAATACAGCTAACCATTTGTAAGGGTAGGATTAAAAAAACCTCTCTTTATCCTATCTTGAAGAATATGTGTTAGAGTATATCGACACAATATCTCTATATTTGATAGTTTAATTAGGATTGGTAAGGCGGCCTTATCTGTAGAGATATTATTCGTTATCTCCAGGTGTAGCTTCTTGTATATTAATTAAGTCAAGGCACTCTATATAAGCCACTCTCGAGACTCAATACAATTATAAAACATTACATATTCATACTCTTTGATGGTATCGTTGAGCCATCTTCCACCACGGCGCCACCCCTAGGAGCTGATCTGTTATGCTTTCATAGGATTTTTTTTAGTTAATGGTTAGGTTAACTCACGGATCATCTCCTACTTTTTAGGAAAATTCATTTAAAGGGTATAGAATAAGAATAGATTAATAAAAGGGATTCTAGATTAGCTCAGTAGAGGTGGTGATTTGATTGATCTAACAGGAAAAAGAGTCCAATTTGATTTTTTTTTTTGCATCTCCACAGTCTCTCTTCAAGACCGTGCAGCATGTAGTTAGAGTGACCAATCATACATTGGTTTTTGAGTCTTTTTTCGGTCATCTTTACGTTGGTCTTCTCTATGATCACAATATAAAATTTACCAATCATCGATTAATTTGCATCGTTGGGTTTCTCTTTGATCGCAAGATCAAATTTTTTATCATCGATCGGTCTGCATCGCCTCGCCAATTTATTGATGGCTCCTCGCTCTGGACTTCACCCAATTAACGATGACTTCTTAATTTGGTGCCTCCTACTTTCGTCGCCGCCGCCGTTGCTTCAAACATTGCATGCAGTCGTCGCCTCTACACAGGCCATCCCCGTGCACCTGGCAACAACTCTCTCGTCCACTCCCCCATCTACGAGCATGAGTCATCACAGCACCAAGAACTAGGTCGTCGTTGTGTTGCTTTCCATGGCAGTAGCGCCGGTACCTACGCCCTCATCTTCACCACAGAGATTGAGTCTTCTTCGCCTATGTCGAGCACAACCATCATCGTCGCCATCGTCTTGCTCCACCACATCACACACCACCACCATCATTGAGCCTCTCCTTTCCACTCCTTTCCGTCTTGTCTACTAAACATGTGCCGCCAATGTCGTAATCTATTTTATTTGCATGACCACATGCAATTTTCTTTCCTACTCATTCAGTACTGAAACCCGAGCGACTCCTAGTGACTAAAGCAATTTCATCGGCCCGGGTGATTCCGACTAAATTACCGTTACAATTTCGTTGATTTTTTATAACCGACTAAATTATGTACAGAATTTCATCAGTTTTTTTTTTGTCCGACGAAAACGATTACTGGCCACACGCTCACGGACTCACGGTAGTGGAAACGTCCACACGAGTGTGCAGCTGGCAGCAGCAACGTTATACTAGAAATACATTAGTTCTTTAAGGTATCAAGACATACTAGCTAGGAGATATCATTTAATCACAGTTATTATATTAAGCAAGATGGACGATCCCGATTACAGGTACCGGAAGCTAGTTTCAGAAGATACCAAGAACAGTATAATAACTTCTCATAATTTAGGCCCAGTTCTTTTCGGCTTAACAATTTAACAACTTATCTACGTTTTGAAAAAAAATATATGCTTTGAGTTTTTTTAATCTGTTTTTTCGTTGTTTTAAAGGTGGGTCCTAACGCTTTAAAAAATAAGTCAAACGGAACGGATCCGATTCTCGAGACTATCTCGAGAAACGCTTGAAATTTAGTCAGTTCAGTCGTTCGGTAGTTAAAATCAGCTCAAAAGAACAGGTCCTTAATAGGATGATAGTACAATTCAAACCAAACCATTTGTTTAGACAATGTGCATGACAAAAGAAATATTATTACTTGCAATGTAAATACTACTACAATAGTATAAACAACTGAAAATAATCAATCTACTAGATTGAGAGGAGTTGATGAGTCATTCATTTTAGCGTACAGAAAAATCACCAAATTTAATCTTCTTCATTGTTTTCTGGAAAACATATCTGCTGGCCAGTTTTGCCAGCAAAATGAAGCAAGGGAGAAATTGAAGTATGCAGACAAATGCTTCGATAGCGAAAGTTTGCTTCTACCCGGTGTAGCAGAGGTGGAGCGCAGTACCGGGCGTAAGTGGAGCTGCACCGGTTGCAGGACTGTTACAAACGGGATAATTATCCCCGTGCCATTAAATTCGTATATCAATTTTTATGTGAGTATGACACATGAGATCATATGAGTTACTGAATGTGGGTCCGAATGACATGAAAAAAATACGAATTTTGAAGAGTAACATGGAAGAAAAAGGGCCGTTGCAAACACCCCACCTAAGTATGTATTAAACTAGGGTTAATTTCACTGGTGCCATTTTCAAAAAGCCCAAAACCACGATTGCCATTTTTCAATCGCCTCAAGCAGAGATGCCATTTTAACAGTTTTCCTCTCCCAAACATGCCATTATGGGGCTTTACAGGATAAAATACATGTTAATACGCAAAAAATACGGGGCTGACGGGTGGGTCCCACCTGTCAGCTCCTCCACCTTCTTCCTCCTCTTGTGCATCTTCTTCCTCTCTCTCTCTCTCTCTCTCTCTCTCTCTCTCTCTCTCTCTCTCTCTCCGGCAAGGGCCTAAGCAGCGAGCTCCCTCCTCGACGGCAACCTCCCCGGCAACCTCCCCGGCGGCGACCTCCCCAGCACTCTCCCCGGTGGCGGGGCAAGGCGTGCGGTGATAGAGGCGCGCGGCGGCGGAGGAGGTAGCCGAAGGCGAGCTCGCGGCGGCGCTCCCCGGCGGCGGGCCAAGGCGCGCGGCGACGGAGGCGCACGGCGGCGGAGGCGCGGGGCGAAGCGCGCGGCAGAGGAGGTGGCCGAAGGCGAGCTCGCGGCAGCGCGAAGCAGAGTTGGGCAGCGGCGCTAATGGCAGCGGCCGCTACAGGCCAAATTGGCCGGCGCGGCACTAGGGGTAGCTGCGGGGGAGACCTAGGATGCTCGAGGACACAACAACCTGGATCAATTGGGTTTGTACGAGCTTAGTTCGTAATTTTGGCCGTGGTGGCCGGATTTGGAAAAAATCAAAATGAGAGCTCACCGGTGCTTCTCCGGCGAAGACGTCGGCTCAGGGAGGTTTAGGAAGGCACAGCGGAGCTCTAGGAGGTGCTCGTCGGGCGGCGGTGGCAGGGTTCTGGCAGGGCGTCGCCGTGCCATGAGCTCCGCCCTGGAGCTGCTCGTCGGGCGACGGCGGCGGCGCTCCGGCGGGGCGGCGGCGAGGGGGCTCCGGCGGGGCGGTGGCGGCGGGGCTCCGGCGGGGCCGTGTTGGCGGCGCAGGGGTCGTCGCCGGCCGGCCGAGCTCGGAGAGAGAGAGACAGACAGGGGAGAAGAGAGAGGAGGAAGAAGGTGGAGGGGCTGACAGGTGGGACCCGCCTGTCAGCCCCGTATTTCTTGCGTATTAACATGTATTTTACCCTGTAAAGCCCCATAATGGCACATTTGGGAGAGAAAAACTGTTAAAATGGCATCTCTGCTTGAGGCGATTGAAAAATGGCAATCGTGGTTTCGGGCTGTTTGAAAATGGCACAAGTGAAATTAACCCATTAAAGTATCAATCACAAATTAGGCCTACACAAAGTTAAAATCGTACCAGGGCATGTGAATTAGCGTAATTGTCATGAACAACGAACCATTGCAATTTTTAATATGATTTCTTTTATCTTCTGTCGCACAAAAAAAGCTTATAGTAGTGCTCGATCCTTAGAACTTTCTTTTTTAACCTCCCTTTTCAAATTTTCCGACTCTCCTACTGCTGTGTAGAAACAACGCCGCCCTCGATCATTGTCTTTGGTGATCATCGATAAGCATTTTATTCTATCTTTTCTGCCTGGGAATCTGCTTTCTTTGCCCTCAATGTTATCTCTTTTCTTTTCAAGAATCTACTCTGCCTTTTGCTTTTCTGATAATTGATGTCATGTTCTTTGAAATATTTATGGTGCTTATCAGAACTAACTTTTTTATAGATAATGGAAATAATATTTTAGCATCAAAATCCAAAGACGTATACTGCCCAAAAGAGACGAGTAATCGGAAGTGTTCGTCCATGAGACCATGACACCTCTGCAAGCTTTATGCATGTATTCTTGCATGCGTACAATGATCTATATAGGGCGGAAATAAATATGCAACCTTATAAAATCCCTACGTTTTCAGTCCGAGAGGATGGAATTGTACCCCCGTAATTTCACCGTTCACAAAAAACTTTGTTCTCAAACAGTAGACTGGCCGCATATATTTGTCCAGTTTGTGAATCAACAGTAGACTGGCTGCATATATTTGCATGTCATATATAACTTGATGTCCTTGGTGCCATACGGCATTCATTCATCATATATTCATGTCTGATGAATGAATTTATAGCCGCTGTCAAACATTAGTAGAGTTGGTGGGGCTCAGAAGAATCACATCAAATAAATATGTGTACAGGCTGCACGTTGCCATGAATTTATAGCCTTTCTTGTTTTTAGCTCAAGTAACATTGTGCTCCACAATTCAGGTCTCTCGAATATGTCTGTATAGGCTGTATAGCAATGCACCGATGAACTGTAGAAAGGTATAAGACGGCTGGAAAAACTCTCAAAGGTATAGGCAAGCTGTATGGTCATCTTCAAGCTGCATGGTCATCTTCCTCCATCTTAGGTTGGAAAGAATCCACTTTCACTTTATTCAGACGCTTTTATTAATCACCAGCCAACTGTTTTTAGATAAGTTTTACTCGATTTTCTTACATACCTAGATATTCTTGTTGAATCTTTTAGAGCATCTCTAATGGTGCAGCTAGCTGCTAGCTATGAACAAATGCCATATCATCTATAGATAACATATAGTTAGCTTCTCCAATGGGGTTAGCTATAACATTGACTATAATATTGACTATCGGTCCACATGTAATAGATAGTAGATACATTGGAATCAGCTATAGACTAGCTGCAAGTTAGTAGTAGCACATCGTCCTTCTCTCCTCCACATAAGCAAAAGGCTGAGTTGAAATCCTTATATCTAGCTGATATGGCACCATTAGATATGCTCTTATATGCCCTATGAAGATGTTTGATCTACAACCTAAAAATTGGTTGAGAGTTAAATAACTCTTGATCGACTGATGTCATGCCGATTCCAAACAAACTTATGACATCACTACGTACGACCAAGTGTTAGGCTTATTGAAAAAACTTATATGCCCTATTAATGTATTTCTTTCTTTTTTGTGAGGTCTGTCTATTGACTAGTATAAACCTACAACTCTCTGTAAATAGGATACCTAAACTTTAATTTTTTATCAATGGGGAAGTATCCAACAATTAATTCATACATTGAGGTCGGTTAAATCGTATGAATTTTGTTTCAAAGAAAAAAATTTAGTTTGTCTATCATCAATAAGTATCGAAAACACTTCAGTCCAATCGGCCCGGCACGTCCGGACGTGAGCTGCACTGTGCCGGCATGCAGGGTAGGTCCCACGGTATTTTTTCTTTCGGTGGCCATAATTTTTGACTGGGTGCTCTAATCTACAAACCGTTTGCACTAACGTGTTCCTTGTATTTTTACAAACAAAACAAGATGTATGTTGCCATATAAATCTTCAAACTTATATGATAAAACTTGGGTTTCGCCTACTGAAACTTGAATTTCGCCTACTGAAACTTGGGTTTCATACTCATTAAACTTTGCTGAGCTGTCAAGTTTCATTAGGTTTCATCCAAGTTTTTTCGAGTTTCATCCAAGTTTCTTCAAGTTTCATCAGGTTAATCCAAGTTTTATGAAGTTTTCACAGATTTCATCCAAGTTTCATCAAGTTACATCGAAGTTTCATCAGATTTCATCAGCACACGGCCAAGTTTAATCAGCACACGACCAAGTTTCGCTAGCATAGGTATAAGTTTCATAAGTGCCTTCTCCTAGGTTCACATCAAAAAATGAAAAAATCAAAAAAATCAAAAAAAATTAAAAAGTATTTAAAATGGGTTGCTCTCGATTTTAGAAGAATTACGAAATTTATTCCACACATTTTGAACACTGTTTGAATTTTATACAAAAAAGCAGAAGCTTAATTGAAAAATTGATCAACCGCAACGGCTAACAACACGGCAGCGCGGGCTGCATTGGATCCGCGCGGCGCCGGCGATCCGAAGGATGGCGCTGGTCCGGTGCTGGCGGGTCCGTCCGGACGTCCGATGCCTGAGTCGCTCGCCTTGAAGTATTTCATCATACAAGCATTTTATAATTCTATTCTATGAATAACCATCTAATATCGGACGACTAGTTCTAAAAATATGTACCAAAGTACTCCCTCTGTCAAAAATATAAATCATGATTTGACAAGGTGTGGTTTTTAAAACCATATTTTGATATTTAATTTTTCTTATTGTATCATATTGAAGTATCGAAAACACTTCAGTCCAATCGGGCCGGCGCGTCCGGACGTGAGCTGCACTGTGCCGGCATGCAGGGTAGGTCCCACGGTATTTTTTCTTTCGGTGACCATAATTTTTGACTGGGTGCTCTAATCTACAAATCGTTTGCACCAACGTGTTCCTCGTATTTTTACAAACAAAACAAGATGTATGTTGCCATATAAATCTTCAAACTTACATGATAAAACTTGGGTTTCGCCTACTGAAATTTGGATTTCGCCTACTGAAATTTGGGTTTCATACTCATTAAGCTTTGCTGAGCTGCCAAGTTTCATCAGGTTTCATCCAAGTTTTTTTGAGTTTCATCCAAGTTTCTTCAAGTTTCATCAGGTTAATCCAAGTTTCATGAAGTTTTCACAGATTTCATCCAAGTTTCATCAGGTTACATCGAAGTTTCATCAGATTTCATCAGCACACGGCCGAGTTTCATGAGCACACGACCAAGTTTCGCTAGCATAGATGTAAGTTTCATAAGTGTCTTCTCCTAGGTTCACATCAAAAAAAATAAAAAGTAAAAAAATTTAAAAAATTTAAAAAGTATTTAAAATGGGTTGCTCTCGATTTTAGAATAATTATGAAATTTATTCCAGACATTTTGAACACTGTTTGAATTTTATACAAAAAATCAGAAGTTTAATTGAAAAATTGATCAACCGCAGTTGGATCCGCGCGGCGCCGGCGATCCGAAGGATGGCGCTGGTCCGGCGCTGGCGGGTCCGCCCGAACGTCCGATGCCTGACGCTCGCCTTAAAGTATTTCATCATACAAGCATTTTATAATTCTATAAATAACCATCTAATATCGGACGACTAGTTCTAAAAATATGTACCAAAGTACTCCCTCTGTCAAAAATATAAATCATGATTTGACAAGGTGTGGTTTTTAAAACCATATTTTGATATTTAATTTTTCTTATTGTATATCGTATTCAATAACAGAATTATGACCATTAGAAAATATTTTGAAATACGAATTCGATGGTATTATTTTGCATCATAAAATGTATTTATTGTTGCATAAATTATCGACAAAAAAAAAGAAGTTTGAATTTTAAAATATACGTGCGTTTTATACTGTTTAGACGAAGAAGAGAGTAAATCACCGATCATATCACGGTAAAATACACGGACTCATATTTTCCCGAGAAAAGAAACGTTCGAAGCAGCGTAATAAATAAACAAACGAAATCAAAGATGAGTTAATGCGGAGATTCTCTGCAGGTGCGGTCGGGCTGCGAGGATATAAATGCAGCGCGACAAAAACCCAACATTCCTCCCAGGCTTCCCACCAACCAGAATTACTGAGCCGGCGCGCACTCCGAGGCGCCCCCCTTCTCCTTGTTGCCTCCTCACTTTCGTCCGAGAAACCCTCAACGGGCTAACTCCCGTTGCTGTATCTCTGACTTTTTTCAAAAAAAAAAAAGTCCACTCTATTTTTATAAATCTTTTCTTTCTTTAAAGATCTAAATCTGATAGCAGTATGAGCCCAGACGTTAAAAGACCATAACATTCACGGATGTTCCTAATCTAGTGTGCACTGACGAAAACATCGTTACAATCCAACACCGTCACCCACCCTGCTCTCTCCGATCTCGTCCACACATGGAGTATATTATAAAGATCAATATCAAAAATAGGCATGGCAGTTTATACATCTTATTCGAGGTCGAAGGAGGAACACCAAAAACCATTGCCATCTCGTTGAGGTCACCGGTGTAGGAAAGAATCAAAACGCAAACACATGGGAGGAGTATTATCCCATCTCGTAACACCCAAACTTTACCTCATCTAGATCCGAAATTGCCGAATTAAAGGGCCGCCTCTAACATGAAGCTTGAAGCACCTTGACTTTGTCGTCGTGCACCACAAACCCGTATGAAGGTCTAAACAAATGACGTCGTTGCTGCACCAACCAGAGTTCACACCAAAGCGCTCCAACATCATCCGCCGAGCTCGTGGCAGGTCTTTATTGGCTAAAAAACAAGACACACTATTGCTACGGTTTTACATAGAGCTGTCCACCGCTGCCCCTTCATCAACCAGCCGAAAGACTAATGCAACGGTTCTTAGCTAAAAGGCCGAGGAAGATATCTTGTATCTCCATTCTCCAATCTCATGATCCCCCTCTTCGGCAGAAACCCCAGACACCAACGGGTCATTAGCACAAATGACACATGCTAACCACATGCCAGGGCTGGCTAATTCCTTCATCATCTGGAGAGAGAAACATCTGTTCTATCAAAGGGGGGAGAGAGAGACACGAGTACAGTTGCCCACTCATCTCTCGCACTCGCTCTGCGCCTTTTTATGGCTGCTTCCCTCCTTTGATCTTTTCCTTTTTCTTCTCTGATTTATCCTACATCACTACAGCGCATCAGCAGAGCCGCCCTTTTTTTCCATCCGCCCTCCTTGCCGGATTTCGCAGGCCTCCATTGCGGCTACTGACGCTTGTCCCCTCATCTAAGAGAGGAGGGGAGCATCTTGCCGTCTTGCGTCTCCTGGTTCTTGCACTTCTCTAGGTCTTCCTCCTGTTCCTCTGCTCTGCCCCTCTGGCTCTGGGTGTGTGTGTTGGTGAGGAGTTGATCCCATCTTGGTTCTTGCCATCCTTGAGCTCCTGAGATGTGCCATTGCTTAACCTGACAGAACTGTTTCTGGAGCCTGGAGCTGGAATCTTAGCCTGGAATGTACTTGTTTATCTATGTGTTCAGTGTATTTTTGTGAATTGTGGGATACATTTGAGAGTTCAATTTGATTGATTGTACTGTTCCTGGTTGCTAGAGGGCTTGAACGTAGCAGCATTTCTTTAACTCCTTTACTCCTCTGACTCATAAAGTTTCCATTTTGCTCGTGCTTTAGCTCTTGTTGGGGACTGTCTGATGCTCTAGACCAATAAAGCCAATAAAGCTAGCACCTTTGCTGCTTTTCCCTTTATTAAGCAGCCAAGTGAAGGAAGCTTGTATTTTGCCCTCTCCTTAGTTTTGATCTCCGCGACAATTTGATCAACCTTAGCCAAGAAGAAGACTGGTTAAGAAATGGCTGAGGTGAAGCTTGAGGATATGGTCCATCATCCACCCCTACCGTAAGGTCATCTTTAAAAGCTTGTAAAAATATTATAATTGAAGCGGACAAAGATTGAGAAGCAAATTCAAAAATATCTTGAAGTTCATCTTAACTTAGCTAACTTCATCTCAACCTATTTTTTCACTCACCTCAGCCATTTCGAGCATGCCCTATATGTTTTATGTCATATAGCAATCATAACTTGCACATATAATCTATGTTGGCTGGTAACTAGCACCAGAACATAAAACTTTTGCCATATATCCACTGAAGAACTGACACCAGTAGCCTTATCATTTTCAGTTCTAATTTGTACCGGCATACAAGTATATACTTAATGTTTGCAGCACATAAAACTTTTTGCCATATATCCACGGATGAACTGACGTTGGTAACCTTATCGCCGTCAATTCTAATTTGTACCGGTACACAAGTATATACTACATGTTTGGGTTTGGTGAATGCTAAATTATGTACCACAAATTGTAACACCCCAATTTGAGCCCATTCATGAAATTTGATCAAATTTGGTTAGAATTTAAAATTTTCTTAAACAAATTAGAGAAATTCAAATTCTAGAAGCTTAAATTGAGGTGGGCCTTCTCTGGGCTGTTTTTGGGCCGGCCAACTCACTCTCCCTCTCTCCTCCGCCGCTCACCTCCCCTGCCCGACGCCGGCGCCGCTCACCGCCTCACTCCCTGCCTCGGTGTCCTTTGCATGCAACCAAGCAGCGGTGGACTAAGCACAGGATGCCTTGTAGCTCCCACCGCTTCCCCGTGTCGTGCTGGCATTGCCAGGTCCCGCCGCCACCGCCCCGGTCGGTATAAAATGCCACCGCCGCCACGGGATCTCCTTTTCTTCGCATTTGCCTCGCTCTCGAACGCTCTCACTCTCCTAGTGCGTCCGCGGCATCGCCTGGATCTTGTTGGCCAACGCGCACGCCGCCGGAGTCACTGCCTCGCCGGGAATTCCTTGTCGGAGTTGGCCGTGCTATTTCGGTCGCCGACGATTTCTTCATCTACGGTACAATTCATTCCAATTCCCTTCGCCCAGAGGATCCTCTTCACCTCACGGTTGTTTCCCCTCACTCAATTTGGCCAGAGCGTCACCGGAGTTCCTTGCTGTCGTTGCCCTGTTCGGAGCTACTTCAGGGCTATACGCCGTCGAGCCAAATCTTGCACGCTCCGACCTCTCCAAGGTCACGGTAAGCACGCTCATGCCTCCCCGAAGTTCCCTCGGCCTTCAATTTGATCGGAGCTGTATGGTAGCGCCGCCGTCTTTGATGCTGAACCGCTCCACCGCCGCCGGCAATGACGCCTCCGTGTCCAGCCACCGTTGGCCATGCCGTATGCACTATTAGATGCGCGTAGTCGACCTGAGTCCGTAGGTAGCATCTACAGCCTAAACTATAGCCCGTAGCGCCGGCGAGCCTCGATTTTCCCTTCGGGTTCACGCGTCGGCGGGAGGAAGACAATGATGACATCATCGTGACGTCATCAGTTTGTTGTGTAGCACAAACGTAGGTCACTGACCGCTGGGACCCACTCGTCAGACTCTCTCTCTCTCTCTGCTCTGTTCTCTCCGTCTCATTCTGTGTCTCTGCCCGTGTGCCCTTGGTCCCGCATGTCAGGTTTAGTGGAGATGTCTTTCTCCTAGGTGCCTTCGGCATCGTCACCTCGCGCGCGCCCGTGGCTGGGCCACGTGGCTAAATGGGCCGAGCTGGCTGGCGCGCTGCGCCGCTAGCTAGGCCGCTCAGTCTCCCCATGCCACGCACAGTGCTGGACTTGGCCCAGTACTGTTCCAAATAGTTTTTCCAACGAGTTATCTATTTAGAAAATCCTATAAATGCATTTCTAATTATTAAAAATAGAAAAATACCTCCAAAAATTCTTAGAAAATTCCAAAAAATACTAGAAGCACTCCACGCCCTGGGAAAATTGTGAAATTAATTTTGGAATAAAGAATAGGCTCTTAATATATTCAAGAATGTATAAATATAGGAATTTTCATACTTTTCGAATAAGTATCCCCTAGGGGTATTTTGGTAAATTCACCTTTAAGCCATTCCAGAACTCAAGCCTTGCACTTTCACCTACAATCGACACTTAGCCCTGCATTTCTATTCGTATATTGTTTAGAATATTTATTAAATTGGGATGTCTGCTCTTATAGAAGACCCGGTTCCGGAAAATGATTACCTTGAAGCTAGTCAAGTTCATTCTACAGATCCTCAAGGCGAGTTAACACCCTAGCTCATTTTTCCACCCATGTTTTACTAAGCTATCTTGTTTAAAATACAAACTTGCATGCTTGATATGATTTGCAAATTGCCTATTTGTTAATCATGATATAATCATGTCATGTCCTTGATGAATATGTGTTCACCGTACATCATTCCTTGATATCATGGTTGATTGATTGCCCACACAACATATAAAATATTTAGACTTTCTAGTCTTGGGTAAAATTTGCTTAGACATGCTTAGGTCTACTGATTTAATTGGGTATCCAATCCCGCACTGGTGAGCCAAAACTCTTACTGGTGGACATGTTGATATTATACACCTTGAACATGATGAACTCTGTGTTGCATATGTTAAAATGTTGATGTGTGAAATATGGTACGGGGAGAAATGGTAACGGGAAATAGGGATGGGAATAATGGAAGAGAAGGGTGATGGGCAGGGTGCACCCAGAAGAAATATCCGTGTGATATATACATATGAAAAAGGTAAAAATAATGTGAAGGTGGACCCAGATGGAGTTTGGGCTCGTCTAGTAGGGTGCATCATGTGTTGAGCACAGCGAAAAACCGCCGACCATAGTCTTTGTGTAAGTTATGGTCCCTAACACCATAACACGTGGCCATCGCGTGGATGCGCAGGATTGGTGGTTTGTGTAACCTAACAGGCTTGTGTAGCCTTTAACCAATTCTAAGGGGAAGGTGGCTTATGTCGTCTCTTGTGTAGAGATCTGACCCTGTCTACCGGGGTGAACTAAAGGGGCCGATGCCATCTGTTGAACGGCAATCAACGAGGTGGGTTGAGTCACCAGTTCATGGGACTCGGGAAAGATAGCGTTTCTCAACGGGGATTGCCGACCCGGAATGATGGTGGGAGAAAGAAGATGGGACGCGGGGTAAACATGTAGAGGTGCCTGTGTGGCGTGAGTATGAACTTGTTAACATTGATATACTCTTTCGTCGACATCTTTTCGAAGATGTCTTTTCGAAAATGGTTAGGTATAGGCTTTTATATATGTTAATTAAAAAATTGGCTTTTCTACAAAGAAAGTAACCATAACTCCACTATATAGCCTTTATCACTATTATGCATTAAGGATGGTGTTAACTTGTAAGTGCGGTTTGTTTGCGCATTTACCCTCGCACCCACTTGCTCTTTTAGATTATGAAGACCCGGAGGATGGAGATTACGCGTGCCACGAGGAAAGCGATCCAGCCTTCGATGATCCCGGGCAGGGGTTTACGTACATAAGCTAGGATTCTCTCCAGTAAGCATGGTGTAACTTCTGTCAGAAAAACATGTTTTTGCTGTAACATAAACGTCTGTTGGACTGATGGTTGTAATAAGTACCAGAACATGGTTATCATCTCCTGTTTGTAATAAATCTCGTTTGATATTGTATGTGATGATCCAGCTATGTATGTGAGGTACTAGTGTACTGGTCCAGGGATTAGTGCGGTTTTATAGGACGTGTTTTAAAAGTAAGCAAATTTGAGATTCAGTAAAAAAATATTTTTCTTAAAAGAAACTAACCTCCCTCGTAAATCCAACACCCTCTCCCAATCTACCATCAACCGCCACACTATCTACACTATCCGACTTTCCCCCTCTCTTTAGCTCTACTGACTCTCCTTCCACGCATCTGACGGCTCTTTTCTTTTCGTCATGACGTACGATAGTGCCCATTCCCTTCCCCTGATCAGCGACACGAGCTCATCTTCTCCCTTCCCCAACTAGTAGCACACTAGCACTACCCTCTCCGTCGTTCATCTCACTGGCCCCATCGCCGCGCCAACGCGAGCTCATGGTGCCTCTCTTTTTAGGCATGATATTAATCTCAGATTTATTGGATCCATCAAATACTTTGGATCCGGGTACATGATTGTATTCACAAGGTATTTTGGGAATGGATACATGTTTTGTGTCTCATGTAATCTCGTTCAGATCCAAGATAGTTAACGCAAAAGGTGGTAATCCATATTGCTATGCCAATATACGGTCTATGCTCGTAATCAACACCACTAGAAGCCGGTGCATGTTTGCTTTTACGGTCTGTTTGGTTTGAATATTAAAGTTGTCACACTTAATTTGCCATAGCTAACTTAATTGCCAAACATACCTAAACTTTAATTTTTTATCAATGGAGAAGTATCCAACAATTAATTCATACATTGAGGTCGGTTAAATCATATGAATTTGTTTCAAAGAAAAAATTTAGTTCGTCTATCATATTGAAGTATTTCATCATACAAGCATTTTATAATCCTATGAATATCGATCTAATATCGAATGACTAGTTCTAAAAATATGTACCAAAGTACTCCCTTTGTCAAAAATATAAGCCATGATTTGACAAGGCGTGGTTTTTAAAACCATAGTTGAATAAATTATCGACAAAAAATAAAGAACTTTGAATTTTAAAATATTCCCCTTCTTAATGAAATGGCAGTGCGCCTGCCCCTTTTTTTGTTCAAAAAAAAAATGTGCGTTTTATACTTTTTAGACGAAGAAGAGAGTAAATCACCGAGCATATATATCACGGTAAAATACACGGACTCATTTTCCCGAGAAAAGAAACGTTCGAACCAGCATAATAAACGACCAAACGAAATCAAAGATGAGTTAATGCGGAGATTCTCTGCAGGTGCGGTCAGGCTGCGAGGATATAAATGCAGCGCGACAAAAACCCAACATTCCTCCCAGGCTTCCCACCAACCAAAATTACTGAGCCGGCGCGCACTCCGAGGCGCCCCCCTTCTCCTTGCTGCCTCCTCACTTTCGTCCGAGAAACCCTCAACGGGCCAACTCCCGTTGCTGTATCTCTGACTTTTTTAGGAAGCAAATTCTCTCTTTCTAAATCTTGTTACACATAGACATATATCCTATAAAAAAATTGTGAATACAATTCTTCAAAATTTCAAATAAAAATATACATTCACGATTGCTGCTAATCCAGCCAACTCTTTTTTTCTGCCTTCTCCACGCATAGAGTAGATTATAAATATCAATATAAAGAAATAGGCATGGCAGCTTAGATCCACCTCGAGGTCGAAGAACTAAGAGCATACCCAGCAAGGGCGCTGTCAAGGTAGCCTGCATCACGCGTGCGCGCGGGAGAATAATTCAAACGAGTTGTTGTGTCTGTGCGGGCAGGTGCGTGAGCAGTTACGAAAGCATTTAAACAGTATGCAGGCACGGATATGGCAACCCTGATGCTCATGCTCTTAACACCTAAAAATGGCATTGCGGCCTCATCGAGGTCACCAGCATAGAAAAGAACCATAACACAAACACATGGGGAGTATTCTCTCGTTTTCCAACACCAAAACTCTTCCTTCGCTAGATCCGAAATTGCGGAATCGAAGGCATGTCTCTAACCTGAACCTCGGAGCACCTTGACTCTGCCACCGTGCACCATGAACTCATATGAAGGTCGAAACCAACAACATCATCGCCGCACCAACCAAAGTCCACGCTGAAACTCTTCAACATCCTCTACCGTGCCAGCGCAATGATGTCTTTGTTTTCTAAAATAACAAAACCAAAAAACCTATTGCAACGACCGAAGACCAACATCGACAAAATGCTCAATGAAACCCCTCTTAGCATCGGCGCTTCTGTAAAAACAGTGGATGCGATATGTTGATGATCCCTCCTCGTCAGCAGAAACCCCAGACACCAACGGGTCATTAGCACAAATGACACATGCTAACCACATGCCAGGGCTGGCTAATTCCTTCATCATCTGGAGAGAGAAACATCTGTTCTATCAAAGGGGGGAGAGAGAGACACGAGTACAGTTGCCCACTCATCTCTCGCACTCGCTCTGCGCCTTTTTATGGCTGCTTCCCTCCTTTGATCTTTTCCTTTTTCTTCTCTGATTTATCCTACATCACTACAGCGCATCAGCAGAGCCGCCCTTTTTTTCCATCCGCCCTCCTTGCCGGATTTCGCAGGCCTCCATTGCGGCTACTGACGCTTGTCCCCTCATCTAAGAGAGGAGGGGAGCATCTTGCCGTCTTGCGTCTCCTGGTTCTTGCACTTCTCTAGGTCTTCCTCCTGTTCCTCTGCTCTGCCCCTCTGGCTCTGGGTGTGTGTGTTGGTGAGGAGTTGATCCCATCTTGGTTCTTGCCATCCTTGAGCTCCTGAGATGTGCCATTGCTTAACCTGACAGAACTGTTTCTGGAGCCTGGAGCTGGAATCTTAGCCTGGAATGTACTTGTTTATCTATGTGTTCAGTGTATTTTTGTGAATTGTGGGATACATTTGAGAGTTCAATTTGATTGATTGTACTGTTCCTGGTTGCTAGAGGGCTTGAACGTAGCAGCATTTCTTTAACTCCTTTACTCCTCTGACTCATAAAGTTTCCATTTTGCTCGTGCTTTAGCTCTTGTTGGGGACTGTCTGATGCTCTAGACCAATAAAGCCAATAAAGCTAGCACCTTTGCTGCTTTTCCCTTTATTAAGCAGCCAAGTGAAGGAAGCTTGTATTTTGCCCTCTCCTTAGTTTTGATCTCCGCGACAATTTGATCAACATTAGCCAAGAAGAAGACTGGTTAAGAAATGGCTGAGGTGAAGCTTGAGGATATGGTCCATCATCCACCCCTGGATCAGCTGCAGGGATTTGAGTACTGCATAGACTCCAATCCTCCTTGGGGTAAAGAATACTTTCCTCCCGTTCCTTTCAAAACAATGCAATGAAGTGTATATATATTTGATTATTTGCCTATGTTGATCGATTTGTGTGTTTGTTGCTAAATCTTAATGTTTGTGTGTGCTGCAGGAGAGGCAATTGCTTTGGGGTTTCAGCATTACATACTGTCCCTGGGCACTGCTGTGATGATCCCTACAATGTTGGTTCCACTTATGGGTGGGAATGATGTGAGGACTTCCTCCTTGTTTACTTATTTAGTTTAGTCATTGGTTAAGTTGGCAAGATTTATTCTTCTGAATCTGAAATAGTTCACGACATTTTCATTCCAAGAGTTATTTTAAACTTTTTTTTGTCTGGATTATCAATTCTCAAAGTCATAAAACAGTAACCAAAATATGTGACATTTGTTTCAACTATTTCTGTTAATGATTCAGTTGTATAATCTATTTTTGAATTTGTTTACAAATATTTTGACTGTAAAATATGTTGTTTATGTTTTCCAAAGCATGACAAGGCCAGAGTGGTTCAAACATTGCTATTTGTGACTGGGATTAAGACACTGCTCCAGACACTATTTGGCACTCGCCTTCCGACCATTATTGGCGGCTCATATGCATTCGTCGTCCCAATTCTCTCCATAATCCGTGATCCCTCCCTCCAACAAATAGCTGATGGGCATACTGTAAGTATGCAATCATTTTCCTATATTATCGTATCCTACAAAAGAAAAAGAATGAGAATCATGGCAAATCAAATATCATTAGAGCTATTGCAAATTTACATGGTATTATCTATTTTCAGAGATTCCTGCAGACAATGAAAGCCATACAGGGTTCATTGATAGTTTCCTCAAGCATTCAAATAATCCTTGGATATAGCCAGCTGTGGGCAATATGCTCGAGGTACATGTAACCCTCTCTCTCTGTGTATCTTTTTTTTTTTTCTTTTTTCTTTTTTGCTTTCGTTGGTGTATAATAACTTCTTTTCTATCAAATTCGGTCCAGACGCTTTTTGACTACTATGAGAATCTGACTAGCGTGTTAAGATTACTTCACTGGATTCTTTCACAGAATTTATCAAACTTTTGCATGACATGCTGACATGTGTCGATATAGTGGGCCGCATGGTCAATATATGATCATTTTTTTTGTTGATTCTTTGCAATTCTAGGCTGGGCCCTTTGGTTATCCATTTACTTTATGTGTCTGTCGGTTTGAATAGTGGGGAACACTTTAGAAAAAGTGTAATATGATAACGTGCTAATCAAAGGAGGGATAATGCCCCAAAAGTATTGTTCATTCAAAAGAAGTGTTGAGACATGTGGTTGCTAGAATAAGAACATAACAGTTTAATGTTCATGCTGCAGATTCTTTAGCCCACTTGGGATGGTTCCAGTGGTTGCATTGGTGGGGCTTGGCCTTTTCGAGAGAGGATTCCCAGTGGTAACAGCCCTAGTGGACTTACTTTTCTTCTGTATACAGCAATATCAGTCACTTCGATGTGGTGTTCATCATTCAGAAGAATGTTCTCCCAGAAAATCTTATTTCTATCTTACAATATTTGTACATTTTCTGAAGTGTGTTCTCTACCTTATAGGTAGACGACATAATGGTATATTACCATATAATTGTTTATTTGAATGATGGATCACTTATCATTTATTAACACAAATAAAAAATTTTGACCTGAGTGTTACAATGGGCTCTACACATAACAGCAAAAACATTCGCTTCTGCTTTGCTATATTTCAGTTAGCCCTGGAGATTCCTTTAATGTCACTGAAAAATCTGTTCTAGAGTTTATACTTTGCACTAAAAGGCATCAATTTATTTAGGGCTTAAATTAATGACATTAATTATTCATCTGTAATCAGGCTGGATCTTCATAATTTGTTAGCTTGTGTTTTGTATGTGGGAGAAACATCTAGAACCAGCATGATTTTTGGTTTCAGTTTACTGAGTGCCACAGCTAATCCTGGAACAACATTTTGTCAGGTTGGGAGATGTGTGGAGATTGGCCTTCCAATGCTTATCCTATTTGTTGCACTTTCCCAATATCTCAAGCATGTACATGTTCGACATGTTCCAATTCTGGAGAGGTTTTCACTGCTGATGTGCATCACTCTTGTATGGGTGTATGCCCACATCCTCACAGCAAGTGGTGCATACAAGCACACAGCACTACTTACTCAGATCGATTGCCGAACAGACCGTGCCAACCTCATCTCCTCTGCACTATGGTTTGTACAAATAAGTGTTTATTATCAATTTTCCATTTTTCTTTTTCCATACTTCACAGGCCTCAAACTGGCATTTCATTCTCTTAATCAAGGATAAGCATTCCATTCCCGTTGCAATGGGGCGCGCCAACATTCAGTGCAGACCATGCATTTGGTATGATGGCCGCAGTGGTAGTGTCATTAATAGAGGTATGGCAACATACTTGTCGATTACCTGATTTTTTTCAAGGTTTTGTCAGTATATTGACATTTTCTTCAATCTGATTTGGCTGTCGATATTTGATTGCTTCAGACCACAGGAGCGTTCAAGGCTGCTGCCCGGTTAGCAAGTGCAACACCTCCACCAGCATACGTTTTAAGTAGAGGCATTGGATGGCAGGTCAGTAGTATTCTCCATGTTTCTCACTGTGTGTTCTTCCAGAGGCAAAACTTTAATTACTTGTAATTAATTACAGAATTTACATTTGTACGGCTGCTAATGATCAACCGCACATAATCTTCTTTTCTGCTCATTAGGGAATTGGTACCCTACTAGATGGGCTATTTGGCACTGGGACTGGCTCTACTGTTTCTGTGTGAGTGCTCAGTGTTTGCTACTATGCTAAATTCATACTAATATCTGTTCTTTAGTGCAAGCTAAGCATTGTTGTGAATATTTTCCTGCAATGCAGTGAGAATGTTGGCCTTCTTGGATCTACAAGAGTTGGTAGCAGGAGAGTGATACAAATTTCTGCTAGTTTCATGATTTTTTTCTCCATGCTAGGTAACAATTCTCCGTAGCCAGAAACACAGATTTGCACTGGATGTTTCAGATTTCTGAACATATCATGGATGTAGGAAAATTTGGGGCCCTTTTTGCCTCCATTCCTTTAACAATATTCGCTGCCATATACTGCGTTATGTTCGGCATTGTCGGTAAGCATCCCAAAGGCAAAATGAAAGATATTTTCTTTTAAATTTTATAGATTATTTTTATTCAACTAATTTTCTCATTGTTTGTGCCTTCAGCTGCCGTGGGGCTCTCCTTCTTGCAGTTCACCAACATGAACTCAATGCGCAACCTCTTCATTGTTGGCGTCTCGCTATTTCTTGGTTTATCTATACCGGAGTACTTCTCTCGTTATACCATGAGTGCTCAACATGGCCTGGCGCACACGAAGGCTGGATGGGTTTGTAAATTTACTCTGCCATATTACTTTGAACCTGAAATGAACCTTTACAGCGGCAGTTTGAATTTGAAACGAACAATAGATCTATGAATCTACTGCAGTAAAGATAACGCAATGTTAATTGATGGAACACAAATGTGATACAACTCATGTTACTTAGAAATTCTGAATTTAAACTGCCCTGTTCTTCTTGGTGCAGTTTAATGATTACATCAACACCATCTTCTCGTCCCCGCCCACCGTTGCGCTCATCGTGGCAGTGCTCCTTGACAACACACTGGATGTAAGAGAGGCAGCGAGAGACCGAGGAATGCCATGGTGGGCACGCTTCCGGACATTCCGAGGAGACAGCAGAAATGAGGAGTTCTACACCCTGCCGTTCAACCTCAATCGGTTTTTCCCTCCATCCTGAGCACGGCTGCCAAAATCAGTCTAGCAAACAAGCCAGGCATTCACTACAATTGCCTTTGGTAGAGGATAGAGAGTAAGGAGCATTAGATGAACAGAAGGAAAGTTGAGCTGACAGAAAGTGAGGACTTCTATTTACTAGCAGGGAAGGAGAGATTCTCAGTTAGCTGTCGATCTGTACATAAAACAATTCGATTTCTTTTTCCTCAGCTCAGCAGTGAGGCCCAGAATGATGGATTCTTGCTACATGCAATTTTATGACATTAACCGACAAACATACCAAATCAATTTTTTATTTACTTAGGTAATTTTAATTGCACTACTTATGCACTGCCCTGAGATTACATTTCTCTGCTAATAAAAAGAGCCTTATGTCCGTGGTGGCGGTAGTTTTGCCAAATCTCCACCATCCATCTCTACTTTTACGTTTCCGCTGAAATCATAGCTATCTAGTCTCTCTCAAAAATTTCAAAGTTAATAATTTCACTTATCACTTATCAAACTACTGGACTTTCCTTCCATTCTATTAGCTGCATATTTATTGCCCCCATGCATATTTATTTTAAAAAAGTTCAAATCACGTCTACCCATTGGATAGTTACACCTATCCCACACGTGCTATTTCCTTTCATTCTTTTCCAAAAAAAAAAAATCAGAACACATCTATCAATTGTATAATTCCATCTATCTCACGCTTGCTCTTTTCTTTCCTTCCGTTCTTGCCTACCTTAATTGTGAACCTCGCAAGGACACCACCACAACACCTAATCTGTGCCATCCTCCTTGTCGGGATCTCTCCAACTCAATTGTTCTTGTGCGCCTCCTAGACGCTACGCCATGGCTGTTGTTGGTCCAACCGTTGCGTTCCTCTAGGCCTCCGTCCCTGACCAAGCCTTGTGGTGGTGGTGGCTTCATCGACTTTTAATCTCCACCATCCATCTCTACTCCCATGTCTCCGCTGAAATCATATCCGTTCAATATCTCTCAAAAAAAATTCAAATCAAGTCTACCCACTCCAATCAGGTTTTGCAAACACATTTTTATTCTGATAGTTCCCCTATCGACTAACCATTAAAAACATGATGACAATGATCATCCTTTAAAAACACGATTAAAATAGCAAAGATGGGACAACCCATCACAATTATGATAAAAAAAGTTTTAAGCATTCTAAGCACCATGCAAAACCTAGATTATGAGTGCGGCAATATAAATAAGTGGTAAATATTAACCTATGACAGCAGGGACAATTTTAATACGAATAATAATATTGGATGTGTGTACCTAAACAAACTAATTAGCATTTTTTGTTTTTAAAATAGCATGCTTTCCAACAAATCTATAAAATATATTTACAAACATGGGTATCAAATGCTTATCACTTGGCTTGTCTTTAAAAGTGAACACCCCTTCGTCGCCCGAATCTATGACATGCGAATAAAGACAAGTAGATATGATGAATGCAAATGCTTGGGGAAATTTTACGGTAGGTACATATGAGTTTTCTGAACATTTTAAAATTATTTCATAATCTTTGGACGTCTAGATTTAAAGATACAAAATTATCAAATATTACTGTACATACAAATAATTAAAAGAAAAAATTAATAGGGCAGCACGTGGGCGGCGGTTAATCTGGCGATGGAGGCGGTGCAGCACGTGGGCGGCGGTTAATCTAGCGATGGAGGCAGCGCTCCGTGGAGGGCGAACAGTGGAGGAGGTAGAGAGGAAGATGGGGGAACTTGGGAGAGGTGGCAGCTGTATGGTCCAGTGATGACAACGGCGGTGGCGGTGTCCTAGACAACGCAGTGGCGCACGGCGCTTCGGCCGAACGACAGCGAGGTAGAGTCAAGGAAAAAGGCTCATTGGGTTCATGAAGAGATGAGGGACCTATTGGTGCCCTTGCTTTGGGGAGAATGAGGCCGAGGCAGCAGCGACATGGACGCCGGCTAGAAGGAAATCGAGGTGCGCGACGACGAGCACTTTCGGCAACGCTCTGGTGAAATTGATCGAGGGGAAACCTTCCCCTAGTTGCGGTGATGCCCGAGAAGAAGAAAGGAAGGAGATTTACCCCTCGGTGCAGACAATTCGGAGGCACGCTTCTCGACGATGAGAAGTGCAACACTGACGACCAATACCCGGCGATCAAGAGCGGTTCTCCTAATACCGATGGGCAAAATGGACCAAAGAAGAGATACACATAATCGCCCTACAAGGAATCGAAAAGTTGATACTTACCCACGCCAAATTTAGAGACAGAGCAAAAAAAGGAAGTGGGGAGCTTGGGTTGGTTTTTTTATAAAGGAATTAAGGGGAGATGGAGGGGTTTAGTGGCTACTCATTTGCTGCATGATGACTACTAATTTGAATAGAAACTGCTAGTACCAATAGTTGATGATCATCAATGGAAGTGGGTAAATGTCAATGGAGGTGGAGGTGGGTAAATGGGCGGAGTTTCTGGTGGAATTCGGCCATGCAAAGGGAGATGAAGAGATGGTTGCGTACAACAAGAGAGGTGAGGGAGTTGCTACATACAGACATAGAAGGAAAAGAAAGAGAAAGGATATGGAGAATGAAAGAAAGGTTGATGACAAGAGGGATATAGAGAATGAAAGAAAGGTGTATGACAAGAGGACGCTAGGAAGATGAAAAGGGAATAAAATATAATAAAAATATATTTCTCTTTCTTTTCCAAATAATTTATCAAATAAAATTATTGAAGACAATATATAAGTTTATTTTTGGAAAGGTCTTCAAATATTTATTTGATTTTAGAATTTTAACAACCGTAACCTAAGGGTGCACGGTTGTAGGAAAATATTTATCAAAATAACAAACTCATTTTGATGTTACAAAATTTTTATTTGATTCAGATGTTATGTATGATTTTTATTTTTTTTTTAAAAAAAGTGAGGACGTTACATTATCCTTCTATGTTGTGAGTTTTGTGCTAAGACCCTATTTGTTTGAGCAGTAGTTTCTTTAAAATCTACTTTTGGGAAAAGCCATCCAAAACTCATTTCTCAGATCACAGTACAATTTGGTCTTTTGGGGCTTTTAGCTTATTGGAAGGGGTTTTCAAAAGCTGACTGTTTGCTTAATCTTCTGCCTTCTGACACTAAAAGCTAGTTAGAAGCTTAAACAAACAGAGCATAAGTCGGTGTTCAGAGTTCTTCACAATAATGTCAGCATGCTTTTGTTGGTTTGCAGATGTGGTTGACGAAGATAAAAAAAAGGGAATAACAGTGAAAAGGATTCTATGTTTGTGTATTTTATAGGAATTGAAAAACATGTTTCTCAAAAAGCGTGAACAATTCATATCAAGACACTAACACTAACAGTGCATTCATAGCAACGGCACATCAGTAGTACAACAAGTCAAGAACAATATCAAGCATGGTACAACGTTCAAGTTGTTCTTAGCAACTTAGCACTGGTTCTAATATGTGTTTTAGCCTTTTGGTTCTATTTTTGAATGAAAATAAATTTCTTTTCGTATTTTATTTACCTTGGAGAAAAATAGAGAAAACTCTTCGCGAATAGCTCAGCTAAACGGCGGCGCCGCCCCGGTAGTACCGGCGCCGGCGATGGCATCTGCGAGGCCGCCACTCCTCCGCCGCCTCGCGCCGTTGCTTCACGGCAGCCACATCCGGGCCAGCCACCGCCCCCTCGCGTCCTCCTCCACCTCCGCCGCCGCATCGGAGACGCCGTCGCCAGTGGTGCCGCATTCCATCACCATGACCAAGAACTGCGTCCGTGTGAGTCTCTCTGTCCGCCTCCTACTCCACTATTCTGCTAAGAACTCCATGTTCAGCATCCATGGATTATTTTTGGGAGAATGTCTGCTGCTATGGAGCATCTATGCGTGATATATTCGTGTATGAACTAATGGACATTTGCTGAAGATTTTTTATGTTATAGAGTATCAAGTAAAGGTCAGGAATGAAAAGAGGCGGTGCATTTCATACTATTTGTTCGGTTTCTTTTAGTTTGTTAAGTTAGTTTTGCCATATTCAGCTTATGTCTGGTGATTCATTCTCTCCAGAAACTGAAAGAGTTACACTACAAAGAACCGTCCGCACAGGGTAAGATGTTGCGTTTGAGTGTTGAAGCCGGTGGATGTTCTGGATTCCAATTTGCTTTCTCACTCGATGGCAAGAAAAATGCAGAGGACAGGTTTGCGAGCTGTGCTCTGTCATGTCTTGTTTGGAGTTCTTCACAATTGTTATTGGCAGAATTGTTTTCAAAATACGAAGTGTGGCATTTCAGTAGTGGTTTGGTGGAAAGCTTGAAGTTATAATGACGTCCATAAAGTTGGCCATGATACTAGCACATGTCTCATTTATTCATGGTTGAATAATAGGATCTTTGAGAGAGATGGCTTTAAGTTGGTTGTCGATAATGTCTCATATGACTTCGTCAAAGGTGCAACTGTCGATTATGTGGAGGAACTGATTGGGTCATCATTCCTGGTTAGGTTTTAAATATTTTAGCAACTCTTTATTTGTTTTTCTATGTACATGGAAATGTTTTTGAGATATCCAACGAATCCAAGAATAGCCCTACATTCTAGATCTTGTTATAAGTGTTTTTCGATGAGTTTCATATTATTTAACGTGTGATTTCTTTTGCACAAAGGAAAAACTATATTCAGCTTAGCTAGCCACCAACTGCTATTTTAATGCAAGTTCATTGTGCTTCTTCATGCATGTATAATGTGTAGGTGTCTATGAATCCGAGTACTGTTAGGGGCTGCGGTTGCAAGAGCTCCTTCATGGTCAAATGATTTTGCCAATTTTTGTTTTGAAAAAAGGTAACCTGTTATGTTACAGCATTCTGTTTCAGAATATACTGTACTTGTTTGATAGCGAGGATTGGCAGTAACACTGTAATTGCTCGAAGATATCTGTATGCTTTGGCCTGCATTTTACTGATCTTATGTACCCTACTCCTACCACTACACTAGATTCTATGTTTTGCTCATCAATTGCATGCTGCACTTGTGTGCACATGAACAACATGGATCTTGGTATTTCTTCCATGAATCCTTCATCCTTGTTATCACTGCTGACAATTCAAAATAAAATATTTTGTCTCACCCTTCAATGAGAATTTACATTTCAATTTTTCTCTTTTGGCAATTGCAATGCTGGTAATCTTACAATCAATACTCTGGAGGGAAAAGTACATGAGCAATTCACCTGAGACTGTACAGGCCCAAAAACCATGCAATGTACAAAATTAGACCCAGTTACATCTTGTCATTGGGTTGCTATGGACAAAAACTCCATGAAAGCCATAGGGTACTCTTCGTGGCAATGTTATTGTAGCCACAGGAGCACCTTCAAATGTTTGGGTGTCAATAATGCATACCTGCAGCACAAAGCATAAAACTTCCATAATCGGCGTCCTTTATCATTTATGTAGAAAACAAGTATACGGTATGTATGTTGAAAGCTTGCCTGTGATGTATTAGTCCTTTCGTTATGGATGAATGAAATTATCCACCCATCATCTTCATGTGAGCCACCAACTCTTGGAACAAATGCTGCTCCAGAGCAGAACTGATCTTTTCCAAGCCAGTGATATTCTGTCTTGATTAGATTTGTTGCTGATGTCTGAATTAGGGCATTACAGAATCAGCCAGGAAGTCTAAATGGCAGAGTAATTAGACTGATGCGCTAGGTTCATTTGTATGTACCTCTGTAGCTATATTCTCTCTCTCTTCAAGACACAGTTTTGCAAAACCTCCATATTTTGGTCGCACTACATGTTTTAGATAACAATAAATGACTTTGTGATGTATAATCACCAAAATTAGAAATATTCTGTTAGCTACTTAGCCCTGTAGTCCTAGACCTTGATTATTATACTTTCCTTTTCTAAATTATGAACTGGACAATTACATGAAAAAATCCGTTATTCTTTAGCCATACCTTTGCCAGAACCGTCAGATCTTGTTAAGGAATCCACAACTTGGGCATAGGCATACTTATGATGGAGGCCTATATAATGGTCATTGATCATTGGAAATTCCAAAGAAAACTCTGTTCCAGTTAAATATTTCCCTGAAACAGCCCCTGTTTGCAAGTTTAATCTCCATTGGTATATTCGACTGAAAAAATCCTCGTGAATTTCTTGTTTCACTGACATGCCATCTCCTGTAATCTCAGAGCTTGCATAGATGTTTAGTCCATGTTGTGGTCCTGGTATAATAGAGTCCATTGCACGAAGACAACTGACAACAACCTAATCACCACGAAAGAATGAGATTTACAGTGCTGAGAAATGCCAGTGACTGGAATGTGGGAAACACTGAAGTATTAAATCAATACAATCACAAGTATATGAAACAATGTAACCACTTGTAGAATACTTTGTACCTCATTGTCATCTTCAAAGCAGTTGATAAGATGGAATATGCAGAATGGTTCAACATCAAACCACACAACTGATTCTGCATCACCATAACGTGGCATGACCCCGATTCTTCCATAACTTTCCTCCTCAAACTCGATCAGCCTGTGCCACAAGTTCATTTGAAATTAAATATTATGTGATGATGGTGCCAAATTAAGTCAGCTATTTATTTTATGACACAAGTCCATTTGCAATACTTACTGACCGCCGGTAAAGCGTCTACCGATGTCAATAGTAAGCGGCATATCCATGATTACATTGTACCTATATCAAGAGATCAAAGTAGTAGATTTCTTTTTTTTTTTTGTCTACTGGAATTATACTAGTATAAGTTTATTCTGATATCACCAACCAGCAAGTTGAAGTTTAAGAAATAAGAATTGATATGCAGTTTGGTCAATACATTGCAGGGTAAAAACATTGTTTTGTACGTGGACGTACTTTGGAGTAACTCCTATATCATGACAAAGTATACATCTTTCCAGTTTGAGGTCTACTTTGTGTTTTAGTTTGGTCCCATCAGCTGCAGTCAAATCAAAATTTCATTGAAGTGTCATTTTTCATTTCAGCCTTAGCGTACAGTAGATCATATAAAATTCTAAACCAGCTAAAATAAAATACCTGAGACAACTCCAATCATTAGGAAAGGCTTTTTTGCATCTGAACCAAAGATGACAAGCTCCCCTGACCCAGGAGCTACCTGTGGGCGAATTGAATTAAGTGATTTAAATAATCAAAAGGGAACAATATATTTGGAAACACATCAAGTTTGGTATGCTCAGCATGAAAAGTGACAGTGTCTTGGTTACGTACTACCTTATCTTTAGTTAAATTTATATTTATTGATAAGTTCTCATGAGCTCCTGTGTCTCTTTGCAGTTAATAACAGCGACAGGCCACCTGCAAAAGTGCATGCTATGTGTAGGCATGCTCTGTAACACAGATTATAGAGAAATTTCTAGATGGGTATTTCCCCCATTGCTCATGATATATAGAATAGGCCTCCATTATACGTAATACGCATCTGACTATGCAGGCCTGGGCTTCATTATTCGCTTTCTTTTTGATGCAGTTACGCACTGATTGAATAAATTTTTCAGAACATAAATGTAACTGAAACAATCTGATTATTCTTTTTCGAGTACATAGGCACCTGACTTGTGGTCTTGTACAACGTGTTTTCTGAATAATGTTGTTCTCTCATAAATACAGGACTTGTCTTAAATCTCACCAAGTTAGATAAAGAAGTTTAGACACAGGACTAATTCTCCATAGCTACAGTAATTTGCTTGATTTTACTTGCCAGCTCTTAGCATATGCAGAGATCGAGAATGGACATAGCTGGTGGCCACCCGTACCTTTGGATGAGATGCGAAGGGCCGATCCCATTCTCCGCCAATGTCCCAGGCATCTCCTGTGTCAAGGTTGCCTATGCAAATTTCCTGTGGCAGATGGTTCTCAGAGATAGCGTACACCTTGCCGGCATGTTCAAACACATTGGTGTTGCTGATGTCCTTGTTCACCTTGCCAAACCTCAGCTGCATTGCATTGCATCCTCACATTAATTCAGTGTCAGGCAAACAGCATGCCTCATGTATGTGGTTTTTGCAGAGTCCAGAGTGCTACTAATTACATAGTTGAGGATGTATGCAGCGAAGATGGCTGCTGAGCTGCCCTGTACGGCGGGGAGGAAGCGTGGTTTCCCATGGGCTCTTTCCATCCTGAATGTTTCAGATTGCACGTAGCGATTGGCGTAGGAGATCGACCAGGTTGCTGAACTGTTCTTGGACTTGGTTACATAGAGGGCATGGAGCATGCCGGTGCCCTCGACCCAGATCTCGCTGGACTGCCCAAACACGGAGGATGTCGAATGGAGGGCGCCAAAGAATGGATTTGAACCTGTTACAACTCTCCGGCACTTAGTATGAATCGAGTGTCTAACCCTGATGGCGCCATTTTTTTAAAAAAAAATCTTTTTTAAGATCACTGTCGGGATCCAGCGATTCAGTTCCACAACAATATAAACCACCTCGACTTGAGTTAGTTCTAGATTTTCATTGCCCCTGTGGGCACTCAAACCCTGGTGGTGCGTTTTACAATTAAAACATTCCACCACAAGGCTAGTAGCATGTACTCACTTTTGTGCTTATCTACTGGTGGATAGTGAGAAACTTAAGGTATTGTTTGTTTGAGCTGAAAGTTGCTGAAAACTATAATTTGAAAAAGTTGTGACCACTTGAAATATGTTTTAAATAGTTCAAAAAATTTGATTTTTTTTTTACGAATTCTAAGAACTATTTATTCCATAAAATGACTACAAAGTATTACATCATTTGATTTATACAGGAATAATAAATTTTCATTTAATTAATTTAATTTAAGTTGAAATGAACAAGGCCAAAATCGAGAGCATCACCATTTCTGATGTATACGCCCTCTGGAAAGTCTTCGGGTATCTCTCCTTCAATCTGAAGTATCTCTAAAGCTTCACTGTTCTCATCGACTGGTGCAAAATTGCTCTCCGGGATTGCCACGGTTTGTTGTTGATTTTGTGAAAGAAGAAAGATTGCCAAGTTTTTGAGTTAGCACATAGAATTCCAATGGGAATGGGAAGTTCCTTGGACAGTTGAACTGGAGTTTATACCTCTGATGGGGCCAGCGCTTGGTCAGTAAATTTGAAGGTCGAGTCTACGAACGCATTCAGTAGTCTCTGTGATGCATTCTTCAGCTCCTTTAAGGCTTCATCGATCCTGGAAGAAACATGCCTCTGGAGCTCCACAAACACTGGTTTCTGAAGCAAGAAATGAGAGGAGCCTTAAAAAAAACAAATTCTACTTTCAGAGTTTCAGGCAATAGCTTTGATGGAAGACTTCGTTTTTGGCAGATCTACCTTTGTGTTTGAGGTTAAAGATGTCGATGAGGTTCTTGCACCAAGAGCAAAGGCAGGTTTGTAGGTACGAGAAGGCATGCGTTTACAAGGATGAAACGAGGCAGACGTGGCAGTCAACATTCTGCCAATAAGAAAGCGAATCCCTCCTGCAACGATGAGATGAATTGACCTCAATTTATAGAGCGTTGATAGATTCCTTGGGAGTATACGCAATGGAAAGCAAAGCACCTTCGTCATTTCGGAACATCCAATATTCCAACATGGATTCATCTTGCTTGGTGCCACTTGAGCAATTTGGCCAGATTTGTCACAATCCAGAAACTGTTCTCTTAAGTAAATGATAACATGACCAATGAACACTTTTCGTTAGCATTATCCAATATAAATCCTGCCATTTTCTTGGATGCTTCGCTGATGCCAAAACCTGCCGGCCAAACAAACTGGCCAGGACCCAGAACAGATGCCACCTAAACTGATGAATTATTTCTTGGCGTATATATTCTTGGATATCTAGTGTTTCCATTGGTTACTAACATTTTGGTGGTTGACTACAATCACTATTTCTTGTTGATTTCTTGAAAGTAGATGGCACTAGAACAACTTCAAATCACCAAGTAGGCATATGGAGGCTTCACCAATTGAACCTTCACCTTGTACCATGAAAACTAATTTATAAACCAATGCAACCGGCCCTAACGCTGATTGATCGATAAAATTTAGAGCCTAGATCACCTCGGCGACGTCATCGTTTCGATGACAAAGGCATCGGTGCCATGAGATTCTCTTTACAGGTTTGCACGAAAGATTTGTCTGCACTCCGCACTCCAGGTTGAAAGAATGTAAACTGCAAGTTCAATTCAACAAGGTGAGTTCTACATGACAATGCTTGCATGTTTGTATTGCCTCAACAGTTCTGATAAGTGACATTGAATTCTTCGTTTGTACTGCTTCATAGTTCTGTTTCTTAGGAGATAAGAATGGTTTTTGCAGAGATACACATGTCAATATTCACAAAACGTGGCATCCAGGGTTTATACTTGTTAGTTGTAATGTTGATAGGGTAATAATAGTTTGTCTAATTTGAGTAGGATTAGGCTGATGCAAACTAGAAGTATTAGAGATGGAGTTCGTTTTAGAATTAGTATTTTTAATTTAAATAGAAGTTTTATAATTTTTCTAGCATAAATAGAGAACCAAGGGTCAAGGAAAAGTAGCAAGTTTAGCGAAAAAAAACAGAGGTTGCATACGGCACCAAAATACATTGTGTTTTTATACGCGTGTACGGCAACGTGTGTGAGCTGAAGCTTCATTCGCGTATACATGTAGCTTCACGTGTGTGCATAGAAGTGGCCTGGTACATGTAGCAATAGTATGATCGATGGTATACATATACGTATACGTATACGTATGCTAGCTGAAGCTAACGATGGTGTACGCCGCAGATGTTCGTGAAAGTATTTGATTTTGGGTTTAATTCCAACAGCACTGACAAAGTAGGGTATAAGGAGTTATGGGTTCTATCTGGAGCTGACGATTATCATCTCGTAAGCAACTACTTCAGCTGTTGGGTGCTTCTGCAGTTCTGCATGTCTCATATGCAGAAAAATATTTCTATTCCTGCAAATTGTGCGTCATAGGTAAAAGCGAACATGTATACGCACAGAAAAAGTAGTCGATATACGCTACCTACTGATCGTATCGTATACAATTATGTAATCTTTTCTTTGGCATCTTAATTGCTCCAACGACGCTAAATCTGGCAGGATTCCTCCTCGTCGCGTGCCTACATCTTATACCTCCTGCTTCCGAGGCATGATCATTATTGAAAATTAGCTTCTTCCGGTTTCTAAGATGTCTTGCCAAATCACCAGATGTATGGGAGGTTTGGACATTAGTTGCACCTGCACCTCTAATTTCGTTAGTAATTCTAGCTACTAGTTGTTATTATGTAATCATGGATCAGCAGAGGATGTAAAAATATCGAATAGGGTATCTAGACGATAAATTTTTGTGACACAACAAACGAGAATTGTGATAAGAAATGCCTGTCTTTATTGGGCGCTGCAACCCTGCATTTATCGGGTTGAGAAGTAGAAAAGAACAAAGTTACCACGTGATTATAATTGTTAGAAAATCGGACGTGACGTGATTTATAAATGACAACAGAGGCACGATGTCTGCGGAGCAATGATTATAAACGCTCCTCTCCATAACACAACATACCCACCGCCTAGGTCACGACCACCAACTGGTCGTGACCACGTGCGTGGCTACGCTACTACATGGTCGTTATATGGTTACACCAAGGTCGTCTCCCTTTATACAGCGGAGGCCAGACAAGAGTTCGACTCCTACTCTAACCTACACTGCCTTTTACAACAAAGATTCCACGTAACATATTTGTACATATATTCGACACAAACTCTAATAAACTCCACCTTTGCGAATATGACGTACGCCACCTTGAAGTCATTATACGTCTTGTGCACTACTAGAAAACGGGTCTTCTATCCCGGCACATCAGTTCCGGTTAACTACAAACCCGGACTAATAATGGCATCAGTCCCAGTTTATGGCTATTAGGCCAAAAGCACAAATTTTCGCTCACATTAGTCCTGGTTCGTGTCACGAACCGGGATAGTAGAGTGCTTTGGCAGACGGGTACATGCCAGCTGGCACGGGTACACATTAGTCCCGGGAACCCGGACTGAAGGTAAGCTTTAGTCCCGGTTTGTGTTACGAACAGGGACTAAAGCCTCATTCCAGCATACTTCAAAAGAATGAATGTCCTGCTGTAGTAAATACGCGTGGCTGGGTGGGTTGGTTAGAAGGGTGAGTGGGCAGTCTCGTGGTGGCAGGAGGTTCCAGGTTTGAGTCGTGGGTTCTCCATATTTTTTAGATACTTTGTACACCGGGGTAAGGTTTGTGTCCCGGTTGGAAAAACCGGGACTAAAGGCATGTGACCTTCAGTCCCTAGGAGATGTCCCGGTTTGGCAACCGGGACTAAAGGCCCTTTCTCTGGTAGTGGTGCAAACCCGTGTACCCTGATTTTGGTTTCTTCGTTCTTGTCGGCTCAATCCTACCGACCACGGTTTGACCAGCTCTCTGCTAGTTTCACTGTCCGATCCATTTGCCCCTAGGACAGATCCACGGTCTCGTCACCTAATCTGTTCACCTCCTCGAACTGATTCATGACATGATTGCTTGATCCACTCGCCTCCTGTCATAGATTATTGTTGACTTCATCGTTCAGCTAGCTTGTCTGAACTCTCAAGTCAAACCACCAACAACCTTCATGAGCATCCCTCCTTCAGAACCTGTATCTCATGCCTTGTTCAAAGCACCCGCTCAAACTTGGCTTAACTGAGCATCATATCTGAGTTATTTTGGACTCTCTAAAACAACTCTCTTCTGTTGTTACTCTGATACCACTTGTTGTAAAATAGGGCATGACGTGATCTAAACACGGTAACGGAGGCATGATGTTTGGTAACGTAGCTCTGCTCTCAGCCTACATCTGCGGGCCAATAATTATGGGCGCTCCTCCCCAACAACGTAGCATACCGACCGCCTAGGTCATGGCCACAAGCCGGTCGTGACCACGTGTGTGCCTACGCTGATACATGGTCGTTACATGGTTACATGAGGATCGCCTCCCTTTATATAGTGGAGATCAGGCAAGAGTTCGACACCTACTCTAACCTACCCTACCTTTTACAACACAGAGTCCACATAACATACTTGTACATATATTCGACACCAACTCTAACAACATGAATATGTCTTTACTATTATAGCGGGAAGTAGGGCGAGAGAGAGAGAGAGAGAGAGAGAGAGAGAGAGAGAGAGAGAGGGAGAGAGAGAATTCCATAAATTGTTGTAGGTGTCGTAACCACCGGGCATAACCCTAACACACCCTGAGCTTCATATGTAAAATGTATTAATCAGATGGATAGGTCACGTATGCACAATATGGAGCGGTAATCACACGGGGTCTTTAGGAATACCCTTCTCAAGGGTATTTCTCAAGGGTACCCTTCACAAGTAAGCTTCAGATGGATAGGTCACATATCCACAATATGGAGAGATAATCACACGGGTAAACTTTAGTGATACCCTTCGCTAGATCGAATGCATGCCATGTTAGGCACTATGGGAATGACAACTAACCCGACGACCAACACCGTCGAGATTCAAGATAAAGACATCAGGAGTGGTTACTCTCGACGGCCAGTTGTCGAGAAACTATCGTCGAGTTAGCTCTGTCAAGAGAGAAAAGTTGTCTCAACAGCCTGGCGTCGAGACAACTTCTCTCTATGACTTAGTTTCAGGCAGTCGAGAGTACTGCCCTAGACGCCGTTTGAGGCCTAGACGACGTACTCTCTACAGCCTATCTGGAACTATCGAGAGTAAGTATTGTGGGCCCTACACACTGCCGTGCGGGTCGGGCGTCTTGCCAGAGAGGCTCTCTTAACGACCTATCTAGACCCGTCAAGAGTAAATATTGTGGGCTCCACTCGTAGCTGTGCGTCTTGGCTTCTGGCCAGGGAGGCTCTCTCAACGACCACCACTTGGGCATTGAGAATGGGACAAAGTAGAAAAAATATTTTAAAATTGAAAAAATACAAAAAATTGCAGCTGCGACACCAGCATATCCAAAATCTTAAATTTACGTATTCCTCTAATATCACACATAAGCGACCACAATTGCACATTCACACATATATCATCAATTTTCACATCAAATATTCACAAAACCAACGACATACACATTCAAAACAACGACCTATGATAATATTACTGACAGTCCGTTTAAGTCCACACATGCACATAGAAACATAAGTTTGGTAACCAAATGACAACAGGGTTCATCATCTCGAATTAACCTAGTGCTCGCTCGACGGAGGCTCTCTCGACGGGGGAGGGTAGGCTAGGTAAACAACGTCGGGGCGTTCTCAAATAGGTTGTTGATGAAATCGGCCTCCTGGTTGCCCGATGTGTCGACTCCCTCCTGGCCGTGAGCTGCTTCTAGGGCGGCTGTAAGTCAAACCCTTCATGCAAACATGATCTTATTAGTTAATATTATGAGTCAAAATCAAGTATTACAACATGATTTGAGCTTGAATAACTTACCGCCTCACTCACTAACTGGAAGCCACCCTATAGGCGAGGTGGGCCCACGTAGTGACATGGTGAGGGAGTCGAGTCACCGTAGTGACCTTGCTAGGGAGACTGTGCACCATAGGGACCCTATACATCCGATGAGGGTGACAGACCCTGTAGTTGCTCTAGTAGGGAGGTGGTGTCCCGTATCCACTGTGATACAGTGGTGGACCCCCTTAGAAGCCTTGGCCTCCACTGGTACCGCTTGGGCCAGCCTAAAAATGCTTTTACATGTGATGTGTAAATTAGATGTTAAGATGCATGTGGATGAATATTTGATGTTTGAAGACATCACCCCAGCCAGTCGCGATAGGCTCTCCAAGTAGGTGACCTTGAATAGCAATCTCCTCCTCCTACCTCTTGCATACCTCCTCCGCCGTCCTTAGGCTCTCCTGCGTCGACTGCAACATCTGCCTATTCTCTTCCCTCTCCATCTAGAGTCTAGACTTGAAGGCGTGTCAGCTCTTGGTCTGTGTGTGTGGGAATCTCACACGACAGGCATGTACTCCTCAAACCTGCAACAAGTGTTGTCAGTAGTTACAAAATTTGAACTGAGTTGATCTGTGTGTGGGAATCTAACACGACAGGCATGTACTCCTCAAACCTGCAACAAGTGTTGTCAGTAGTTACAAAATTTGAACTGAGTTGACTTGTACATATGACAGAATCCTACCTCAGGTGGTTCTAGCCGATCGCTAGCCTCCCATAAGCCTTCCCACCCATAGCCTGGTGTATGACCAGCGGGTCAAGTGGCTCCTCCTCCAGGTTCATGTCTTGTCCGTGCTTCTCGGCGTAAGCCTCTTTGTAGCGTGCCTCCATTGAAGTAAGATTGGGCATGCATCATCGAAAAAGTAGAATAGGGTGAAAACTAGATATGAGCATGTTACATATATGTCACTATGCAGCAACAGGGTCCACAGGATCGATGGAACCATCCTTGTTCTTGGAGGAGTGGCCCCTCTAGAACACCTTTAGCCAAGGAAGTAGCTGTCCTATCATGATGGCCTACATCGTACAAGTAATGGCAATATATTACCAAAAATCAAGTTGCAACTAGTGAAACAGGTATATTACCATTTTCTTCCTAAGCTGCACGAAAGACATGTTCCCGGTGGTAGCCCTTCTCCCTTTTGCACCTCGGTTAATCTTGGTCATCTCGGATCTCTCACGGAACTCATGGCTGGCCCAATGGCGGGCTAGGGTGTCCTAGGCATCCGGGACGTTCGAGACCTAATCTGGTCGAACAGTGAGGTACTGTGGAGTTGTGAAGTATATAACTTATATTTATATAATTTTTTTTAAAATTTTTGACATATATGATGACATGTTTTTGAGAACCGAAGGCGCGCAGCTTATTTCTATATGTCCATAGGTATGAAATAAAGAGTTACAGAGCGGTAGACCCTTCGGCCCTCCGGAGCTATATAGGAGAATGTTCGGTGAGTTCACCATGTCACAAAGTACCACCCACATCTGCATACCTTGAAAATATTACTCGTATATTTTGAAACAAATGATCCCGATAAGCATCATCCTGAGCTATATAGGAGAATGTTCGGTGAGTTCACCGTGTCACGTAGTACCACCCACGTACATCTGCATACCTTGAAAATATTACTCGTATATTTTGAAACAAATGATCCCGATAAGCATCATCCTGAGCTATATAGGAGAATGTTCGGTGAGTTCACCGTGTCACAAAGTACCACCCACATCTGCATACCTTGAAAAAAACCACCCACATCTGCATACCTTGAAAAAAATTACTCGCATATTTTGAAACAAATGATCCTGATAAGCATCATTTCATTAATACATGCAAGAATTCAGCTGGTTACAATGGAAGCCGTCTGGTCGTCACTACACAAAGATGTTTTGTGTTGCCAGAGAAGACACAAAGCATGGCAATTGGGATCCTTGCTGGAGAAGCTTTGCCCCGTGATAAATCTGCAGTCTAGCATGCACGAGATAGCAGCTATTCACCTATTCTCGAGGGGCATATATGTTCTACTTCCCCTGTCGATCGCAGCCACATCATCGAAGACATGAAAAACCCTGTACATTGTAACATCGGAAAGAGAAGATTGCAGAAAAGCATAGTTAGCGTAATCAGCCAATGTGCGGTGAGTGAATTCCTGGCGCATCCCAATCCTATACCATACGTGATTGAAGAAAGTTTGTTGACTTGTTGTTCCGAGTTTGCAATCGTGTCTGATTTCATTTGAACTATTGGGTAGGTCTCCTACTTTATATATTCGTAACCTATACACGGCAACACGCAATGGTTAATGCACAGTACTATAGTTTGGCACCACATGCCAACAAACTCCAATTCAATTGCAAGATCTTATTACTAATAGAATTAAGTGATGCATGCCCATTGACTGTGAATTCAGTAGATATATTACTGAAGTTTGTTGGTGTATCTCTGAGAACTGTGAATTAAGTAGATATTACCCAGTTTGTTAGTGTATCGCAGAGAAACACACCATCGGTCCAGAAAAAACGGAAGCTCATTTAACTTGGAGCATGTGCAAACAAAATTTTGAAAATTTGTCTACAAAGTTCACATATTTACATTGCACAAAACAATATGTGTATAGATTATCTCTGAGAAAGTATTTTCATAAAATTAAATTTGTTATATTTTATAAATTAATCACAACACTAATTAATAGTTAAATTTGCAGTGTGGAAGCATGTCAATTTGTGCAAATTTCCTTGTGACAACATATGCTGCTTTAGAAAAATATTTATGAGAACGGTTATTTTTGTGCCACGGTAGGATGTTTCTAGGCCACAGTAGGACTCACCCCCATTTGTCGCCAACTACCACGTAGACCCTCCATACAAGGTTTCACTCAAACCAGGGTTCACTCAACTGAACCATGTCTAAAAACTGAAAATACTCCAGTTTCAGTTTTTGCGGCTTAATCCATAAAAAATGGAGAAGACCGTCTAAGCAGTGAATAAATTCAAAATCCAAAAAATTTGAATTCAATATGTCTTCATAAATTTTCTGGTTAGGCTAAAGACAACCCATGTCTCGTTCTGATTCTGATTATAAGTTGAGCATTCCTAAAATGATGTTAAAAAACTGAAAAATATATTTAAAAAATATTTATAAGATCTTCGACAAAACGCACACAAAGACTCGAAGAAATGGCTACAAAGTGTTAAACCATATGATATGTAAAAAGTAATAAATTTTAAATTGTACTGTATTTTTAATTTAAGCTAAGAATGGTTGACTATGAGTTTTTAGTACCATATCAAGTAGAACCTCCATGTCGATAAATAGCTCACTCTAACCGATGAGAAAGTGTCATTCATGTTGCCCAAGCAATGTAGTGGCTAAGGTGTTTTATGAGAAATACTGAACACAATATTGTGACATTCCCACCCACAGCAATGTGAGATATCCCTATTAATTTCGCATACAGGGGCCAAACCATAAGTTAGCGAATAAAAATCAAAAGCAACATATGCAAGAAAACAATACATATAGCTCCAAAGCGCCTCATATGAGACATAGATTGTGATGAGTCGACCTCCCAATCGATACCTAGCTCCAAATGCTATGTTCTTTCTTATCAGTCATACAAATATGCTTCAGGCTTTCATAGCAGCGTCTTCCATTTTCTTCGGTTAGTTTTAACGGATTTTGTCACTTCTATACGTCACTATCATGATACTATCAAAAATATTCATAGAAGAGCCTACTAGTTGCGATAATGATATTGCTACAAAAGAAGGATGAGAGGAAGGAGATTATGAAAGCATGCCTTTCATTGGAGATTGCAGCCGTGACGTTCTTTTTAAACTATGGCCAAAGATCTAATAATAGGACCTCTGAGATTTGTTTATTTTTATCATCCTTTTTGATGCGCACGGGGTCGGCCCGATCTTCTGGTGAGATATAGTAAAGATAACTCGGTAAGTGTCACGGAGACCTAAACGATCTGGCTTCCAACCCCACAAAGGAACTGGAAATCCCGGCGATCGCTAAACCACCACAACGATTGTTATCGACCGAACCAGAGGCACGATCGACCTGTCCACGAAGGACGGTTCCTGCAAGCAACCGAAGAACGAGCAAGAACACAAGATAAGCAATCTGAATTGCGAATATATACTAAGGATAACGGGGTTCAGAAACTTGGTCCTGTTGGTCTAGCCGACACAAGAAGAACAAGGCGAAATCCCACACAACCGTGACGAAATAAACTAAACAAAACCCAACTAAAACGTAGCACGACATGGGGCTTATATAGAGCGGCGGCCAGAGGAGGAGGGGCGCCCAAACAGGTGCCCACACGTGCTCAACCCTAACTCTAGGGGTACACGGGCTTTGGGCCCAAAAATACGGCGACGCAGCGCCGGAAAGTTTCTGTCCGCCAGATTATTTTCATGATTTTTGTTGACTCGGATTGAATTTGAGGGCGTGACTGGATCCGTTGGAAAGCTTATCTCGATAGCTTTCCGTAGAGTCCTTATTTGCCTCATTTGAACGTCGTATGTGATCTGGACGTCCGTTTGAAGGTGCACTGGTCCTGGAAGTCCGAATCGGACCCGGCAGCGAGTTCGATGTCTTCTCGTTTTGGGCAACCGCGTCATTGATGTCCTCATCATCCCCCCTTTCTTGAATTTGAGTCGTCCTCGACTCAAACATATTCTCCTGCAAAAGGTTAGGAATAACAGAGGGCAAAGCAATAGACAAATCTTTTAAATCATTGTTTGGTTCTTTAGCTAACTCATCATCTTCATAATTTTTTGTAGCTAAAAGAACAGGGTCTTTCAATTTAATTTCAGAATTCATCTCAATAGTTTCTTTTTGTTTTGTTACACTTGGTTTATCATTGACACCATTTTTATTTTGTGATTTACGACTTGTTTTTGCTAACTCAGCCGGTGTCATAGGTTTTAGCACATATTTCTTTCCCTTAAAAACAAACTTATATTCATTAGACCTACCATGATAAATAACATCTACATCATAAATCCAAGGTCTACCCAGCAAAATAGAATAAACATCCATGGATGCAACATCGCAATCTATGTAATCACGATAAGTATCAAGAGAGATGTGAATTCGAACAGTCTTAGTTACCTTGAGATTGCCGCAAGAGTTGAACCATTCAATGCAATATGGATGTGGATGCGGGTGTGTGGTCAAGCCAAGCTTCTCGACCATGTCAACGCTCGTAAAATTGTTGCAACTTCCTCCGTCGATGATGACGGGCACGGCATATTCATTGACAATCACCTTGGTTTGGAAAAGATTATGCCGCTGACTTTCTTGTGACCGTTCTGGTTGTGCAGTCAATACACGGGTCACGACAAGTGTTGGATAAGCTTCCGTTGTCGAAGTACCAAACACCTCTTCTTCGGCAACTTCAGGACCTGCAGGGTTAGCGGCAACTAAAGCAAGATCATCCTCATGTTCACTAGCAGAAGAATACTCACCATCCTCACGAATAATGAGAGCACGTTGACTAGGACAATCACGTTTTGTATGCCCAAAACCCTTGCAACGGAAACATTGAATGTCGCGAGTACGTCCTGTGGATGCGACAGAAGAAGCACTTTTGGCGGGGGCTTGCACCGCTGAATTCTTGCTTACACTCGTAG
>SPJY01001376.1:653798-691606 GCA_005191435.1 Raddia distichophylla
GATGAGCACAATTCTACAACTATTGATTCGATTACAAAGGATGTGCATGTTTCTTTGTCCCCTGTTGCTACTAACATTTTGCAGGAGAATATTATGGAGTCGAGGACGACTCCAAATCAAGAAGGGGGGAATGATGAGGACATCACAAGCAAGGATACGAACATGCAACCTACTTCCACTACGGCCGCTACATTGACTACAGCCACTACGTCGACTACGTCCACTATGTTGCTGAAAGAACGAGAAGAACGACAAGTTGGCTTGAATCCTTTGGCCAATCCATTTAAGCCATCAATGTGGGATGTTAAGCACTCCAACATCAAGCCCCAAGACCATCACCCACGGCCAAGGAGTCCCAACTACAGGCCCCACTCTCCCGGAGGCCCGGTTCGGCCGTCTGCGCGTAGCACAAGTTCAAACGAACGCTCAGGCCACATACAAACTCCAATTTCGACGTTCTACCACTCCACGGAAAGCTTAGGAGCTAAGCTTTCCAACGCATCTGGTCCCACTGCAAAATTCCTTCGGAATCATCAGGAATCGTCGAAACAATCAAGCGGGCCAAATCTGCCAGGTGCTGCGTCACCTCAATTTTGGGCCCAAGGCCCATGTAACCTTAGGGCTGCGTGGGGGTGCGTGCCACCATGGCTTGCACGCCCCCTCTGGCTGCCGTACGTCCTCTACTTATGGCCGCCACCCCTCTTCTTCATCCCTGGGTTTTGTTTAGTCTAGTTTTCCACGTGTGTGTTGAAACAGCCTCGATTTCGCTTGTGTCGGCTAGACCAACCGTATCGAGTTCGAAACCCCAACTCTTGTGTGCTTATTCATATTTGCAAGTTCAGATTGCTTTTACCTTTGTTCTTGCTTGTTCTTCGGTTGCTCGCAGGAACAGATCTTCGTGATCAGGTCGATCGTGTTTCCGGCACGGTTGATAACGCTTCGTTGTGGTGGTTTAGCGATTGTCGGGTCTCCCAGTCACTTTCGTGGTTGGTAGCCGGATCGTTCAGGTCGCCATGACACCAAACCGTAGTTATCCATCTCACCAGAAGATCGGGCCACCCCGTCCCCCATCACCATGTCTAAAAACTGAAAATACTCCGGTTTCAGTTTTTGCGGCTGAATCCATAAAAAATGGAGAAGACCGTCTAAGCAGTGAATAAATTCAAAATCCAAAAAATTTGAACTCAATATGTCTTCGTAAATTTTCTGGTTAGGCTAAAGACAACCCATGTCTCGTTCTGATTCTGATTATAAGTTGAGCGTTCCTGAAATGATGTTCAAAAAACTGAAAAATATATTTAAAAAATATTTATATGATCTTTGACAAAACGCACACAAAGACTCGAAGAAATGGCTATTAAGTGTTAAACCATGTGATATGTAAAAAGTAATAAATTTTAAATTGTACTTTATTTTATATTTAAGCTAGAAAGAATGGTTGACTATGAGTTTTTAGTACCATATCAAGTAGAACCTCCATGGTGATAAATAGCTCACTCTAACCGATTAGAAAGTGTCATTCATGTTGCCCAAGAAATGTAGTGGCTAAGGTGTTTTATGAGAAATACTGAACACAATATTGTGACATTCCCACCCACAGCAATGTGAGATATCCCTATTAATTTTGCATACAGGGGCCAAACCATAAGTTAGCGAACAAAAATCAAAAGCAACATACGCAGGAAAACAATACATATAGCTCCAAAGTGCCTTATATGAGACATAGATTGTGATGAGTCGACCTCCCAATCGATACCTAGCTCCAAACGCTATGTTCTTTCTTCTCAGTCATACAAATATGCTTCAGGCTTTCATAGCAGCGTCCTCCATTTTCTTCGGTTAGTTTTAACGCATTTTGTCACTTCTATACGTCACTATCATGATACTATCAAAAATATTCATAGAAGAGCCTACTAGTCGTGATAATGACATTGCTACAAAAGAAGGATGAGAGGAAGGAGATTATGAAAGCATGCCTTTCATTGGAGGATAGATGTGTTGCAGGGTCAAATGCTACAAACGGAGAGCATTCAGCGCACAAACATACTCAAGTGTAATTAGATGGGAGGGGTAGAAGTGTTTATTTTACCGCACTGCAACAAAATCAGCTCAAATATTTGAAATGGAAATAAGACTATCAAATGAGCAAATAATTGTGGGGCGTATTATATATCATGGGCAGCCCTTTGGTGTATATCATGAAGAGACTATCAACTCTGGAGGATATACATAACTGTCGTTAGGACAGATGGTAAGGTGCTTGGTTGTGAAACCCATCAACCGGGTTTAAATCCCCACGAGGACAATAAAAATTTGGGTCTCACTTCGAGAACATGTTATAAGTGTGGGACCAAATCACCGGATCCTTGCAAGACTAAAAAAAACATCGGAGTATATAACAAACTTCACTTCTTTTAAAAACGAACTTGTCCATCAATATCGGTCGTTTTTTTTATTTCAGTATAAAATAAATATGTATTATTTCCCAATACCTCTAATAAATCTTGTTTTAGTTTGTATTACCCATGTGCATATTTTGAATAGACTGTTTGGAGATAATAACTATGGGTAATATAGCCGTTTTTAATGCCTTATTGATATATGTGCAAAACAGAAACATCAGATCGCCGCTGAGCTGCCCCTGCAACGCCCCCCTCACTCTCCCCCTCCCTCGGTTTCTCCGCACTGGCCATCGTCGCCCCAGCATCGGGCCGCCATCAAGCTTCCACGATCTCTCTCTCCCCTCATCTTTTTCTTCCCATAATTTCGAGGTTTGGGTACCCATCAGGTATCGAGTATTCATCGGGTTCGGGTATGGGCACGTGGTTGTACCCACGGGTATTTTTGGGTTCGAGTATGGGTGGTACCTTGGGTTTCAAGTTCTGGTACGCTAGAGGTGTACCCGAAGATACACGCCTGATTGCCATCGCTAATCGGGCCAAGATTTTCGCGGGCGAGAAGCGCAACACAATTGGGCCTTGCACGGTGGAGGGTCACGTGGAGGGGTGGTGTATGCTGAGCGGCCACGTGAGTGTTGTGGCACACGACACATTATTGTGGCGCACGACGCATGTGGAAGAATTGAGGTGTGCGGGCTACGGCCGAGGGCGGCTAGCCCACAAGCCAGGCTAGACCTGCACGACAGAGTTTGCATGGGCCGACTACACGTAGGACTAGAAAATATCTCACAGCTCGTGACTCGGCTCGAGCTCGGCCAGGCTTGGCTCGGCTCGTGGGTGCTGGCAAGCCTGATACGAGCCTATGTCTAGGGCTCGTTCAAAAAGCTAGCTGGCTTGGCTTGCACCAAGCGGCTTGGCAAGCCGTCGCCCAACACCCCAACCCACCAGAGCCATTCAGCGACCATAGCCCAACTGGCAACTGTCGTGTCATGAGCCTGTGACCCGACTGGCTTAGCGAAGAGGCGATTGGGCGTCTCCCTCCACCGCTCCAGCCTCTAGGGTTTCGCGGCGAAGGCCGGCGGCCGCGGGTGACTACCTAGTGCTGACTAGGGCAGGTAGCGGTGAGTGCGTGAATGCGAGGCGGCAATGACGCACGTCTCCCACCAAGCTCCAGCATCTAGGCAGCATGGCGGCGGCCGGCGGGCGACTAGGGCAGGTGACGGTCGCGAGTGTGAGGCGGCAATTGTGCGACATCGGCGATGATTCACTCTCATGCTCCGGCCTGCTCCCGCGGTGTCCATCCACCTCTCCGGGCTCTCTTGGCTATGCTAACGCCACTTCGACTCTCCAGACCGAATCTGGATGTAGCCGGACCGAGTTCGGACATATTTCATCTAGCTCGTCAAGCCAACGGGCTGGCTCATGAGCCGCTTATGGCCCGGGTCGAGCCGAGTGTCACAGCTTGTTGTCCGGCTGAGGCGAGCCCGACTCGGCCTATTCGTGTCTTATCCTGGATGGGCCAAGCCCAAGCCCCAAGCCTGGCTCAGCTCGACTCGTTTTTAGTCCTAACTACACGAACACACGGCGGCGCACAGGAACAGGCAAGGTAGGCCCGTAGGCCGAGCAAGTCGAGGCGTAGAAGCGCTGGGCCAAAGTGATGCAGGCCGGTTGGTTGTGCGGGCTCGGGCCGTGGCACGTGGAAGTTGGAGAAGGACAAATCTGAGCCAAGAAAACAATGTGCAAATCAAAATTTTGCAACAATTTGAGGAAACTGAGACCTAGATAAATACGAGGTATTTGGGACCCAATTTTACAGATGGATTGAGGTCTCCTCGCAACTGAATAATCAGATCCAAGTGAAGCCAAGAGGCATAGCAGAAGAGTGTTTTTCGGATGCGAGAAGAACTTAGGTTTGTAGCCTGATGGAGCATCCTTTTTTAGCATGGGTCGTAGAACAAGGCATGAGATGTGGATTTTGTAGAAGAGGTGCTGGTAGTGGCTATTGGTGGTTTTGACAAGAGTGGTCAAACTGGCTTGTTAAACGGCGAAGTCATACAGAAATCTATTCAAGGTGGAGAACGGATTAGACGCTGATTCTGGGGATCTATCCTAGATAGCAAACAAATTGAGTAGTACAAACCGTGGTCAATACAATTGGACCAACTACTGGTAATGCGGCACTAGTGCTAATGTGGTAGTAGCTGAAGGTGACTCGGATGGCAACGATTGTGATGTTATCTCAAGTATCAAATATGCAGTCAAATGGAGCATGGATATTGAATTTGGTTGGTCTTTTCATGTGAGACACAAAATGGATTTGTTTTTTTTCATACAAGGCTGATGATTTTGGATTGGTCTACTTGGGCGGTGATATGGTTTACTATGCTATCAGAGTAGGAGCTATCAAAGATCATGACGTATGGTGGAGTTAACTAGATCCTTTGGGGTGTGAAGCATGTGTTGGGACTAAGGAGGAATTTTGCTCTAGACCATACATGATAGGAAGGTATTCCAAGCTATTGCAGTTAGAAGTGATGTCGAGATCATAAAAGAAAGTAAGGTCGTGATGATCAGGGAGCGGACAACATCATGTTTGTACAAATTGCAGGGGAGTTGTGAATCCAGATGCAAAGAGTATTGTTGCAGGTGAAGTCATGGTGTAGACAGAGTTCACATAATAGCGGCATTTGTTCTGGAAGGACGGAGTGTCTAAGGCCATGTGACACTCGTCAAGTGGCTCAGAGTACGCTATGAAGTATAAACTCAAGTCCAGGTACACGGATGTTCGCACGGGACGTTTTCAAGCTTCTGGTGATGAAGTCGTATTTGCCAAGGTGGAGCTTGTTAGAGTTTGTGTCGAATACGTATACTAGTAGGTTACGTGAACTCTAAGTTGTAAAACAAAAAGGAGGGTCGTGTCAGTGTTGGACTGATGTCCATGGCTTCCACCATAAATAGGGAGTGCCTCTAGTGTAACCGGTCATAATGACCTAGCTGTAGCGCAAGATGCACAAGGGTATGCGGCCGTCCTGTGGTCGCGACCCGAGTGGTTCGGTGTGGTTGTGCTAATTCTGGTATATTTCAACGGAATTTCTTTGCAATTCTCTTCAGAATAAATTTCTTTGTGCATTCCCTTTATAAATAAATTCTCTATCCCTTTTTCACAAATTTCTTTGAAAGAATGTTGTTGAAGATGGTAGGAAATGAAGGGAACGAGGATAGGGGTGGAATGAAGGAAAAATGGTTGGAGATGGTCTTACGGGAGGGGGTGGAGGCCTCTAACAAGGGGTCCCATATCACTCATAGAGAAACAAGACATAAAAGATTGGGTAGGGATTAGGAAGCAGGGGGTTTTACAAAAAAAATACATCCTCAGTCAAGGGCTTAAGGCTGGAGGGTTTGTGCTGATATGTTGCTTCCGTCAGATTTAGAATCCATAGTTCACATCACAAGATTGTAGGAGTCCACGGAAGCACCGAGGCTGTCTCCATCGGGGTCGAAAAAATGGTCCTGGACTAGTAAAATAGACGAGTCTAGTGACTGTTTGGCCTCAGGGTCCCTTAAATGACCCTTATCCATCCGGTGAGGAGAGAGAGCTCTTCTCCCCAGACCCGGCCCATAAACATGGCAAGACGGCGGGAAAGGTGGCGGCGCGGCAGAGGAAGATGGTGGTGCTACAGAGGATGGCAGCGGCGAGAGAGAGAAATGGGAGGAAGGAGGAAACCGGCGGCGGGCAGCGACGATGGCGGCCAAGGGTTGAGCTCCGGCTACGAGCGGGTGCTGGAGGGAGGGTGAGGAGGAGTCGAGGGAGGACGAAGGAGGTGGTGGGGAGAGTGGGAGGAGAGACCGTGTTGGCAATTAAAAAATGGAATGTAATATGAGTTAAAAAAAGGTTGGATAAGTTATGCGGGATGAGATTTCAGGGATGTTGTTGAAGATGGAAGAAATATAGAGAAGAAATCTTTTAGAGGATCCTGTATAGTACAGGTGAGATGGGGTAGTGTTGGAGACATACTACATCAGTTCCCACCAAATATATGGTTTTTTAATATTTTATATTTTTCAAAAACAAAAAAATATTTTTTAATATAATTAAATAATAGACATTTCCCACCAGCCCATCGGATGGGATATTATAAATTTTGCCCATCTACCTAGTGGGTTTTATATAATTCACAAAACAAATAGATGGATTAAACCAATAGCAAATGGAGGACAAATCCTGTCCGATGAAACAACGGGATTTAAATCCCGCTCGATGAAACGGCTGAGTTGGGTCAATACCTTGGTTGGAACTCCAGTTCGGCCAATGGATGTAGGAGACCTAGACTCGAGACCGGGCGTTGTGAGCTTGGTCATTGTGGGCCATGAGATGATAAAATTACGATGGGCTCTAACAATTATGGTAATTGATATCCGCTAACCAGTAAAGTTCAAATTGGCTATCTTACGTCATACTCCCTCTATCCAAGAATATAAGATATTTTTCTGTTTTGCACATAGATCAATGAGGCATTAAAAACGGCTATATTACCCATAGTTATTATATCCAAACAGTCTATTCAAAATATGCACATGGGTAATACAAACTAAAGCAAGTATTTATTAGAGGTATTGGGAAATAATACATATTTATTTTATACTGAAATAAAAATACGACCGATATTGATGGGCAAGTTCATTTTTAAAAGAAGTGAAGTTTATTATATACTCTGATTTTTTTTTTCGGAGTCTTGAAAGGATGCGGTGATTCGGTCCCACATATCACGTTCTCAAAGTGAGACCCAATTTTTATTATCCTCGTGGGTATTTAAACCCGGTTGATAGGTTTCACAACCAAACACCTTACCATCTGTCCTGACGATAGTTCTCTATATCCTCCAAAGTTGATTGTCACCTCATGATATACACCAAGGGGCTGCCCATGATATATAATGCGCCCCACAATTATTTGCTCATTTAACAATGTTTTATTTCCATTTGAGCTGATTTTGTTGCAGTGTGGTAAAAAAAACACTTCTACCCCTCCCACCTAATTATACTTGATTATCTTTGTGCGTTCAATGCTCTCCGTTTGTACCATTTGGCCATACAACACATCTATGACCGTATCGAATTTACACCACGGAAAAAATTTCAACCTCTACATCATAGACATGTACTGCCAATACAAAGTCTGACAAACCTTACAAAGAAGTAATAAAAAATAGAAACTATATGCAAAAGGATGGTAAAAATAAATAAATCTCCGAGGTCCTATTATTAGATCTTAAGCCATAGTTTAAAAAAGAACGTCATGGCCACAACCTCCAATGAAAGGCATGATTTCATAATCTCTTTCCTCTCATCCTTCTTTTGCAGCAATGTCATTATCACAACTAGTAGGCTCTTTTATGAATATTTTTGATAGTATCATGACAGTGACATATAGAAGGACAAATGTTTCAAAACTAACCGAAGAAAATGGAGGACGCTGCTACGAAGGCCTGAAGCATATTTGTATGACTGAGAAGAAAGAACATAGCGGTTTGGAGCTAGGTATTGATTCGGAGGTCGACTCATCACAATCTATGTCTCATATGAGGCACTTTGGAGCTATATGTATTGTTTGGCTGCATATGTTGCTTTTGATTTTTGTTCGCTAACTTATTGTTTGGCCGCTATATGCTAAATTAATAGGGATATCTCACATTGTTGTGGGTGGAAATGTCACAATATTGTGTTCAGTATTTCTCGTAAAACACCTTAGCCACTACATTGCTTGGGCAACATGAATGACACTTTCTCATCGGTTAGAGTGAGCTATTTATCACCATGGAGGTTCTACTTGATATATATGGTAGTAAAAACTCATAGTGAGCCATTCTTTCCAGCTTTAATTGAAAATAAAGTACAATTTAAAATTTGTTACTTTTTGCATATCATACGGTTTAACACTTTGTAGCCATTTCTTCGAGACTTTGTGTGCATTTTGTCGAAGATCATATAAATATTTTTTAAATATATTTTTCAGTTTTTTAAACATCATTTCGGGAATGCTCAACTTATAATGAGAATAAGAACGAGACATGGGCTGCCTTTAGCCTAACCAGAAAAATTTATGAAGACATATTGAGTTCAAATTTTTTGGATTTTGAATTTATTCACTACTTAGATGGTCTTCTCCATTTTTTATGGATTAAGCCGCAAAAACTGAAACTGGAGTATTTTCAGTTTTTAGACATGGTTCAGTTGAGTGAACCCTGGTTTGAGTGAAACCTCGTATGGAGGTCCTACGTGGTAGCTGGCGACGAATAGGGTATGTCCTACTGTGGCCTAAAAACGTCCTATGGTGGCACAAAAATAACCGCTCATAAAAATTTTTCTAAAGCAGCATATGTTGTCACAAGGCAATTTGCACAAATTGACATGCTCCCACACTGCAAATTTAACTATTAATTAGTGTTGTGATTTATTTATAAAATATAACAAATTTAATATTATGAAAATACTTTCTCAGAGATAATCTGTACACATATTGCTTTGTGCAATGTAAATATGTGAACTTTGTACCCGAATTTTCAAAATTTTGTTTGCACATGCTCCAAGTTAAATGACTTTTTCGTTTTGTCGACGGTTGGGATATTGACCCAAGTCAACCAAGGTTCTTCAAGGAGGAGATAGGAGAAACGCCGAACAACCACGAACGGCAACGAACAGGAGACAGGGTTTTTATCCTGGTTCGGGCCTCTCAGGAGAGATAATAGCCCTACATCCAGCCTTTCTTATATATCAGAGATGATTACAAGAGGTGGCTCGACGAGACGAACAAGTCTCGGCGAGATTATGGTGTACAGGGAGCAAAGTGCTATGATCAGGTGTCTAACAGATGCTAAAAGCTAGATCCAGTTTTTTTCTACACGACGTAGGGGCCTTGTTTATATAGTGCGAATCAAACCGACCTACCGAGGAGTACCGGGCCGGGCTAACTACGAGATCGTAACGAACTCATACATGCCAAATACATATTTGTTCCGGAAGGACGGAGTGTCTGAGGCCAAGAGACACTCGTCAGGTGGCTCAGAGTACGCTATGAAGTATAAACTCATGTCTGAGTACACGGATGTTCGCGCGGGACGTTTTCAAGCTTTTGGTGATGAAGTCGTATTTGCCAAGGTGGAGTTTGTTAGAGTTTGTGTCGAATACGTATACTAGTAGGTTACGTGAACTCTAAGTTGTAAAACAAAAAGGAGGGTCGTGTCAGTGTTGGACTGATGTCCATGGCTTCCACCATAAATAGGGAGTGCCTCTAGTGTAACCGGTCACAATGATCTAGCTGTAGCGCAAGATGCGTAGGGGTCTGCGGCCGTCCTATGGTTGCGACCCGAGTGGTTCAGTGTGGTTGTGCTAATTCTGGTATGTTTCAACGGAATCTCTTTGCAATTCTCTTCAGAATAAATTTCTTCGTGCGTTCCCTTTATAAAAAAAATTCTCTATCCCTTTTTCACAAATTTCTTCGAAAGAATGTTGTTGAAGATGGTAGGAAATGAAGGGAAAGAATATGGAGAAGGGAACGAGGAAAGGGATGGAATGAAGGAAAAATGGTTGGAGATGGTCTTACGGGAGGGGGTGGAGGCGTTTAGCAAGGGGTCCCATCTCGCTCGTTAGAGAAACAACACATAAAAGATCGTGTAGGGATTAGGAAGCAGGGGATTTTACAAAAAAATTACATCCTCACTCAAGGGCTTAAGACGGGAGGGTTTGTGTTGATATGTTGCTTCCGTCAGATTTAGAATCCACAATTCACATCACAAGATAGCAGGAGTCCACGGAAGCACCGAGGCTGTCTCCATCGTGGTCAAGAAAATTGTCCTGGACTAGAATAGAGGAGTCCAGTTACTAATTGGCCTCAGGGTCCCCTAAATGACCCCTATCTGTCCGATGAGGAGAGAGATCCCGTAAACGTGGGAAACCTCTTCTCCCAGACTCGTCCCATAAACACGGCAAGACGACAGGAAAGGCGACGGCGCGGCAGAAGAAGATGGTGGCGCTACGGAGGATGGCAGCGGCGAGAGAGAGAAAAACCAAGAAGGGAGAGGGGGGAGAAATGGGAGGAAGGAGGAAATCGGCGGCGGGCAACGACGATGGCGGCCAAGGGCGGAGCTCCGGCGGCGAGCGGGTGCTGGAGGGAGGGTGAGGAGGAGTCGAGGGAGGAGGAAGGAGGTGGCGGGGAGTGTGGGAGGAGAGACCGTGGTGGCGGTTAAAAAAATGGAATATGAGTTAAAAAAAAAAGGTTGGATAAGTTGTGCAGGATGAGATTTCAGGGATGTTGTTGAAGATGGAAGAGATAGGGAAGAAATCTTTTAGAGGATCCTGTATAGTACATGTGAGATGGGGGTAGTGTTGGAGACAGACTGATTGCACATCAGTTCCCACCAAATACATGATTTTTTTTAATATTTTATTTTTTCAAAAATTAAATATATATATATTAATATAATTAAATAATAGACGTTTCCCACCAGCCCATCGGATGGGATATTATAAACTTTGCCCTTCTACCTAGTGGGTTTTATATAATTCGCCAAACGAATAGATGGATTAAACCAATAGCAAATGGAGGACAAATCTCATCTGATGAAATAGCGGGATTTAAATCCCGTCCGATGAAACGGCTGAGTTGAGTCAATACCTTGGCTGGAACTCCAGTTCGGCCCAAAGATGTAGGAGACCTAGACTCAAGACCGGTCGTTGTGAGCTTGGTCTTTGTGGGCTATGAGATGATAAAATCACGATGGGCTCTAACAATTATGGTAATTGATATCCGCTAAACAGTAAAGCTCAAATTGGCTATCTTACGTCATACTCCCTCTATACAAGAATATAAGATATGTTTCTGTTTTGCACATAGATCAATGAGGCATGAAAAATGGTTATATTACCCATAGTTATTATCTCCAAACAATCTATTCAAAATATGCACTTGGGTAATACAAACTAAAACAAGTATTTATTAAAAGGTATTGGGAAATAATAAATATTTATTTTATATCGAAATAAAAAAAGACCGATATTGATGGACAAGTTCATTTTTAAATGAAGTGAAGTTTATTATATACTCTGATTTTTTTTTTTTGGAGTCTTGAAAGGATCCGGTGATTCGGTCCCACACTTATAACACGTTCTCAATGTGAGACCCAATTTTTTTATTGTCCTCATGGGGATTTAAACCCGGTTGATGGGTTTCCCAACCAAGCACATTACCGTCTATCCCGACGACAGTTCTCTATATCCACCATAGTTGATAGTCACTTCATGATATACACCAAAGGGCTGCCCATGATATATAATACGCCCCACAATTATTTGCTCATTTGATATTGTCTTATTTCCATTTCAAATATTTGTGCTGATTTTGTTGCAGTGTGGTAAAATAAACACTTCTACCCCTCCCATCTAATTACACTTGAGTATGTTTGTGCGTTGAATGCTCTCCGTTTGTAGCATTTGATCATACAACACATCTATGACCGTATCAAATTTAAACAACGGAAAAAGTTTCAACGTCTACATCATAGGTATATACTGCCAATACAAAGTCTGACAAACCTTATAAAGAAGTAATAAAAATAGAAACTATATGCAAAAGGATGATAAAAATAAATAAATCTTGGAGGTCCTATTATTAGATATTCAGCCATAGTTTAAAAAGAACGTCATGGCCGTAACCTCCAATGAAAGGCATGCTTTCATAATCTCCTTCCTCTCATCCTTCTTTTGTAGCAATGTCATTATCGCAACTAGTAGGCTATTTTATGAATATTTTTGATAGTATCATGACAGTGACATATAGAAGGACAAATGTGTTAAAACTAACCGAAGAAAATGGAGGACACTGCTACGAAGGCCTGAAGCATGTTTGTATGAGTGAGAAGGAAGAACATAGCAGTTTGGAGCTAGGTATCGATTTGGAGGTCGACTCATCACAATCTATGTCTCATATGAGGCACTTTGGAGCTATATGTATTGTTTGGCTGCGGATGTTGCTTTTAATTTTTGTTCTCTAACTTATTATTTGGCCCCTTTATGCTAAATTAATAGGGATATCTCACATTGATGTGGGTGGGAATGTCACAATATTGTGTTCAGTATTTCTCGTAAAACACCTTAGCCACTACATTACTTGGGCAACATGAATGACACTTTATCATCGGTTAGAGTGAGCTATTTATCACCATGGAGGTTCTACTTGATATATATGGTACTAAAAACTCATAGTGAGTCATTCTTTCCAGCTTTCATTAAAAGTAAAGTACAATTTAAAATTAGTTACTTTTTACATATCATATGGTTTAACTCTTTGTAGCCATTTCTTTGAGGCTTTGTGTGCGTTTTGTCGAAGACCTTATAAATATTTTTTAAATATATTTTTCAGTTTTTTGGAAATCATTTTGGGAATGCTCAACTTATAATCAGAATAAGAACGAGACATGGGTTGTCTTTAGCCTAACCAGAAAAATTTATGAAGACATATTGAGTTCAATTTTTTTTTTTGAATTTATTCACTGCTTAGACGATCTTCTCAATTTTTTATGGATTAAGCCGTAAAAACTGAAACCGGAGCATTGAGTGAACCCTGGTTTGAGTGAAACCTTGTATGGAGGGCCTACGTGGTAGCTGGCGACGAATGGGGTGAGTCTTACTGTGGCCTAAAAACGTCCTACGGTGGCACAAAAATAACCGTTCTCATAAATATTTTTCTAAAGCAGCATAGGTTGTCACAAGAAATTTGCACAAATTGACATGCTCCCACACTGCAAATTTAACTATTAATTAGTGTTGTGATTTATTTATAAAATATAACAAATTTAATATTATGAAAATTAGTCAACGGCGACTTCTTTTTTTGACCGAAGGGAGTATCTACTTAATTCACAGTTCTTGGAGATACACCAACAAACTTCAGTAATATATTTACTGAATTCACAATCAATGTACATGCATGCATCACTTAATTTTGTTAGTAGGATCTTGCAATTGAATTGGAGTTTGTTGGCCTGTGGTGCCAAACTATAGTACGGTGCATTAACCATTGCGTGTTGCCGTGTATAGGTTACGAATATATAAAGTAGGAGACCTACCCAACAGTTCAAATGAAATCAGACACGATTGCAAACTCAGAACAATAAGTCAACAACCTTTCTTCAATCACGTTTGGTATAGGATTGGGATGCGCCAGGAATTCACTCACCACACATTGGCTAATTACGCTAACTATGCTTTTCTGCAGTCTTCTCTTGTCCGATGTTACAATGTACTGGCTTTCTGATGTCTTTGACTAGGGGTGGGCATTCAGTACTACGGTATATTCGGTGTCGGTATTTCGGTATTTTTGAAAGTTTGGTATTCCATAATTGAGTACCAAAATTTTTTGAAAAATTTCAATTACCGAAACCGAAATATCGAAATATTTTGGTTCGGTATTTTAGTATCACCGAATCAGGGAAAGAACGAGGCATAGGAAACATCGTGAGGCTTGGATGAGGGAGGAAGGAAGCACAACACCTGTCGTGGCGCCACCGCTACGTAGGGGAAGCAGAAGAGCCACCGTGGAGGGGAAGAAGAGGAGCCACCAAGCTCCGTCGCGGCGCGCGCAGGTGGGCGTTGTCGCACCACCTGCAGCCGTTGGTCACTACTGTCGCGGCGCACGCAGGAGGGCGTCGTCTGCCACCATGAGTGCGTAGGAGCAAGGGGAGCCAAGGCTAGGTCGCGGCGCGCACAATTCGGAGGGGAGCCGAGGCTAGGTGAGGATGGCGGCGCCGCCAGCTTCAAATCTGTCTTAGGGTTGAGGACTTGAGGTGGGGAGGAACTGAGGAAGGCATGAGGACGTGGCTAGCTGGCTACGCCTGTGTGGGGGGAGGAAGGCCGAAGTTCGAGGAGGCAAATGGATTAGGTGACAAGATCAAGGATCTGTTCAGGGTCAAATAGGTGAGGAGGTGAAACCGGCAGAGAGCTGATCAAACCATGATTCATAGGATTGGGCCAACAAGAATAAGTGTTAATGTGGCAATGGATAAAGTGACTCAAATAGCAACAGTGAGATTCTCTCGATATTAAATATGCAATTAACTGGAGCGAGGATATTGAATTCAGTTGGTGTTTTTCATATGACACAAAAGAATTGGCTTTCTTCGTACAAGACTAGTGATTTTATTTGTTTTACTTGAGCGGGGACACAGTATATCATGCCATTGAAATGGAAGCCATCAAAGGTAAAGATGCAAGTTGGAGTTGACCGGATATTTCAAGGTGTGTAGCATATGTCAATACTATGATGAATTTGATTTTGTTTTCCACCTTATAAGATAAGATGGTGTTTCAATATAGGAAGACCGTAAAGATCATGAAGGTTAGCAAGGCTATGATGATTGGAGAGAGGGATCAGTTTGGCATCTTTAAGAGGTGATATGGAGAACTGATGTAGGTGGAGTGATGGTGCCAGGATTTGCATGTTTAGTAACTTGTGTTCCGAAAGGTGGTGTAGGTCTGAGGCCATGCTAGACGCGTCGTGCGCTCGGCGTGAGCTACAAAGGAGGCAGTCAGAGTCCGGTACACATGTTTGCATAAGATGTTATAATGACATCAAGATGACAGACGTCATATTCTCCAAGGTGAAGTTTGTTAGAGCTGTCTAATATGTGCATAAATAGGTTACGTAGACTTCGAGTTGTAATTGGTAGGGGAGAGTTGTGTTAGGGTGAATCGTGTACCTTGGTTTCACTATAAATAAAGAGGCACCTTTGGTGTAGTTTGTAATGACTAAAGTAACGGCGTATGCAGCACGTAGGTGGTCGCGACAGGCATGCGGCCATGACCTGAATGGCCGATATGCTACGTTGCTGAGGAGTAGCGTACATAATTATTACCTCCACATATGTAAAATAAGAGCGAAACTGCGTTATAAATATTGTGTCTTTAACGTCGCTCATAGTACGTTTTCTTGATCGTTCTTTTCTTTACACCAGCTGCAATAAGCTGGAGTAATACCTGCTGCAGTGAATGTGCATCACCGAATTAGAGCTGATGGCATGCATGCACGTGGAGGCAATCAGTTGTACTCAGCATTAGCCATATAAGTAGCAAGACCATCAAACCCACTACGAACAGCCATCTCTTGCACAATTGGAACTAATTAGAATCTGGAACACATGCACCGTGCGACTTTCACAGTAATAATTGTACAGGATTGGGATGCATCAGGAATCCACCCACCACAAGCTGCCGGTTGTTGGTCTCATGTATCCATCCATACTTGGTTTGCCTCAAATCACAATGGACGACGCTCGCGACTCCTTCTATGGTGAGCCTGCGACGGTGGGAGTAAGACGGCCGTGTGTATCGTCAGTATGCAACAGCTCGTACGGACGGGAGGACATGCATTCTCTTGCATGCAGATGCAGCAGAGATCGCCCTTCGCAGAGACGATAGCCGAGGTGTGTTGCAACTTGTAAGGCAGCACAGTGGTGGTGTTGTGCAGCGTGCACCGAATAGCGGGCAGCTCCGTCGCAGTCGAATGGTGCATCATGGAGGTGCCACGTACCATCCAGGCATCCATCTCTCGCTGCACCTAAAACAGCGTCATATGGATCGGTGCATCACGGACCGTCACTCAGGGTTACTGGTGACGGTTCTAGCCAGAAGCTAGCATCACTCATGCTCAGAGCTATCTATAACGATTCGTGGTTAGAACTGTCATAAATGCTTCTCAACCTATGCATCTTTAATAATTGACTCTTTTGTCCAAGACTTCTCCCCCAGCTAGTGATCGTGAGTGCTCCTTGTGATTAAAAATATGAGTAATTCTGGGTACTAGATTACTAATGGATGTCTTAAGTTTAATTTTAATTATAGATGGATCGAACATGGACATACAATCAAAAATCGTTGTAGCAAGGAGTATATTGAAGACACCAATAAGTATAAAAGGAGAGAAAAGACACAATTTATATTTTTGCCCATGTTTTGATTGTAAGAATGAGAAGATGTACTTTGCTAGAGATAAGATCCACACACACTTAATTTGAATGGGCTTCGTATGTGGCTACACATATTTGGTCTCCATTTTGTCTGGTTTGTTTGTTGCAACATTTTCGTTGACCACTAATGGGTCGATGAAGCCTTTTTGCAAAATACTTTTTTTTGCATTCTTGTATCTGTTGACACTAGAAAACAACCCATATAAGTACAGGTTGAAACTGAAAAGCTGACGGAAACTGAAAGCTGACGAGACAAAAGGACAATGCAGATCAAAAGGTGATGCTCCCAAAAGTGGACATGGTGTGTTGGATAAAGAATTCAAGTCGGTGTCGTCTTTTCTGTACATATCCCTTAGTTTTTGTTTCACTAGTAATCTCTGAGACGATTTCACATCGTTTAGTATTTTAATATAGTATAAAGGACGGCCCCTTCAGGACGTGAAAAGGACCGAGCATCAACACATCCAACGCAATTTACTTTTTCGTCTTTTACTAGTTTCTTCGTAGCACTTTGAATTCGCTCGGTTTCGCGGAAAAGATCCAATTCACGAGTGGAGCTATCTCAACATAAGTCGATCCTTCACTTGTGTTTATCCCGCAAGCTATACTGTATCGATTCAGTTTGATCTATAGTTTGTGTTTACCCTCACACAGGTATCACTCTCTCGATTCGATTCCATCCGGTGCTTGTGTTTATCTTGCAAGCTAGCAATATGGATTTTCTTGATTGTTGCTTATGCTTACCGATCTGATGTTTATTTAGTGGTTTTTACTATTAATAAGTTTTAGCACATTATTTTGCTCTATTGACTTTTCTTATAATCGACAGATTCGACCATCAGTGGTTCACTTAAGCAAACGTTGGTGCTGAGTATCGACATAAAAGCTGATAGCAAAACAAATCTAGCAATTATAAGCCAATTAACAATTTTATCATTTTCTTATCGATTTTCAAGTCAAATAACTGGAAGGCTTCAAACCCGATTTTTAGTACCCTTTAGGAGACAGGCTTTCGGTCCACGTGTGTGTTGCAATCTCTGTCATTTTTTCGCATCAATAGTATCTCCATCCTACATACAAAGAAATTAGTTAGGCTTGCAAGTTAATAGTATAAGATGCCGTTGGTAAAATAAATAAGATCGTATTTTTTTTGGTAAAATAGTATAAGGCTTGCAAGTTAATATTTTTTTCAATATCCGCATCCTTGTCTTCTGGACATGATTTTTTTCAGCAGCTCAACATGGCCACATCGAGGACATTTGCCTGGTACAGATAGTAAATAACCTTGAAATCGATCCAGAAGAGATCGTCCCGTGAAAAAAATCATGCAGCCTAAAATGAATGCCGCATATTGATCTAACATTCCGACTCTTCATCATGTCACTGATGGAATTGATAATATTTGTTCATATCTTGGGCACCTGCTCAGCCCTGACCAATGGTGAGTCCAAATTGTATGGTCATCTCTTATGGTGCCTCCCTAATCTCACTTTAACCAAGTTTTTTGCGATGTTGTAAGCCCATTGGTTGACATCCATTTATCCATGCCCTCGATCCACGATTCCTTCTTTATAAGCTTATTAACGTGTGTTCGTACCTCTTCGGTCTTCTATCTCCACATTGGAGCCGAGAGAACTGACAGCACGATATTTAATTTGGATGCAATGGCGTTTTTCTAATTAACCAGAGTTTTTGCTGGAATAGGGTGCGATTTCACACTCCCACCTAGAGACGTGATCGGATCGGATAAGGTCGGACATCGTTCTATCCATATTTTTTATCCGTATTTTTTTTTTATCAAAAATAGATTAAAATATAAATGTGTCGAATATGGATATAAATTCGAATAATAGTTGATAACATTAGTTACGAATACGAAGCAAATACCGATCGGATAAGACAAGGATGCGGATATTGTTACTCGAATAGTTAAAATTAATTTTCAAAAATCTATTCCAAATTTTACCAAAATATGATCAAAATTTAAATTTAAAAGTGGGAATCTATAACATTAGTAAAAACAAAACACATTAGAAAGTATATACATGAATATTATTATATTAGTCTAGATTTAAAAATTCAAAAAATAAATTTTAAAGTTGGGAAACTATCAATAAAAAATTCCAGAAATACATTAAAAAAAATTCAGAAATACATTCGAATGATATTCATATTTTATATTCGAATATTATCCGAACAAAAACTCGGATATTCATTATCCACCGAATAATCAATGCTCCATATTCGTATCCATATGCACGCCAAATTATCTATATCCATATCCTTATATCCATATCCTTATCCGTCAAAATAGTCGAATATCCATAAAACTATCAAATCACTATACAATCAATTCAGTCGGTAGGTCGGATAATATCCATACCATTTCCACCCCTACTCCTACCCCTCAGCCAAACACCAGCAAATCATCTTAGGATGCCTAGCCATGAGACAAAACATTGCTTAGAATTTTACCCGGATCACGGCATGATTTCGGTGCCCAAACCTGCATCCGATTCCGAGGGCGACCTGGCAAATTTTGGGCATTGGAGAGAGTCTTAGAGGTGGATGAATGTTTGACTAAAGTCTTGAGGTAAATGAGCACTGGATTGAGGATGAATCATACAGTCTGTAGTTGAATTGAACTGATGTGTTTAATTAACCAGTGTAATTGAGAATGTATTGATATCTGACTCGTGTATCTGCGATGCAATATGTAATGTAGGTTTTAATTCTAATATATTTTGAATTGATCTGAGAAAGTATTGTGTGATCTGAGAATATAGTTTGAATGGATCTGAGAACGCATTGTGCAATCTGGAGAAAAATTTTAGTCCTGTTTCTTGTGTCCTGTTTAAATATTTTAGACTGACATTTGGGCATGGATAAAAGCCTAAATGGGAGCAAAGTGCAGTCCCATTTTGTCATGTGGTCGGCATGAATAACATCTAAGTGAAACAAATAGTATCAGCCTATCAGGTTGGCAAATCTTTGATGCATCAGCCAAAGAGACGGTGTCTATGATCTGCTGGTTTGCACAGCTCTCTTCTTTCTAGTTCGTCTAATGTAATTCATATGATCTGATCGTGTAAATGAATTAATAGACAACTCTCTTTCCACTGTCTGACTGAACTGGGAAATACATTACAAAGTACTCTACCTATAGTATTAGGTCGTATCATTACAAAGTATATTTTTTGACCGGAGGGAGTATCATTACAATCCACTTATTATTAGGTGGTCGGCATTAAAAATGCCAGAAATTTTTTATTTGTAATTACAAAGTCAAAATAAATTATTCATCCATAGACGTGCCACATTTTAGAGGAATACATGCTCATATTTAAGAGAAATTATATGCTAAAAATTAACAAGGGATACATGTACATGTATGCTAGTTACATTCTCCCTCGATTACAAAAAATCAATTCCCAGATTATTTTTTTCAAGCAACCAATTCCCATAACCAACTCTAGTTAGATCCATTATATACCTTGTATCAGGTTGATATCTGCTAGTGTGCTAGTAACAAGAAATCATTGTCCCAAGGTGGCATTGGACATTTGAAAGTACTGGTCAAGCTTGGAAGTCAGAAAATGGCAAAAGCTTTAAGATGATAATTAGATAGATCCATAGCTGAAAAAGAAATTGCAAAGGAGCCTACTCTAAGAAGTTGTTTGTTAGGTTAGACTTAGTACTAATCTTTATATGTATACCCTAGGCTTTGAGTTGTCCCATTTTGTGTTATGGTATGAAAGGCACTGATTCTACCATTTTTGCTCAAGGCTATAAGTTGTTATGCGTAAAGTTGTAGCTTTCATTTTTCATATAGTTGTAGCTACCATTTTGTTATACTAGTTTGCGTATAATTTCAAGTTTTCTATATATATGCTGTTGTGGGATGCCAGCAAACTATTGGTTCACGGCATAATTCAGCGGTGATATAGGGACCATCATTATCGATTTAAGGCATAAATCAGTGGTAATATAGGGACTATCACTACCTATTCATGTCATGAACTGCTAGGAACATTCTGGATTATCATTGTCGCTTATTCATTGTTGAATTAGGAACGGGAACTGATATTGCAGTCAGTTCCAAGCCGGCAGTGTCGGGTACACCGCAGCACAGTTTACAAAACCATTGTTAACCGTGGCTAACCGCTCCTTTGTGGGCTCGGTTAGGTAAGCCGGCGGTTTAGGGTTCAGTGGTTTGACCAAAATTCATTCAAATAAATTTTGAATGTAAAATATACATAAAATTTCTTAAAATACTATTAATCATTCTAAGCATTTTGCCTTAAACAAAATTATAAAAAATCAAATTTCTAATGTATATTTTAAAGGATTTTGTCAATTTTCATTTATTTTTACCGATTTTGACATTTTTCTTAGAAACCGCAATTAACCGAGAAAACCACCGGTTACGTCACAAACCGTGGTTAACCACAAACAAAACCGGAGAGATGTAGTTTTGAAATTAGGGCAAAACCGTACGGAACCGTCGGTTAACCGCGGCTTACCACGGTTAACCAGCTCTGCGCACCACGCTGCTCGGAGAAGCCTCGGTTTTTCAATCCCTGCACCGCAGTAGTGCCTCATGTGCTCCAGCAATTGGGCTGTCGTGTCTTTGGTATACATGTTTGTAAAGTTCACGTGCAGCAGTGCAGCCATGTGTTTGCTGGCTTGGTCTCCATTAATGGATGGGCATGTGGGGGAGATAAAACTAGCTATGGCATGGAGAGTATAGCCTTTAAATAGAGTATGATCAGAAGTCGATGGAACAAGGGAGTAAAGCCTAGAAAAAGAGAGGTTTAGCCTGGATGTATTGGCATAATATAATCGCCAGCAGCATTTCATCCACGCAAAAAATAGGGGATGGGAGGCAACGGGAATTCACTTGGTACGCGATGCGTTCAAAGGTGCAGAGCTCCAGGATATCGAGATAAATTTTTTTTTTTGAGGGACACTGCACAGATCATATATTAACTAGCCAATTCCACAGATTATATATTAACTAGCCAATTCTGAAGAGAACGGCAAAGAAAGTACATCATTCACGGCATATACCGGATGAGCTACAGACAAGTTGCAAGAAAAGAAACAGGCCTGTGCGGGCGGGGGATTAGAGCTCCAGGAGATCTCGTGGTCCACAAGAAAACAGCGAAAAACATTTTCCAGCTCACCCGGGACACCATCAGAATCCGGAACAGCAAAATCTTCCATTCCCAACTGTTTAGCTCTAAGAGCTAGATGATAAGCTGCTTTGTTTACCTCCCTTGGAATATAAGATAGTTTCACATCTGCCAACAACCCCAATCTATGCGTTATCTGTTGAACCAAATGCCGGCAGCTTGAATGGTCATCATGCAGATTAATACACCTATTAACCACCAACATACAATCAGAATGAATCAAACAAGGTCTGACTTGGCAAGCTTCCACTAGTTCTATTGCTTTAAATATCCCCAAAAGCTCAGCCTCCTCTGCACAATTCACTGAAGGAAGCAAAAAACTTCGAGCAGCTATGGCTTCATTTGCTTTGTTGACAACAAACACCCCCGATGTTGCCTTACCCGTAGAGGGATCAAAACTCGCATCAGTGAAAAATTTCAATTTAGCACTGGCTGCTCCATCCTTAGTGCGCTGACAATGACTCATGCATTGTGCTTTGTCAGACCAATTGGAGGTGATGAAACTAACCTGGGTGACAACTCTGTGAGCCACCGACAACGGGGTCATCTCTACAGCAGAAATTTTTTTCTGATTTCGTGCCCACCAGATATAGTCAAAAAGCACAGCCAGATTCAAAAGGACCTGATGATGTTCTGTATGTAATTTGTTTAACAGCCAACTCGAAAAAGAAGGTTCACTATCAGAATTCCACACTGATACCTTCCTCAGCCAACTCTGGCATTAGTCTCTCACAATCCTTCCTCACAGTATTAGCAAACGGACATTCAGAAAAAACTAGGACGGGTGGCGCGCTTCGCCGCGCCCGTTCTGGCTCGTGGTGCATCATCACCTGGGTTGTGCTGCATGCGAGTGTCAGCTGTCTGGTGTAACCCCAGTGTGTGTCGGCCGATAGGCTTAGTTGTTGTGCCCGCATACTTGAGCGTGTGAAGCATGGCATTAGCATGTTTGTCAGTCTCTAGTTGCATTCTTTAGAATATATGGTTCAGGTTAGTGAATCGTCCTATATCGAATATCATGAGGTGATGAAACAGCTGCTTGTTTTTCTTGCAAGATCTGAACCATAGTACCTGGGTCAATGTGTTGTCCATGATCGTGTTGAGTTTGCCATGAATATCAAAGGAAGAAGACTGTAACACCCCGATTCCTCGAGAACCCAGAATGCTACTAACTCTTCAAAATCTATAAAATTTCGACAGCATCTTCTTTGTTTATATGGACATCCACGACAGGCAATTTATATCCAAAGAATATATAACCATTTTTCAACAACCACTAACCATAAAAGGAGCTACAACAAAAAACTATAACTTCCAATTATACAAGACGATCAACTACTAAGTAAATTTCATCATTTCACTAATTATGATGTGAGAGATAGTGAGTGCTCAAGTCCAGGTTCTAGTTTCCCATCCCCATGCATGATTGACGTCACCTGTTCCTAAAAACCAAATAAAAGCAAGAGTGAGTATTCAACAATACTCAGCAAAGTATATGTATAAACGACTAGGGAATACAAATACGAGAACCAGAAGATCACTTCCATAAGTTCATTCTCATCACACTAGAAACAAAAACAATCGTCAATCCAAATACTCCAACCAAACCACTTCTCGTCCACTCGATGCAATGCAATGCACATGCACATGCGTATGTCTCCTCCAGAGCACTCCGGACTAGCCACTTTTGACTTTCTCACCTACCGAAACGGATTAGTCAAAAGTGACTTTCTTACCGACCTGGCTCATATGCAATTCATCTACCATGCAATTGCCTCACCTCCGTCATAGCACAAACAAATTTTAGAGCACTCCGGACTAGTCGTATAACTTTCTCACCGACCTCACCGGACTAGTTATACGACTTTCTCATCGACCTGGCTCATGCAACATGATGCAATAATGTAATGGCTCCTTTATCATACAACTCTCACACATCTCCGACATATAGCAATAAATATCACAATCACTAAAGTTTTAATCACATAGCTAATAGAAACATCCACAAGCCAATCACATCAATACTCTATAAGTTTAACATATACTTGCCTTTAACCACGAGGACCAGCACAATCATTTGGCACCGAACTCACACCACCACCTACGGAAAAGGACGAACTTCAATGCAAAGTCCATACGATTAACATGATGAGTAAACCAAGTCGCACCTACGCACACCCCCTTGATTCTTGCTATCCAAACAACTAGACAGAGAGAACCGACAAATTTATAATCTGGACAGCAGTACTAAAAATCGACGCATCTCCAAAACCGCTCATCCGATTTTGACGTTCTTGCACTCGAAACGAAGCTAAGACATAGACGCATGAATTCTGTAAAATGACGAAGATCTGAATCATGCTCCAAATAGGTCGAAACCTCGACCGAACCCGCTGCACAACACTGATCTACTACGACCGCATCCCTCCAACCCAATCCTTCATTACCCACGGTGATTAACATCGATCCAATATGTAGGTTTTAATGCTAATATATTTTGAATTCATCTGAGGAAGTATTGTGTGATCTGAGAATATAGTTTGAATGGATCTGAGAATGCATTGTGCAATCTGGAGAAAAATTTTAGTCCTGTTTCTTGTGTCCTGTTTAAATATTTTAGACTGACATTTGGGCATGAATAAAAGCCTAAAAGGGAGCAAAGTGCAGTCCCATTTTATTAGGTGGTCGGCACGAATAACATCTAGTGAAACAAATAGTGTCAGCCTATCAGGTTGGCAAATCTTTGATGCATCAGCCAAAGAGACGGTGTCTATGATCTGATGGTTTGCACAGCTCTCTTCTTTCTATAAGTTCGTCTCTGATGGTGTAAATAAATTAATAGACAACTCTCTTTCCACTATCTGACTGAATTGGGAAATACATTACAAAGTACTCCACCTATAGTATTAGAGCATCCTCAGCAGGCTCGGCATTGTACTGTAGCTACAGTACACGCGCGCAAAAAAAAAATCAAAAACAGCAGACTCCGGCAACGCGAGCGCTCACTGTGCGGCTGTCAACCAGCTGATGTGGGGCCTTGATACAGCGCGTGCTGTCCATGCTCTTAGGTGGTATCATTACAAAGTATATTTGTTGACCGGATGGAGTATCATTACAATCCACCTATATTATTAGGTGGTCGGCATTAAAAATGCCAAAAAAGTTTTATTTGTAATTACAAATAAAAAATATTCATCCATAGACGTGCCACATTTCAGAGGAATAAATGCTCATATTTAAGAGAAATTATATGCTAAAAATTAACAAGGGATACATGTACATGTATGCTAGTTACATTCTCCCTCGATTACAAAAAATCAATTCCCAGATTATTTTTTTCGAGCAACCAATTCCCATAGCCAACTCTCTAGTTAGATCCATTACATATCTTGTATCAGGTTGATATCTGCTAGTGTGCTAGTAACAAGAAATCATTGTCCCAAGGTGGCATTGGACGTTTGAAAGTAGTGGTCAAGCTTGGAAGTCAGAAAATGGCAAAAGCTTTAAGATGATAATTAGATAGATCCATAGCTGAAAAAGAAATTGCAAAGGAGACTACTCTAAGGAGTTGTTTGTTAGGTTAGACTTAGTACTAATCTTTATATGTACACCCTAGGCTTTGAGTTGTCCCATTTTGTGTTATGGTATGAAAGGCACTGATTCTACCATTTTTGCTCAAGGCTATAAGTTGTTATGCGTATAGTTGTAGCTTTCATTTTGCATATAGTTGTAGCCATCATTTTGTTATACTAGTTTGCGTATAATTTCAAGTTTTCTATATGTATGCGGTTGTGGGATGCCAGCAAACTGTTGGTTCACGGCATAATTTAGCGGTGATATAGGGACCATCATTATCGATTTAAGCCATAAATCAGTGGTAATATAGGGACTATCACTACCTATTCATGTCATGAACTGCTAGGAACATTCTGGATTATCACTGTCGCTTATTCATTGTCAAATTAGGAATGGGAACTTCCAAGCCGGCAGCATCGGGTACAATGTAGCACAGTTCACAAAACCATTGTTAACCGCAGCTAACCGCGCCTCCGTCGGCCCGGTTAGGTAAACCGGCGGTTTAGGGTTTAGTGGTTTGACCAAAATTCATTCAAATAAATTTTGAATGTAAAAAATAAATAAAATTTCTTAAAATACTATTAATCATTCTAAGCATTTTGTCTTAAACAAAATTATAAAAAACAAATTTCTAATGTATATTTTAAAGGATTTTGTCAATTTGCATTTATTTTTACTGATTTTGACATTTTTCTTAGAACCACCACTGGTTACATCACAAACCGTGGTTAACCACAAACAAAACCGGCGAGTTGTAGTTTTGAATTTAGAGCAAAACCATACGGAACCGTCGGTTAACCGCGGCTACGGTTAACCAGTTCTGCGCACCACGCGGCTCGGAGAAGCCTCGGTTTTTCAATCCCTGCACCACAGTAGTGCCTCATGTGCTCCAGCAAGCAATTGGGCTGTCGTGTCTTTGGTATACATGTTTGTAAACTTCACGTGCAGCAGTGCAGCCATGTGTTTGCTGGCTTGGTCTCGATTAATGGATGGGCATGTGGGGGAGATAAAACTAGCTATGGCATGGAGAGTAAAGCCTTTAAATAGAGTATAACGGATCAGAAGTCGATAGAACAAGGGAGTAAAGCCTAGAAAAAGAGAGGTTTAGCCTGAATGTATTGGCATAATATAATCGCCAGCAGCATACCATCCACGCAAAAAAAATAGGGATGGGAGGTAACGGGAATTCACTTGGTTCGCGACGCATTCAGAGATGCAGAGCTCCAGGATAGCGAGATAACTTTAAACTGGTATTTAATTAGTCTTTAGCTCCTTGCCTTTGGCTTGAGTACATATCTATCACATATATATAGATTAAAAAAAACTCTTAATTACCACTGAAACTGATGCATGCAGACAACTGGGTTTTGCTCCTGGACGTTCATGACGATTTCATCGGGTCATCTTGAGCCCAAGCATGGCCTCCATCTGCTGTAGCTCCAGCTTGAGCCAAAGCTCCTCCTTAAGTTGCTCGCGCTTGTTTCGCATCAGCCTTAGATACTAGCTCTGCGAACCGAGCTAATGTCGGAGATTTGCAAGATGATGGGCCAATGGTTCATGGTCCAGACAAGTGCTGCATATTCTCCCATCTATTTTTCTTCTTCCTCTTGAAAGGCAGCGACGGCCTTGACAGCTGCTGTTTATCGGCTTGACCGCCTCGGCGAGGACTCAACAGCGACGATGGCAGTAGCTCGCGTCCTCAAGAGCACCTTTGCGACGGTTTGCTTTTCTTCCGCCTCAAGAGCAGCATTCCTGCATGAGTCCGGCCAAAGTGAGCGTTAAACTAAAGGAAAAGGAAGCAAATATGCTGAAGATTTCCCACTTACCTCCACGCTTCGCTCCAATATGTTCCGGAGAATGTCAGTGCCTGTATCTGCCGCGGGTTTCTTCTCATGTGAACTTCTGAATAGCTCAATAAGTTTGGTCCTTGACCCGTTCAGTATCCGGGGCTGTAAGAAATTGGGGGCAGAGAGAGGAAAAAATACCAAGTAAAGGCAAGTGACTTACCTTCATTGTCATCCCAGGTGATGTCGTCCCAGCTAGTTATCTTCCGGGAGAGATGTTCCCTGCGGCGCAATGGGCAAATGCGATTGGACAGGTAGTCCTCGACCTAAAAGTCACATCCAACGGACAGATACCTTCAACCGAGGCTTGTCTCAATGATGGCCGCTGGATGCCATTGTAAAACAGGAACAAGCCTGCGTTCGACAGTCTTCAAAAATATCTCACACAGATGGCTAAAGATCGCAAAGACGAGAAAAGAATTTGGGTGGAGGTTCACTGCATCTTGTTTGCACTGAGCCATCTAGCACTACAGGAAACGAGAACAGTGTGGGCGGCAAGAAAACCAGTGTTGGTAGTAAAAAAACCGCTGACACAAAAATGTCGGCGGCCAAAACAAAATCGCCGCCACAGTCAACCTATGTCGACGGCCTCTAATAAGCCGCCGAGACAACTTAACACCCCTCAAGTCCGCGACGCAAAATTCAAATTTGGAGCCCACCAAACTAGTCTATGTCGACGGCATAACAACCGCCGACCACACATATGCATTCCCCTCATGGAACCGTAACGCTCTAACGGAACCACCTGCTGGCTGCCCCGCATGGCAGACAGAGTACGTGTCTGCCTAGGGCTGGAAAATAAGCTCGTGGCTCACAGCTCGGCTCGGGCTCGGTTAGGCTCGGCTCGGCTCGAATCAGCTCGGAGGTGTGTGTGAGCCCGGGCCGAGCCAGTTTTGAAGGCCCGTCGGTGAAACGGGCCGGCTTGGCTCGAATGCCGAGCGGCTCGGCGAGCCATTCGAGCCTAGCACGGGACGGCAACAGCAACACCCCACGGCCCATCACCCATGGCCCAACAGGAGCCAAGCAGTCACGGTCTCTCAGTCTCACCTCAGTCTCTCACAGACACGGAGAGACCTAGGGTTAGGCGGCGGCGCCGGCGGGCAAGGGCGGCTACGTGCTCCGGCGGCCGGCGGCTACGGGCTACCGGCAAGTACTTCCTCCATCACCGTCTCCACCTCCCGCTACAGGCTCCGACGGCCGGCGACCAGCGCGCGTCGTCCCTGCCTCCTAGCGCTGCATGTTGGCTGTTGTTGCCTGCGGCTGTTGCTGCCTAGCGCTGCATGCTGCTGTTGCTGCCTAGGACTGCACCGCGGCTGCCTGCTGCTGTTGCTGCCTGGCGCTGCACTGCTGCTTGCTGCGGGTCGGCCGGCTCGCCGAGCCGACGGGCTGGCTCGCGAGCCATTAATGGCCCGGGCCGAGCCATCCTTCCAAGCCCGCTCGACGGTCGAGCCGAGCCAAGCCCGGCCCGTCCAAATACGGGCCTGACCGGGCCGAGCCCAAGCCCGAGCCTGGCCCGGCCCGGCTCGTTTCCACCCCTATGTCTGCCATGTGGAGCCACCGGAACGGTCCGAAGTAGAGGGTATCATCCAATGGCATGGATGCTATGGTTGCCAAGGATATCGATATCGGTCTAAAGCGGCCGAGTTTGCTCATCCAAATGCAACCACGGTGAATAGTGCCATCGCGAATTATGTCACAGGAGACCTTCGTAGTCCATACATAAAGTATTATGGGATCATTGAGAAGATTATCAAAATATCTTATGAAGGCAACAATGATCTCTCGCTCGTGTTGTTTCGGTGCAGATGGTTTGATCCTAAGAGTGGGGTGCGGCGTCCTCCCAAACTAGAACTAGTTGAAATCAATCATAAGAAACTTATCAAAAGCCCGATGAGTTCATTCTTCCCGAACAAGTCGAGCTGGTGTTCTATCTTCCGTACGCGCACCCGGATTACAAAAATTGGTGGATTGTCCATAAATGTCATCTAATTGGTGGATTGCTTGATCTCACGGAAAAAGACTACGAGTCTTAGCAAGACGTGGAAGCATTCCAAGAACAAGAGTTATCAGGAGAGCTGCACGCACTACAAGGAGAACACCCCTTTGCCAACGCATCCATACGTTGCTAAAAGCTCATATAAGCGTTGTGAGGATCTTTACCAACGCATTTAAAATGCGTGGCCATAGGAGCCGTTGCGAGGATCTATCGCCATACATATAAATGCGTTGGTAACGTGCATGAATATGTGTTGCGACCTAGCAACGCATGTCAACAACACTGTTTTATGCGTTGGCAACCTTAACATGAGGAATTGTAAATTAGGATATATCCTAGTTTACATGGCACTTTGTCTTATACAAATAAATATGTTCGATAAAAGATTACTTAACTTGAAAGAACACACCATAATACCATAACAGCTTTTGCACAGAGAAATTCTTCATTAATAATGCAAATTTTGTACATCGGTCATTTGATATCTCTGAATCTCTCTACAGGTTACGTCTCTCAGGCATCTTACATTCATTTACAGAACAATTTACAATGTATAAAAGTAATGAGCACTAATGACTTCACTATTTATCCAACCAATCTGATGTATATTTCACCGGGAAAATCACTAATACTTCTGATGGCTTTCCTCCATCTTAGCTTTTGTGGAAGCTCAACCTTGAACATAACCTGCATATGTGATATGAACTTTAAGTAAGAAGACAAATAAATCACTGAACTCAAAATATAATTGTAATACTCAATAATTTACCTTAAAAATTATAACAGATTATCAGTGATAGATAATTGAAGAAAAACAAAATATTGATGCATCATAAAAAAGTATTCTAAACATGCCTGAATACACATCAAGCCAATCCACAAGACTACAAAAGGCTTATTTGCATATCTTACACTTTGAATTTGAGCCTTTAAAAGAAGATCATGCAGCTTGTAGCTACCATGTTCAGTGTGTCTTAGAAAATTTTTAAAGAGCATGATAGGTGATACAGAGTTGAAATGTTATAAAAACAGAGAACTAAGGCAGAGTATTACCATATTCAGAGGCTAAATGGAACTGAACATACTAAAATCACCAAGTGTATTGAAATCATCACCGTAGTTCCCAGGAAAAGGATGTAATGCAAGATTCAGAACCTGTGACACCAAAACATAACAGAAATTTAACGCCAGACATAAACAAATCCTAATTAGTCCACATCTCAAATTCAAATAAACCTTACTAGATTACTAAATGCCTAGAGGAATATCTAGAAGGCTAGATCTTGAATGACAGGCTCCCTACAGGTCTCGTCATGCATCCCTGCCCAGGTTGGTCCGTTGCTGCACAAAGGGAGGGAGATCGAGAGTAGCTACGCGGCCAAGCGATCCTCCTGCCCCTCGCTGCTGAGGGAGTTCATCCACAATGCTGCCAAGAAGAGCCCCAGCGCCTCCGTCGCCGAAACCCAAGAAGGTCGCCAGCATCGCAGCCGCGTGGGCTTCGGGATCCATGTCGAAGAAGAAGGCGCCCCTGTGCCCGTTGGAGGAGGAAACGAGATCTTGATTACAGGAGGGAATACGGCGGCGCTAGGGAGGAAACAGATCGGATCGGAGCAGCGCTGGGGAAGAAATACCTCGGATTGGGATGGCGCCGGGGAAGGGGCAACGGAGCCGATCGAGTAGCGATCTCGTGGCATCGCTCGATTTGGGGGTGGAAAAAAGGACGGGCCAGGAAGGAGGAACAGCCGAACAGGAGCTGGCCTGATGGGATTGAGGGATGACGCTTCATCATTTATCGGGAGTTTATCGGTTTTAACTGGCAACGATTGTCAAGGCGTTGGCACCAATGCGTTGCTAGAAAGGGGTTTGTGGCGTAGTGACGTTGATATTGGTGATGTGCTGGTACAACTGGAAGAGGAGGTAGAAAAAAACGAAGAGGAAGAGCAAGCAGAAGAGGAAGAGCGAGCAGAAGAGGAAGAGGAAGAAGAAATAGAAGAGGAGAAAGAAGAGGAAGATGAAGCCGAAGATTTTTAATTATTCTATTTTATAAGTACTACGACTACGACCTGTACATTTATATCTTTGTCAGTTACTTTTATATATTTATTTACTTTGTCATTTCTTATATATTTGTTAACACATATATATAATCGTGCCATTAAATTTGATTTATGCAGGATGACTGGATCATTGAGGAAGCTTGTGCAGAGGGGGGCAAAGCTCTTTCGGAGGGGTGGCAGGAGGAGTCGACAGCATAGCGCGGTCACCGACCCACAGTTAGAAGAGGATGCCGAGATGGAAGCCACCGACCCCCAGTTGGAGGAGGATGCTGAGGTGGCCTCCACCGACTCACAGCAGGTGGGCTCGCAAGTTGGGTCGGTGGAGGAGGGTGGGCAGGATTCGGTTGGAGGAGGGAGTAGAAGGCGGAGGAGAGTGGAGAAGGACGCGGATGCGGGTGTGCCAGAGGGCTATGAGGAGGAGACTAACTTAGACGGGAGCGGCGAGGAGGGGTCGGGAGAAAAGACCGACAAGGAGGACTGGGCTACGCAGATGGGGCCGAGGACGGTAGCGGCGAGGAGGATGAGGATGAGTGGAAGCCGACGCACTCGTCCCCTGGATCCGAGTCCTCGAGGTCCAAGAGATATCGGGGGGTGGAACAAATTGTCGAAAGCCCCCAGAGATCCAAATGAGAGGACCATCATACAGGTTGCCATCAGAGAGAGGTATGTGTGCTAACCACTTGATTTGATTTCGATATTTTTCATTTCTAACCATAAATCTAGCTAAACACTTGTTCTGAATTTTACGTGCAGTGGGTTGGTTTGCCTTAACAAGGGGGGACCGAGCCGGGAAAACAGCTAGGGGTGCTCATCCAGTCGCTCTACCCCGGGGAAGTGGGCAAGGGCGCAGATAAACGCCCCACGCTAATTTGGTTCGACTATGAGCTCATGGGGTACGAGGATGGAGGAACTATCTTTGATACCGTCATCGACGAGTTCTGGGTAAAATGTCAATTTTTATTTCTTATTGATGTTTCCGTGTTTATATCCTTACGCATGCGTGTATTAATTTAATCATGTGTTCTTTTGATTCAAACGAGGTATCAGCTTCCCCTGGCGCCGACTCCACTACCGACTATGAGGCTTGTCGGTGTGTGATCATGAGAATGGCTGCCAAGTAGGTTAAGGACGCCATCAGGCTTGCTCGCATAGATGCGGTGATGAAGCACTACCGCATGAAGGGCAAAAAAATGTCAAGGGCAAGTGCAGCTGAGGTATGTGTGCTAACCACTTAATTTGATTTCAATGTTTTTCATTTCTAACCACAAATCTAGCTAAACACTTGTTCTGAATTGTACATGCAGGAGTATCTCTACACAGACTAGTACCTTCCATGGCATCCAGACTGGATGGACAAGTGTCCACGCGCTTGGAGAGACCTATGCCACATGTGGGAGTTGTCAGAGTGGATCGAGGTGTCCCAAAGGAACAGGGGCAACAGGGATGTCGGTGCTGATATGTGCACCACCTACATGGGAGGCCTCGGCATGGGTCATGTCGCGCGAAACCTCGTAAGCACACTTATCTTTTACCGCTAAAATTAACTACATTTTAGAACTTTGGCTGAATAGATCACTATTTAATTTCACGCAGGAGCATCAGACGGGAATTGAGCCATTGGGAATTGCCGTGTGGAGGATTGCCCACACGCCCCATGTCCGACCAGATGGCACACAGCCACCGATGCTGCTGGCTGCCTAGGAGAAGATTGTAAGTGATTAACTCTACTCTTGACGCAGTCGCTATTTTCAATTAATCTACATCATATCTCATTTGTTCGCAGGATACATATAACGTGGCCATGCGGGAGAAGCACGGTGCAGACTGTGACGCCGACAACATGCCGGCCGACCCAGTGATCCTCTACGACGAGTTCTGGTGGGAGGGCTCACGGTAGGTACGGTGCCATGAACTCCATCATGCAGCTCGACGCGTACAAGCCCGAGGTCAGGGCACGTCGAGGGCAGGCCTCCGCAGTCGTCTATGCCGGCGAGGAAGCACAGAACAAGTTAATTGCTGATTTGCAAGAATAACTACGGGCGGATCGAGAGGAGCGAGAGGAGGCCATGCGATGTGTGAAGGCATGCAGCTATACCAACAGGTAATTAACTACAAAGCGCCCAATGTTGTCCATGTTAACTTCAGATGCTAACATTTCCTATTTACAGGCGTTCCAGTCCGCAGGGACCTCTAGCCAGCCACAGATGCCTGGCATCTTCATGCAGACGCTGAGGCCCTAGCCACACAGTTTGGCACTCTCCCCCCGTTCGTGCCACCGCCCCTTTTCTCGATGGCTCAGTTTCCACCTACACCGAGACCTTCACCAGGGGTAATGCATTGCCTCTAATTTTCCCAAACAAATTCATATCACTACACAAATATATAAAGTTTTTTAAATATGCGGTTTTCTCCACTATTGCAGGCGTCCGGCTTGGCAACGGCTGCCCTGACGGTGATTGCTTCACAGGGAGGTGACGACAATGGGACAAGGTCGTCTCCGCTCGAGCAATTTGTCATGGGCTTGTTTAATCCAAATCCCGACCTTGACCTCGGTGAAAGCGACAGCGGTTCGCAGGACCAGCAGTCATGTTTATAATGTGACTATATGAACTATGTGATTATGTGAACTATATATTATGTTATGTTCTATACTTCGTATTCGATTATGTGAACTATTGTGTTTTTTTGTACCTATTTGTTATGTTTTCAGAGATTTTAGTTATATTTATTGGTGATTTACTATTTCGCAACTATGTGGATGTATATGTTCTCGAAAATATAGTGTCGAACACCTAATTATGTGTGGATGTAGTTGGGTGAATTGGGAAATGCAAATATGTTGTCAATTGGGTATTTTTGCACGTTGAAGATGAGCTTTTTCAAAATATACAACAATTTCTTTTGCTGGAACACAAATTCTGCTAAGGCCGCCGACACAGACCGGCTCCAGGTGCACCTAGGGCAGATCCCTGCAAAGGGCAATGTCGTAGGCATACGAAAAGGCCGACGACACAGGGTCTGGATACGTCGGTGGTATTCTCTAAAGACCACCGACAAAAGTATGTGCGGGGGGACCTCAGAGCCTGCCTCGGTAGATCTGTGTCGGCGGTATTATCACGGCCACCGACATAGATGTTGCCACGTGTCGGCCACTGGTTCGTTCTATGCGCCCACACGTCAAAACGCCGTCAACCGGGAGGTCCGTTTGCCACGGAATATATCGGCGGTTAAATTGGCCGCCAACACATATCTTTGTCATCGGGGCTGCCAACAGATATGAGCTTTGTCGACGGAGCTGCGTCGGCAAAGTAGCCGCCGACACAAGTTTATGTCGGTGGTATTTTGTCCTGTGTCGGTGGTTTCGGCCGCTGACACTAATCACGTTTCCTATAGTGTAGGAGGCGATGAAGTCGCTCTTCGATAAGCACAACCCGCGAACAGATGTTAGCTTGAATCTAATGATCTCGTTGTCTTGCAGGGCTGGCATTTCTTCATCTCCGGGAAGTTGCAACTGCTCTAATTGATCTCCTTGAGCAACTCCATCTCCTCTAGTTTTCCTACGTCGGCTCAATTTTCCCGGTATAGCCCATCGCTAGATTTGAGAGATCTGGTTATGCTGAGAAGGTGAGAAAATTGGGAAAGAAGAACACGGAAGGGCTCTAGCGAGAGTTAGACACAAAGGGAGAGAAGGTGGGAGTGTTTTCCCTTGTCTTTGTACCCCTTTTTATAGGTGGAACATTGCAAAACACTGACTTTTACGCCACCAATGGTTGCAAATTGGTCAGGAGCACGTTTTGTCACGATAGACACAAGTTTACCGTATCTACACACTGTTCCAAGGGCTAGTAAAAATCCGACCGTTGTAGTAGTCTACCAAAGGTAAAACCTCGAAGAGATCGCTCGGGATGCACAGGGAAAGTTTGTTGCCCGTTTAGGGTTGAAAAACCTTAATTCATGCAACCCTTGTCCGACATGGAATTTATTGCCCAGTCAAAGTTTTTCTTGCTCACATGAATTTTTCTTCGGCTGGCAAAGTGCTTCTTGTCCTGGTATGGCAATAGACCTACACTGTCAAGTCAATTCCTTTCCTGAGTTGTTGAAGACTCAAGGGGAAGGCCCTGGCCAGACATTATTCCACTTGAGCCTTAGGGCTAGCTATCGAGGATTGAGGCCCTCTTTGATAGCTTGTTTAGTTTTGGTTTAGTTTTTGTTGGGAAAATTTGACCACCTTTGAAAGTGGTATGAAAAGGCTAAATAAATTATTAAAAAATATTTTTGAGATCTTTGAGAAAAACTCTACAAAGTTCTGAAAAAATTGTTTTCAGAAAATAAAGTGAATGGTGTATATAAAAATAACAAAAGTTGCAATCCCAACAAAAACTACAACAAAACAAGCTATCAAAGAGGGCCTGAGTTTGTCCTTCCCTGGAGAGTGAAACATCTCCTATTGTTTCTCGGGCACCGGCTTGTGCATTACCTAGAAACATGTAGCTACCCGGGATGGTGGCAACGCGTGGGGTAGGCATTACCTGGTGACGTGTTGATCAAGACTTCGGAAGGCTTGGAGATTAAATCTCCTTTTTGAGATGGCCCGGCCCGTGACAGTAGACCGTGTTAGGGTTTCAAGGATGCATCGGCATGCCACCTGATTTCAGGGATTAGTTTCCATTCGAGTTTATGTTTTCAAATTTGTATCCCTAGGGTTAGTATAAATACCTCACTCCTACATGAGAGCGGGGGATCTTACCACAACAGGCAACACACATCTTCATTATTCACCACACACCGAGAAGGACCCTCCCTAGGTTCTTTCTCTCTCAAAACATGTGTTGTGTGATCCTTGATTATATTAAAATATTGGACGTTGGATTGTTATCCCTTGTCTAGGAGGCCTGAACTAGAATAAAAATCACTTTGGTGTCTTCTTTGCATCTATGGCAAGTTCTCTTTGACATCTTGAAAGTCATGATCGTGAAAAAAAAGGGGGCCCTATGATCTTGCAATTCAGAATTAAGCTTGACTTGGGAAGCTTGTTCTTAATCATCAACAAAAGTTATTTGTTAGGTTAGACTTAAGGATTAATCTTTATATGTATACCCTAGGCTCTGAGCTGTCCCATTTTATGTTATGGTATAAAAGGGACTAATTCTACCATTTTTGCTTAAGGGTATAAGTTGTTATGCATATAGTTGTAGCTATTATTTTGTATAAAGTTATAGCTACTATTTTGTTTTCCTACTAGTGTGGAATGCTAGTAAATTGTTGATTCATGGCATGATTTGGCTGTGATATATGTGTAGTCTTGGGAATTGGGCCGTGCCGGGCCGGCACGACACGGGCTCGTTGTGCTTCGAGCCTCCATGTATCGGGCCGGCACGGCCTGGTCGACACTTCGGGCCATGCCGGGCCAGCACGGACGGCCAAATCTGGCACTGCCCAAAAGCCCTACGGGCCGCAATCGGGCCGAGCCGGCCCCGAGCACGGCACGCCCGACAAAGCAGAGAGATAAATGATTTTTTATAAATTTATACATTACTCACATGAAAAAGTTGTCTATAAGAAAAATATGTGTCTCGAAATTCTCCACAACTTTCATGTAGAACATAAATTCATCAAAGCAGCGGAATATCTCGAAAAATGTTAATTACCGAAATGGGTGATGTGGGCTCTAAAACAGCCAGCGCACTAAATATTTTTTATAAATTCATGCATTGCTCAAATGAAAAAGTGATCTACATGAAAAATATGCGTCTCCAAATTCTCTACAACTTTTATATAGAAATAAAATTCATCCGAGCTGCAAAAAAAATCAAAAATACAAATAATTGACTCGTGCCTCAGTTCGGGCCGTGCCGGGCGGCCCGTCGTGCCGGCTTCTCAGGCCCGGCACGGCACGGCACGACAATCAGGCCGGCCCGGCACGGTCCAAATAATTTCGTGCCAGGCCGTGCTTTGGGCCGATAAAATCGGGCCGTGCTTGGGCCGGCCCAAAAAAGCACGGCCCAATTCCCAGGACTATATATGTACCATCACCGTTGGTTCAAACCATGAATCAGCGGTAATATAGGGGCTGTCATTAACAATTCATGCCATTATAACTGGTAGGGACATCCTGGGTTATCACTGTTATTTATTCACTGCCGAATAAGAAATCGATAGTATAGTCAGTTTCGAGCCGGCGGTGACAGGATGTACTATAGTAGATGTTAGGAATAGAGCCCACTGCAAACGGCCCACACAAGGGCCCAAACGCAGAGAAAGGGCTCCCCAGGTCTTAAACAGGCCTAAAGGCCCAACTAGAGCACCGAATAAGGCAATGAGCCCACTCAACCCAAAAGACTAGCCCTTTTAGGTGAGGGACGGCTCCACCTTTTAAGTCGTGCTCCCCCATCATCGATTAGCAATGTGGGACTAAACCCAACAATCTCCCCCATCACACATCGGACCACTTCGTTCAGCGAATGTGTGGAATTAACGGAGATGTGGGTCAATGCCTGGCTCTGATACCACTTGTTAGGAATAGAGCCCACTGCAAACGGCCCACACAAGGGCCCAAACGCAGAGAAAGGGCTCCCCAGGTCTTAAACAGGCCTAAAGGCCCAACTAGAGCACCGAATAAGGCAATGAGCCCACTCAACCCAAAAGACTAGCCTTTTAGGTGAGGGACGGCTCCACCTTTTAAGTCGTGCTCCCCCATCATCGATTAGCGATGTGGGACTAAACCCAACA
>SPJY01001376.1:693034-708745 GCA_005191435.1 Raddia distichophylla
TACATTATACGAAGTTATACGAGTGCGCCACCGTTCGCCACCCGCCGTCCCGCGCCGCCAGCCCGCCAGGTGCCGCCCTCCAGCGCCGCCCGACCGCCCTCAAGCGTCGCCCGTTCACCCCAGCCCTCGAGCGCCGCCCCAGCCCGCCGTTCGCCACTGCCGACCGCCCTCCAGCGCCGCCCGCCCTCCACGGCCGCTCGCCCCAGCCCTCCGTGCGCTGCCGCCGCCCGTCTAGCACCACCCGCCCGTCCAGCGCCACCCACCCTAGCCGCCCGTCCATGCCCTTGATTGGAGTGCTAGTGATAAGATTCAGTATCTATAAAATCAAATCTTGTTTATATGGAGTACTAAATATGCATGCCCTTGATTGGAGTGCTAGTGATAAGATTAATTGAGTATCTATAAATCAAATCTTGTTTTTATGGTTTACTACTAAACATGCATGCAATCTCTTGATTGAAGTGTTAGTGATGAGAATCTAATTTTGCTCAAAAAGAGATTGGTAATCTAATTTTGCTCAAAAAGAGATTGGTAATCTAACATGTCTTGAACAGAAATATAATATCATATATCCATAAATCTGAGTTGTTTAAGCTGGTATTGTTCCATCCTTTTATTATGTTGCATTAGGTTCAGAAGAAAAGTACATACCCCTGAATATCTACTGATTTTTGAAGTTAATGCTTTGTTCTGCATGCAGGTTTAGTGAATTTGGAGCTGATGGAGGGCCAGCTGCAAAGACCCTAATATTTTTACCAAAAATATTTCTGCACATCTGGGAGTAGTGGTGCCACTGCCACATGTTGAAGTGAGAATTTTGCTTTGCTCATGATACACTTTATGTGGTCCTAATGTTGTCTAGTCATTAACAAATTCTGCTTTTTTTTAATTTATCCAGTTGAAGCATGTGATTGCTGCTACCATTGGTCTAAAGGGTCTGGGAGGTCTCCTTTTTATCTTCAGCAGTTCGCTCGGTGCTTATCTCTTGGTATATACTCAGTATTCTTCATATTCTCATTCCTGCCACTGTTATTTTATATATCTCTTGGTATATACTCAGTATTCTTCATATTCTGGTGAATACGTGGAGGAATATATTTACTGAATGTTGCCCTGCAGAAATCCTTGTCATCTGGTCATGCCAGTGTTTTATTTCATTTAAATATCATATAATTGTTAGCAAATTATGTGGAACTGGACTCTTGACATATTTAGTGTTTATGTATTTTTTTCAGTTAGTTAAAATTTTATTGAACCAGGCCACGTACCAAGATGTTCTATTACATTTTCATTATGCTATGGTGCTGTGCATATAGTAACTGTTAAATATACTGATACAGCCGAACTTAGTATGGTAGTGCACTCCCAGATGGGTAGTTTTAAGCCACAAAACTGTTTTTGTAGTTATGTTAGGCAGTCTCACTCTCACCACATTTGACAGTGGGATAATATGATTGCTTCTTTTTACTAAATTGTGGAGTCTTTATCTGGTGACTTGTGTTTTGCTGTATGCTTCTGCACATTATAATTGTTATCAACCTATAAATGATAGATATATACTTTTTATCTCTTCTAGGTGATGTTTCGTGCTCATTTTGGCGTCAACTTTGAAATGCCTGAATTTCGGCCCCCGTCTCCTCCTCCTGGCCTTTTTTCCCAGGCGCCACAACCAGTAATTTAGTTTCTAGCTACTTCCTAATGCATTTGTATTTGTTAAACTTTTACATTTTTAGGTTCACACATTTTTCCCCTTAAAATATTTTAGGGCTTTTCGACACCGCCACCTGCTACTCCCGTTCGAGACAACGCCGCTAGTGATTCGGGGACACCTTCTATCAGTCAAATTCTGAACTCCGGAGGCAAGGCAACAGGTAGCGGGCGTGGTCCACACTCTCCTCGAACCTAGAATTTGTGTTTTGGTGCTATTTGTGAAGTATCATGTGTGTAACTCAAACTTTAAACTATGTATGTCATGATGGACTATGTATGCGATAATGAATTATGTATGCGACAATGGACTATGTTTGTGACATAGATTATGTATGCGACTCTGTGTTTGATTCTACTGTGATGACAATGGGATAAATGGTGATGTGGTTTATTTAATTTGTGATGAAATTGGGTTTATTAATTATTGGTATTTTTCTGTTAATAACTGTGAATTTTCTATAAATAACTGTGATTTTTCGGTTCCTATTTCCTGTCTTTTTTACAAAAAAAAAATTAATATTTTCGTCGGCATCGGCCGACGAAATTACTGGAGCTATGAAACCCAGCAGGTTGTTGCCCAGTAATTTCATCGGCCTAGGCTGACGAAATTAACCTTATTTTCATGGGCCTTGGCCGGTGAAATTACTTTCGGCGTAATTTCATCGGCCTAGGCCGACGAAATTAGACATGCCACGTCACCATCCAGCCGTGCCGCCGTCGGGTCAACATATTTTCATCGGCTAGAAAAACCGACGAAATTGTATTAATTTCATCGGCCCAAGCCAACGAAAATACATACGCCACGTCATCATCTGATCTGTCCTGCCGTCGGCTGAACATATTTCGTCGGCCTGTAGAAACCGACGAAATTACATTAATTTCGTCGGCAGCCGACGAAACAATTTGTAATTTCGTTGACAATACTTCGTCGGGTTAATTTCGTCGGTATCGGCATTAATTTCGTCGTTTTTAGGCCGATGAAAATAACACGTATTCCTGTAGTGGATATAGGCCACCAGATCCATAAGAAATGGATTAGAAATGAAGATGTGGAAGTTTCTTCCCCATTTACAAAGTCAAGAGGTTTTCGTGAAATCATCCAAGTGCCATGAAGTGGAAAACTAACTTCTACCTTACTATATTTGAGACCGTTCCACATGTATTTGATGGTAAAATATGATGTTAGTACGTTAGCACCCAATTAACATTAGCACTAGATATGTTACGGTCATACATAATTGAATCTCCATGATTTGATGTAATTGTGACATATGATTCAAAGTTGTGTGAAATTTCAGCAGTGAGATGTATTTGATAAATAATACGCATATTTACGTAGGTATTCTTTACACTTTGTATATTGTTCACTTATATTTAATCTTAAAGTACGAACGGTTCGATTTACGAGCTACTCGCTTCGGTGTCAAAAAACTAGTCGTTTTAGCCATTTATCCAAAGTGCCAAAAAACTTATCGTTTTAGCCTTTCATCTAGAGTAGTAATTAGATGAGATCTTTGAAAAGCCAAAAAGAGAGGCATACAGGTGCATCTATTGGTCCATGGGAAAAGTTTTCATAAATTCATTGCTACTAATTAATGAATCAACTAGCCTTTTATAGGGGCTTTGGTATTCTAAATTGTGTCTAGAACGACTAATTTTTTGACACCGAAGGGAGTAGTTCTTTTCACTTCTATCTTAATGGCGTGTCTCAGAAAACAAACAAGATGAAGTAGACCAAACTCTCGGAGTCATCTCTATAAACCTCGAGAAGTGAATAAAAAACAAACAATTTAATACTACCTCCGATCAGAAAAACAAGTCGTCGTTTACTTTTAAAGACTTCTTTGATAGTACATATTCCATTAGTTTTGTAAACATATTAGACAGGTAGGCGCGCCTGTGGCGTGCCGAGCGAACCACCGGGCGCGCGTGGCGGGAAAAAGCTCTGCGGGGGCACGCGCAGCGGGAAAAAGGAGAAGCAAAGCAGCCCTCGCGGTGGGAGAAAGCTATGCGGGGGCGCACGCGGCGGAAAAAAAGCGAAGCAAAGTGGTGGGAAAAAGAAGCACAGCCGGGATTCGATCCGTGAGCCCCCAGCTGAAATACGAACTAGCTAGCCAAACCAACAAAGCTACCGTGGTGCTTATATTTGCGAAGAAAAAAAATCGTTTTATACGTAAAAAAATGGACGGTCGGATTTGCCAAACGCGCGCGATCAAACAGCCGCGAACGAACAGAGTGACGTGGCCAGCGCGGGGGCAAAAAAACACCACGTGGCGAGGTGGAGGGGCCGCAGCTCGGCCTTGTACTATTTATAGATTTCATTACTTAATTTTCAAGTTTTAATAATACATTTCTCAAGCTTCAATATCGTATTTTCAAAGTTCAATAGGTTCACATGACGACATCATGACCAGGGCCCACCATGTGCGCAGGCAGTTGCTAAGTTTCGTTAGTACATTATTTAAAGGTTCATCAACACACGCATCAAGTTTCATAGGTGAGTTCTCAAAGTTTCAGAAAAACGAAAGAAAAGAGTGAAAAATTAAAAAAAAATGAAAAGTATTTAAAACGGGTTGCTCTCGATTTTAGAAGAATTATAAAAATTTATTTCGTGCAATTTAAACACTATTTAAATTTTATTAAAAAAATCAGAAATTTAATTGAAAAACATAAGTGTCAATTTGGGTACTCTTTCATTTATGCGGAGTTTCACTCACTGCATACGTGTCACTCACCGTTTAATTGGCGTAATCTGGTTGGAGATATCTTCAATTCAGCCATTGCAGATTTGCAAGCTGGAGGTTTACAACAAAAAAGAGTGGATGGAAATTAAAATTGCATGCTACTCAAAATGTCCAAAAACAATCAATTTATTTTTATTTTATTGTTTACCAACTAAACTATGTATTTTTGTTAGTTTTGATTGGCCGGCCAAAAAACAATTTTAAAGGGGAAAGCTGCCAATTTTGCTCCTAAACTTTTGTGTTCGAACCAAATTTTTCCATAAAGTCAAAATCGGGTGAAACTGGTCTCGGAACATTCAAAATAGTGCCAATTTGGTCCTTTGCTAATCAAAACCGGCTTATACGCGGTTTTTGATGACGTGGTAGTCCATATAATCGTTTTAGCTGACATGACACACATTCCGATCACTAATGTGTGGTAAAGTGGCATGCCAGAGTTAGAAAGAGGGGAAATGGAAGAGAGACAAGCGGGTCCTAGTAGAAAGTCTCCAAACAAAATGAAAATGCCATTGATGTCCCACAAGTTCACCATATCACGTTTTCGGTCTAAATTGGCATCCACGTATGCAAAATAATCCACATGGAACGCCACATCTCCCAAAACCACTTACAACTAGGTTTGGCCGGTCAGGAGACATAATTTGTAAGGTTTTGAAAGTTTTGGGACCAACCTCACTTGGTTAATTTCAACTTTAGAGGCCAATTTGGTGCAAACACAAAAGTTTGATTTTGATTTTAGAAGCCAATTTGACTCAAACACGAAAGTTCATATATCAAATTGACAATTTTTTTCTTTTATAAATGTTGCTTGCATGGTGCATTAATTAGTTATTTTTTGTCCACCCATGGTCAGAAAACGGACGAGAATTATTATAAGACATAATTAAAAAAACGTGCACATGCACGTCAATGCTCTTCGTCGTGATGTTGTGGTCGCCTCGAGCTCGAGCCAAGCTCTGAAATAAGGTTTGAGCTTTCAAGCAGGCTCAGTTCAATCAATCGAGCATTGGATCAGGTATGAGAAGATTGGCGTTACTCACCAGACAAAGCAAAAGATTGACAAGCCAATTCAAGGTAAGAAACATGCAAGGAAAGAAACAGTAAAAGCCACACCTCCTTGGCGTTAATATATCGATGCTGGTGGCCTGGTGCTGCCGTTCATTGTGTATACTCCCACATGTCCTACACAGCTACTACAGTCGCCTAGCTAGCAGTGGAGGAGCAAGAACCAGCCGACCAGATGGTAGATGCGATGCATCGATGACTCCGTGACTTCCCTGATGCTTTAACGATTCATGAATTGAAGCACTGGTGTCATATTGAAGGGCGCCGGAAGCTGGTGGAGGCGTGGAATCGTGGAGGTGATGGGGATGGTCAAACAGGGGCCAAGCACATTTTCAACAAATATAGAGGGGCTGCTGAAGCGTAGTGAAAATTGCGAAGAAATTTTAACGAGATGTATAGAGCGAACGCTAATAGTATTTTAGAGGGAAGATATAAAGGGGACAATTGGTGATGTTGTGAGCACCCTGTTCAAGCCCCGACCGACGTCTATTTTTTAAAAAATTTCCATATGTACGACAATATTTGCGTGGAAAAAGCGTCGACCTGGTCCCTTAACTATGTCCACTAGATCACTTTGATCCCTAAACTCAATACTGCACTTGTGAGGCCCCTCATGTAGCAAAACCAGACCAAATTAGTCCTTTGACCAGGTCAGTCGGCGGTTTTAGGTTTTTTTTGCTTGTGTGGCATCAATGTAGAATTTTTGCTGACTTGATGATCACGTGACATCCATCTTATTGCCTGATCTCTCATTTTCTCTCTCAAATCTCTCCTCTCTCAAGTCTGATACCGCTGATCGGTCAAGCCTGATTTTGCTACATGAGGGACCTCACAAGTCTGGTATTGATGTTCAGAGACCAAAGTGGTCAAGCGGGCATAGTTGAGGGACCAAATCAACACTTTTTCCTATTTTTGTAAATGTTTTTTAAAAAATATACTTAACCATTTTTTTCTCCTTCTTCACGCATCAACAATAATGATGAAGACCACCGAGAATAAGAAGGATGACAACACATTCCCCGTGCCACCTATTAGCTTCAACACCGGAACCACCAGCATAGGAGTCCTTCACAAAGAACCAAAAGCGAAAACAATCCTACAATGCCACTAATTGTGGCCGCCACCGAGATCTCAACACATAATCTTTATTTCCACTGATAAAACACCGGCTAACCAAGCAGCAATCAGCACGGTGATGTTCGTACCTGGCTGATACAAAGGTCATTGGCGAAGCACCCAAAGCCTGGACAAAGTACCACTTGATAAAAAACCCTAAAACTATTCAAGTCGCACCGCCCCACTTTTTGATGACCCAATGGCCACCCATTGCCCCTAACTCATAAACAAGGGGACCGAGTAGATGTAAGAGGCAGGAGGATATAGAAGAATGAAGGAAAAGATGAACAAAACATAGATGAAGCGGAAGAAAGGAGAGGTTGGATCCCTGCTCTCTCATAAACAGCGAACTCGCTGGAGATGGAAAGGGGAAGGATTGGGGACGGTGGCGTTAGAAGTACCTAGAGTGTTTCACTCTTCGATTCCCACTACTTTTCTTCACCTCCGCTTGGTGTGATCATCCCAAATATGTATTATGGTAGAGATTATACTTACTATTATAGTAGGCATCCCCATTAGAAATTATGATTTCTATTAGAGACTACGAATTCTATCATATAGCTCTGTATAAAGGAAAAAGTGTCAACTTTGTACTTGAACTTTCGCATTTGAGTCAAATTGGTTCTAAGATCAAAATCCTAGTGGGTTTGGTCCTCGAAATTTTGAAAACGTGCTAATTTGGTCCTTTGACAAAGCCAACCTAATTTCTAAACAGTTTTGTGTGATGTGGCAGTCCATGTGACTGGTTTTGTACACGTGGATACCGATTTGGACGGGAGTAGGGTGGCATGGCAGACATTTGTGATAAACAAGTGGCATTTTTATTTTATTTGGAGATTTTTATTTGTAGTCCACATGTCTTTCATGTTACCTTACTCCAATCCAAATCAGCATCCACACATGCAAAACTGGTCACATGGACCACCGCACCACCCAAAGCTATTTACGAGTCAAGTTTGACCATTCAAAGAGCAAATCAACACAAATTTGAAAATTTAGGGACCACCCTCACCCAGTTTTGACCTTAGGAATTAAGTTGGCTCAAACGCAGAAATTTAGGAACCATGTTGTGCCAAGGATTGAGTTCTACCTTCCCCTGAGTGTGAAACACCGTGTGGCGTACTCCATGTATCCCTTTGTTCGGTGCGTAGGGACGAGTAGTTACCTGGGATGGTGGTGATGCATCATGCTAGGCATTGCCTGGTGACTTGACCAAGACTCCATGTGTCTTGGTGTCCAAGTCTTTTGTCCTTGTGATGGCCTAGCCCGTGATGATGGAGCTTGTTGGGTTTCAAGTTGCACCGACATATCCTGCTATTTTTGGGATTAGTTGTCATGCATATCTATCTTTCCGGTTTTGTGTCCCTGAGCCTAATATAAATACCCCCCCCCCTCCTAAGTGAGGGTAGGACAGGCACATCTCAATCCATCTATTCTTCGTTGCATCTAGATGAACATCATCTAGATTTTTCTCTTGTGCATCCTTGTACTATATGATCTCTTGATTAAAACGAAGCATTGGGTGTAGGGATATTATCCCTAACCTAAGAGCGTTGACGCATGATAAAAATCTCCTTGAGTTTTCCTCTTTGCATCAATCCCAAGATCTCTTCAACATTTTGGAAGTTGTGATTGTGAAAAAAAAAAAAGCTCTCTGGTCTAGCAATTTAGAAGTAAGCTCGACTAGGGAAGCATGTTCCCAATCGTCAACAGCTGGTGTCCACTGTGGTGCCAGAGATTCTCTTGTCGTGATTTTCCTCCAAGATATCAATTAACTCTAGCAATACCTGAAAAATGTTTGTCTTTGATGATGTGGATAAACTCGATGAGTACTACACCAACTTAGAGATGGCCCGCGAATTAAGGATCTCGAGGGCCACACAGAGCATTGTCTGGATGATATGCCAATAGCACGGTGTTCCCTAGCCAACAACGACTCAAAATATGTTCTCAAGCCCCTCCTTGAACAGTTCCAAGGAAGCCAGATGATCTATACTCTCCTATCTAACAAGGAAATTATGTGTTGTACGTTGGCCTGGATATCCCAGACAATGAATACGCCAGCAAAACTGATTCGGTCGGTGACACAGTCATGATCCCATCCATGCTTGAGGGCCCTTGCGATGTCTATATGATAAATGCTTAGGGCACCACGACAATGGCAGATGCGACCGGTCAATACGAAAGTGGTTGAAGCCTTGGGCATCTTCAAGGAAGATGGGCCCCGCCACAGGCTTAGGGAGGCTATGGACGAAACCCTAGTTGTCATACAGGACAGGATCTGCAAAGACCAGTGTGCCCGTCTAAGTTGGCACTTTTTCCGCATATAAATGAGATGGGACCGGATATCATGGGCTAAACCACGTAAAAGTTAAAAAATTATTGGTATCTTTCCTCATGTAATGTTCATATATCCTAAACACTGTCACTCTATATTTATGTTGTATTGTACCATCTGTACACCATGTACCATTAATTACAGTCTCTACTAGAGAAGTGGGCTTTGCTACCGGTATACCTCTACCGGTTATCCGCAAACCAGTAGTGACAAGGCAACACTACTAGATTGAGCCACAAACCAATTGTGATATTGATTTGAGCTACAAACCGGTAGTGATGTCTCGAGGCACTATCACTACCGGTAGTGATGCCTCGTGAAAAGTGAAACTTAAAAAAACGCATATCCTAACTATATCACTACGTGATATTTGGTGGGTTGGCTAGAATGGTAAGGCTGAAGTTACAATATCTTGGCTTCAAGTTCTCCTTCTCCCAATACCCTCAGTATAAATCCCGGTTGACTACTACCAGTTAGATCATTGTACTCTCTAACGCACAGGATTATGAATTATCACGTGAATAAGAGACACATGCATCGTCTTTAAATACCTACCCGGGTATACCAGGGCATTGATGAATAAGAGACATATGCATCGTCTTTAAATAGCTACCTGGGTATACGAAGAGACTATGAAAGATAGCAAAAACATGCATGTACGAAGAATGGTAAGAAGCGCACACATATATTTTCAATCGATCTTCCAATGATCGACGTTAGGCTTAAGAGGCATCGGGAACATGTTTATTGCACACAGCGAGTTCAATGTTTTTACCAAATCTACTCGCTGCGTACTTTCTGAGAGATAGGTAATCGCTTTAAGCATGTGTTTACACCATCCGCTGATTTTCTGTAGGAGGTTGCATGCGTATAAGCCCTAATGTTTTTCTTGGTCGGTGTATTTTCTATATCCTGTGTCTACATTCGGTTCTGCAGAGTCAAGACATAACAAGAATCATTGTTTGCACATTTAGCTATACAAAGGAACTTTTCGATTGCATGTGTTAAGCAAAGCACGCACAATTGAACAAAAGAAAGAAGATCAAAGAGCTCTCCTCGATAGTCAGATAGGATCATGATCTAAGGTTACCGACTCGTAAGGCCCATTTCGGTGCACGATTGGAGAGGAAAACAAGAGAACTTTAATCGAAAGGCAACAGTGTTTATTGTGATCGAGTAATTAAGAAGGCCTAGTTTTTGTTTTTGATTCGATCGGTCCCTTCTTTCTTACAACTGTCATCAGCCGTTGTTGACCTGCTTCCGTCTTAAAATCTTATAATTACCCTTTTTACTGGTCATGCATTTTAGTATTTTTTTTAGTCAAATTTTAAAGTCTTTTAGACTCTTTAGTTTTTTCTCAAATCTTTGATGGAACGATGATTATGCCCTTGGCTCAAAACGGTAAGAAATACAAAAAAAGTAGGTACCTCACAAAAAATATGAGACAATTTCTAAAAATTCAAAACATTATGGAGAATCTATATATGCAATAAAATACTGTTTTTAAAAATTCTCAGAAAATAATCCAGTTACTCAAAAACTATGATTTATTCTATATTTAGATTCTTTTCTATTTCTAGAAAATTTTATTGCATTTTTCTAAGCTATCTTTAATTTGTGGTATTTATTTCTTATCATTTGAACAATGGGCATAAATATCAGTCCACCGAACCTGTTAGCCCTATGCGACAGTCAGAAAAGTTTCCTCACTTTACTGGCAGAAATGAAATGGGCAAAAATTCCAAGTTGCACATGTCTGCTTTTAAACTCATATATCTAAATATGCACAATTTTTAATAACATAAACAAAATTTTCCAGTTATTTAATTGCATCAAGGCGAGAGTACGTGCTTCTTTAAACTGTGTAATAAGAATGAACAGCAGAGATGTCAACAGGATATTATGTATTCATGTACCCTCTGATCTGGAGATGGTATTCACCAACAAAGTCTGACAACAATTATTCCAGCATTGTAACCCAAAGATATGTTCAGAATTCTATTTTATCACAAGTCTAGGAGCGATTGCACTCTTACCAGAAAAATTCTAGACGAGTGTCTATAGCTTTTTATCGGTCTAGGATGTTTGTTTGTTATGGGCAAGCGCAATAGGAGCATAATGGCCAATAACAACCATGAACTGTATCGTGATTATTTTAGCGCCATGAATAGTACCCATGGTACTTTACATAGGATTAGTTAAGTAGTTAGTTAAGATTAGATCTAGTTTTGAATTAGATAAGAATTAAGATGAATTTGTTTAAAAGATAAGATTAGGTAAGATTACTTTCTTAAAGTCCAAGTCTTTTATCCTTATAAAAAAAGTGTCATGTATCTTTCTAATAATCTAAACAATGAAGTAATTTGAGACCAAATATCATAGGCGGTGGCTTCGCTAGCTTCGACAACAGCTCATCTTGCCCACGTTAAGGGTTGTATCCCCACCTCGTTGCGTGCTTGCACGCAAAAATTGGTATCAGAGCTAGGTGCTCCTCTCGCCATGGCTTACAAAGACCATCGCTCGCGACCGTATTACTTTCATGGACGGCTCCATGAAGATTGGTAGATGGGCTGCAGACCTGCTAGGCCACCGCAACTACGTCGTACTCATGGCGACACACTTCGTCTTTAGTAGCGTTGTCAAATTCTTGGGCATCAACGAGATCTCTAGAGCTTCAATCTTGAGAACAAGATTGATTTGATGAGGGAGTAATCTTATGGGCAAACGCGATAGGAGCCAAATGGCCCATAACACCCATGAACTGTGTCGCGGGTACTGTAGTGCCGTGAACAGTACCTGTGGTATTGTATCTAGAGATTAGTTAGGGAGTTAGTTAAGATTAGATCGAACTTTGAATTAGATAAGTTCAGTTTGTTTAAAAGATAAGATTAGTTAAGATTTCATTTTTAGAGTAAGTCTTCGTCCCTATAAAATGGGTGTGTCATATATCTTTCTAATCATTCAAGCCATGAAGTAATTTGAGATCCAATCTCATAGGTGGTGGCTCTGATAACATATTATGTGCTAGTTTCGACAATAGCTCGTCTCGCCCGCGTAAAGGCCGTATCCCCACCTCATTGCGTGCTTGCACGCAACATTGTTCATCCGAACTATGACAAAATATATACACATAAAGATAAGTTATTATGTCCGTTGCAAGGGAATATAAAGGAAAAAAAGAGAAACATAAATCAGAACAACAAATGAAATTACAAAAACTCTATAAAATTTGGTGAATGATTACTTTCGACTAATGATGCAATAAAAGTAGCATCTTAGATAATCTCATCAAAGCACATCTGCGGTGTTTGAAATTTGAGAGTCCACGTAAATCAAGATTCAGTCCTATAGGTTCTATTTATTTGCAGCCATGACAAGAACAACATATCTAACCGATACATCTATTAAGATGTAAGCAACTCATTGTAGACGATGTTCTTTGTGACCGTGCACTTGTTGTACACGTTATGCACGACATTCTTTGTGAACGTGTCATAGGTATTCCTTGACTTCCGACGCTTTGTTTTCGCCTTGTCAGAAACAGCAAGTATCATAATATTGTTTCTCGATATAGATCTAGATAACACGACTTAGAGTTGACCATGAGAGAACAATGGGTCTGGTAGATAAACACCAACATTCAAGATGGTTTGTCTTTGGGCCTTGCTTATTGTCAGCCTGAAGCTACGCCTAACTACCATCTCCTTTGGCTGATCCGGCGTGAGCCTGCCCAACACGCCCCATCGCCTGGGCCACCTCCATGTCGCGTCATGCTGGGCCGCCGGCCATGCCGGGCTATACGTCGCGTCATGCTGGGCCGCTGCACGACCTGACTGCTGGGACGCACCATGTGACAACCAGCTCGTTCCGCACCGCCTGGCGCCATCTCCTACTGCGTGCTTCACTGGCCACGCGCACCCCGCTGGGCCATCTGACCGCACCTTCGTGGGCCGCTTCCGTCCCCCTTGCCTCATGGGCCACCGTCAACAGCTCACCTGTCCTCTCTCTGCTTCCTTTCCAACGCCACCAGCAGCCACCACGGGGAGTGGTGGCGATGCGGCTGGCTGGCGTCGCCCAACATTTACGAAAATAGAAAAAATGGGTTTATCTAGATGCGTAGAAAATTAAAGGGGAAAAAGGAAGGAAAGTTATACCAAAAACGAAGACTAATTTGTGGGAGACAGTGAGATCATCGACCACTCCGACGCTTTGGTCGTTGACGCCTGCGCATCAAGACAAAAATGGGTCTCTTAGGGGCATGGCTAGCATCTCCTAGCACAGCGAAGGGAACTGAGGCTTACTCGAGGAAGAACCGAAGAACAAACAAAGGGGAATAGAAAGATGGCGCTTGCTGCGATCATGTACAATAGTCCATCGCAGCAATCTCTAAGCTATCTCTAAGTAGTGCCATGTCATCTAATGGATGATGTGGACAAGACTGCGTATAGATATTTCAGCCGTCTCTTGAGTAAGAGTCGACTCTACACGAAAATTAAGAAACTTTGTGTGAGAGTAAATTACATATAAAACGTGCATCCATCTCTACCATTGTATATGCTATTTTTAGTGTTGTATCTAGGTGACATGGTAATAGTTAGAGATAACTGCTATTTAACCAATGTACATGCTCGCATGAAAGGAGGGGTGGGCGAGAGAAGGTAAACGAACAGTGCAGGAATACAAGAAAACCTCCATTTAAAGGAATTAATTAATGAGATTTGATTGCGATTTATGGTAATAGAAGGAATTAATGGAAATTGGTGGAATCTAGGGAAGGAAAAAGGAAGGGAATCGGCGGGGAAAGATTCCCTCCCTCGGTCTTCCACCGACAGGAGGCTAGCGGCACGCCTCCTCCTTCTCTTGGGCTTAGCCCACCAGGCCAACAAGAAGAATAACAAGGCAGCAGCACAAATGGTAGAGAAATATGGAAGAAATGAGAAAAGGAAGGGGAATTAGGCCCAACAGCGAAAATAATGAAAAATAATGTTTATAACTTTCTCCCAAGCTGGATTTATCAATAAAATATTTAAATACAAATATATTTTTAGTTTTTAAAAAGAGTATAAATTTTTAATTTGCAAAATTTCCCCAAACACTATTAGAAAATGCATTTAAAATCCAAAGTCAATATAATATTTATTTTTTAGTGACATACTTATTTTTATACTTTAAAATATTTGAATTTCAAATTTTAAATTTAATGACATGCAATGTAATGCATTATTTTTATTTTTCATAGAAATGAGGATGTTACACATATCATTTCTGCCCATTGAAAAAGTTTGCAAAGTAAGTTGTTAAATCTAACTAACGTGCATAACTACAACCGGCTGAATCATACATTTCAAATGTACTAAATAAGTGATCATTTGATCATTTCAAATGTACTAAAGAAATGGGCTGAATACCGTGAAATTGGAATTCGATCATTTCTTGCATGACAACCATAATGATGTGTTCCTCAAAGGAAAAATGCATCAGGGAGCAGATGCTAATCCGAAGTCTCCGCCATGTACGTGGTGCAAGTTTTGTGGTAGTCCAGTTGTTCCCTTTTATAGATTAAAGCATCTTACGGATTGCAAGAAAATTGATGTCAACATCAGTGCACGCTAGGGGTTTGTCGTATACAGCCAGCCAGAATGAACGCATGGTCCATGATATCAAATCAGCATCATGAATCATGGTATTAGTATTTCAACAAACACATCATGTGCGAGGAAGCAGCTCCCGGGGAAGAAGCCTCGCAAACTGCAGTGTGCGGTGGAATGGAAGTGGCATCTCACCGGCACTGGGACAAAGCTAATGCTAAGATTGCACCTAAGTGAGATTAAGGCCCTCTTTGGTTCGTGTTTTGGTTGGGTTTGGTTTTGATTGAGTTAAAAATTAATGGATTTAAAAAAATTACAGAAAGACTAAAAAATTGCTAATTTTTTTTTAAAAAAACTTTGAATAAAACCCTGCAAAGAAAAACTCGCTTTTTAATCCTAAGATTTCAAATAAGTGAGATTAAGTCAGATAAGCTCATACAGTCATACTGGACGTTATAATCTAGCCCAACCGCGCAAGCAAAAATGTTGTGCCCAAGCCCAGCAGAGCCTTTTTTGGGCTTGTTTCAGCCCAAACACACCAAAACCCTCAGCCCAAGTCTTCTCGTCGAACGGCTCACTAACTGAATTTTTAATTTTTTTATATTTATTTTTATTCGTTTATGCAAAACTATACGTCGGATTGAAATTTAGATACAAATAGACGCCGGTCGCACTTTGGGCGCACGATATATAGCCTCTCGCGCTTTGGACGCACAACAGGGTGCTGAGCGTGCCTCGCAGAGCACCTGTCGTGCAACCAATGCACGACAGGGTCGCGGCTACAGTACACAGTAACTCAGAGAGTTTAAATTTCTTATATCTATTAACACTTCATACTATATCCAACTTGTACGAAATAAATTTTAAAATTCATGTAAAATTCTAAAGAACACATTTTTGAAACTTTCAATTTTTTAAATTTTTTTTGAATTTTGAATTTTGAATTTACACTTGGATTTGTATTTTAAATTTGAATTTTCGAATTTTGAATTTTGAAAATTCTAAGTTTCAAAAATGGGTTCTTTAGGATTTTACATGAATTTTAAAATTTGTTTCGTGTAAATTGAATATGGTATGAAATATTAAACTTTCAATTTTTGAATTTTCAATTTTCAATTTACACAAAAATTTGAAGTTTAATATTTCATAC
>SPJY01001376.1:708833-796936 GCA_005191435.1 Raddia distichophylla
ATTGGTGATGTTGTAAGCGCCCAGTTCAAGCCTCGACCGACGTCTATTTTTCTTAATTTATATATGTACGACAATATTTGTGTAAATGTTTTTTTAAAAATATACATAACCATTTTTTCTCCTTCTTCACGCATCAACAATAATGATGAAGACCACCGAGAATAAGAAGGATGACAACACAGTCCGCGTGCCACCTGTTAGCTTCAACACCGGAACCACCAGCATAGGAGTCCCTCACAAAAGAACCAAAAGCGAAAACGATCCTACAATGCCACCAATTATGGCCGCCACCGAGATCTCAACACATAATCTTTATTTCCACTGAGAAAAAAAGGCTAGCCAAGCAGCAATCAGCACGGTGATGTTCGAACCTGGCTGACACAAAGGTCATTGGCGAAGCACTCAAAGCCTAGACAAACTACCACTTGATCAAAAACCCTAAAACTATTCAAGTCGCACCGCCCCCACTTTTTGATGACCCAATGGCACCTATTGCCCCAAACTCATAAACAAGGGAACCGAGTAGATGTGAGGGGCAGGAGGATATAGAAGAATGAAGGAAAAGAGGAACAAAACAGAGATGAAGCGGAAAAAAGGAGAGGTTGGATCCCTGCTCTCTCACAAACAATGAACTCGCCGGAGATGGAAAGGGGAAGGGTTGGGGAAAGTGGCGTTAGAAGTGCCTAGAGTGTTTCACTCTTCGATTGCCACTGCTTTTCTTAACCTCCCCTTGGTGTGATCATCCCAAATATGTATTATGGTAGAGATTATACTTACTATTATAGTAGGTATCCCCATTAGAGATTATGATTTCTATTAGAGACCGCGAATTCTATCATATAACTCTGTGTAAAGGAAAAGGTGTCAAACTTTGTACTTGAACTTTCGCATTTGAGTCAAATTTGTTCTAAGATCAAAATCCTAGTGGATTTGGTCCTTGAAATTTTGAAAACGTGCTAATTTGGTCCTTTGACAAAGACAACTTGACTTCTAAACAGTTTTAGGTGATGTGGCAGTCCATGTGACTAGTTTTGCATGCGTGGATACCGATTTGGACCGTAGTAGGGTGGCATGGTAGACATTTGTGATAAACAAGTGGGAATTTTATTTTATTTGGAGATTTTTATTTGTAGTCCACGTCTTTCATTTTATCTTAATTACTCCAATCCAAATCAGCATCCACACATGCAAAACTGGTCACATGGACCACCGCACCACCCAAAAACATTTACAAGTCAGGTTTCACCATTCAAAGAGGAAATCATCACAAATTTGAAAATTTAGGGACCATCCTCACCCAGTTTTGACCTTAGGAATTAAGTTGTCTCAAACGTAGAAATTTAGGAACCAAGTTGTGCCAAGGATTGAGTTCTACCTTCCCCTGAGAGTGAAGAGTGAAGCATCGTGTGGCGTACTCCAGGTATCCCTTTGCTTGGTGCCTAGGGGCGAGTAGTTACCTAGGATGGTGGCGATGCATCATGCTAGGCATTGCCTGGTGACTTGTCGACCAAGACTCCATGTGTCTTGCTGTCCAAGTCTTTTGTCCTTGCGATGGCCTAGTCCGCAATGATGGAGCTTGTTGGGTTTCAGGTTGCACCGACATATCCTGCTATTTTAGGGATTAGTTGTCATGCATATCTATCTTTTCGGTTTTGTGTCGCAGCGCCTAATATAAATACCCCCCTCCTAAGTGAGGGTAGGACAGGCACATCTCAATCCATCTATTCTTCATTGCATCTAGATGAACATCATCTGGATTTTTCTCTTGTGCATCCTTGTACTATATGATCTCTTCATTAAAACGAAGCATTGGGTGTATGGATATTATCCCTAACCTAGGAGCCTTGATGCATGATAAAAAATCTCCTTGAGTCTTCCTCTTTGCATCAATCCCAAGATCTCTTCGACTTTTTTGGAAGTTGTGATTGTGACAAAAAAAAAAGAGCTCTCTGGTCCAGCAATTCAAAAATAAGCTCAACTAGGGAAGCTTGTTCCAATCGTCAATAACTTGTGTCCACCGTGGCGCCAGAGATTCTCTTGTCGTGATTTTCCTCCAAGATATCAATTCACTCTGGCAATACCTGAAAAATGTTTGGCTTTGATGATGTAGATAAACTCGATGAGTACTACACCGACTTAGAGGTGGCCCAAATTAAGGATCTCGAGGGCCACAAAGAGCATTGTCTGGATGATACGCCAACAACACGGTGTTCCCTAGGCAACAACGACTCAAAATATCTTCCCAAGCACCTCCTTGAATAGTTCCATGGAAGCCAGATGATCTATACTCTCCTATCTAACAAGGAAATTACGCGTTGTACGTCGGCCTAGATATCCCAGACAATGAATACGCCGACAAAACTGATTGGGTCGGTGACACAGTCATGATCCTATCCATGCTTGAGGGCCCTTGCGATGTCTATATGATAAATGCTTAGGGCACCACGACAATGGTAGATGCAACCGGTCAATACGAAAGTGGTTGAAGCCTTGGGCATCTTCAAGGAAGATGGGCCCACCACGGGCTTAGGGAGGCTATGGACGAAACCCTAGCCGTCATACAAGACAGGATCTGCAAAGACAAGTGTGCCCGTCTAAGTTGGCACTTTTTCCATGTATAAATGAGATGGGACCTGATATCGTGGGCTAAACCACGTAAAAGTTAAAAAATTATTGGTATCTTTGCTCTTGTAATGTTCATATATCCTAAACACCGTCACTCTATATTTATGTTGTACTGTACCATCTGTACACCATGTACCATTAATTACAGTCTCTACTAGAGAAGTGGGCTTTGCTACCGGCATACCTCTACCGGTTATCCGCAAACAGGTAGTGACAAGGCATCACTACTAGATTGAGTCGCAAACCAGTTGTGATATTGATTTGAGCTACGAATCGGTAGTGATGTCTCAAGGCACTATCACTACCGGTTTAAGCCATGAACCAGTAGATCACTACCGGTAGTGATGCCTCGTGAAAAATAAAAGTTAAAAAAAGCATATCCTAACTATATCACTATGTAATATTTGATGGGTTGGCTAGAATGGTAAGGCTGAACTGAAAGTATCTTGGCTTCAAGTTCTCCTTCTCCCAATACCCTATGTATAAATCCCGGTTGACTACTACCAATTATTGTACTCTCTAACGCACAGGATTATGAATTATCACGTGAAAAAGAGACACATGCATCGTCTTTAAATACCTACCTGGGTATACCAGGGCTTTGATGAATAAGAGACATATGCATTGCCTTTAAATAGCTACCTGGGTGGCTGGGTATACGAAGAGACTATGCATGTACGAAGAATGGTAAGAAGCACACATATATTTTCAAACTTCCAATGATCGACGTTAGGCTTAAGAGGCATCGGGAACATCTTTATTGCAAACAGCGAGTTCAATGTCTGTACCAAATCTACTCGCTGCGTACTTTCTGGGAGATAGGTAATTGCTTTAAGCATGTGTTTACACCATCCGCTGATTTTCTGTGGGAGGTTACATGCGTATAAGCCCTAATGTTTTTCTTGGTCGGTGTATTTTTAACTAGCTAGTCTTGCATTCTTTTCTATATCCTGTGTCTACATTCGGTTCTGCAGAGTCAAGACATAACAAGAATCATTGTTTGGACATTTAGCTGTACAAAGGAACTTTTCGATTGCATGTGTTAAGCAAAGCACGCACAATTGAACAAAAGAAAGAAGATCAAAGAGCTCTCCTCGATAGTCAGATAGGATCATGATCTAAGGTTACCGACTCGTAAGGCCCATTTCGGTGCACGATTGGAGAGGAAAACAAGAGAACTTTAATCGAAAGGCAACAGTGTTTATTGTGATCGAGTAATTAAGAAGGCCTAGTTTTTGTTTTTGATTCGATCGGTCCCTTCTTTCTTACAACTGTCATCAGCCGTTGTTGACCTGCTTCCGTCTTATAATCTTATAATTACCCTTTTTTACTGGTCATGCATTTTAGTATTTTTTTAGTCAAATTTTAAAGTCTTTTAGACTCTTTAGTTTTTTCTCAAATCTTTGATGGAACGATGATTATGCCCTTGGCTCAAAACGGTAAGAAATACAAAAAAAGTAGGTACCTCACAAAAAATATGAGACAATTTCTAAAAATTCAAAACATTATGGAGAATCTATATATGCAATAAAATACTATTTTTCAAAATTGTCAGAAAATAATCCAGTTACTCAAAAACTATGATTTATTCTATATTTAGATTCTTTTCTATTTCTAGAAAATTTTATTGCATTTTTCTAAGCTATCTTTAATTTGTGGTATTTATTTCTTATCATTTGAACAATGGGCATAAATATCAGTCCACCGAACCTGTTAGCCCTATGCGACAGTCAGAAAAGTTTCCTCACTTTACTGGCAGAAATGAAATGGGCAAAAATTCCAAGTTGCACATGTCTGCTTTTAAACTCATATATCTAAATATGCACAATTTTTAATAACATAAACAAAATTTTCCAGTTATTTAATTGCATCAAGGCGAGAGTACGTGCTTCTTTAAACTGTGTAATAAGAATGAACAGCAGAGATGTCAACAGGATATTATGTATTCATGTACCCTCTGATCTGGAGATGGTATTCACCAACAAAGTCTGACAACAATTATTCCAGCATTGTAACCCAAAGATATGTTCAGAATTCTATTTTATCACAAGTCTGAGAGCGATTGCACTCTTACCAGAAAAATTCTAGACGAGTATCTATAGCTTTTTATCAGTCTAGGATGTTTGTTTGTTATGAGCAAGCGCAATAGGAGCATAATGGCCAATAAAAACCATGAACTGTATCGTGATTACTTTAGCGGCGTGAATAGTACCCGTGGTACTTTACACAGGATTAGTTAAGTAGTTAGTTAAGATTAGATCTAGTTTTGAATTAGATAAGATGAATTTGTTTAAAACATAAGATTAGCTAAGATTTCTTTCTTAAAGTCCAAGTCTTTTATCTTTATAAAAAAAAAGTGTCATGTATCTTTCTAATAATCTAAACAATGAAGTAATTTGAGACCAAATATCATAGGTGGTGGCTTCGCTAGCTTCGACAACAGCTCATCTCGCCCGCGTCAAGGGTTGTATCCCCACCTCGTTGCGTGCTTGCACGCAAAAATTGGTATCAGAGCTAGGTGCTCCTCTCGCCATGGCATACAAAGACCATCGCTCGTGACCATACTACTTCCATGGACGGCTCCATGAAGATTGGTAGATGGGCTGCAGACCTGCTAGGCCACCGCAGCTACATCGTACTCATGGCGACGCACTTGTCTTCAGTAGCGCTGTCAAATTCTTGGGCATCAACGAGAACTCTAGAGCTTCAATCTTGAGAACAAGGTTGATTTGATGGGGGGAGTAATCTTATGGGCAAACGAGATAGGAGCCAAATGGACCATAACACCCATGAACAGTGTCTGTAGTGCCATGAACAGTACCTGTGGTATTGTATCTCGAGATTAGTTAGGAAGTTCATTAAGATTAGATCGAATTTTGAATTAGATAAGATCAGTTTATTTAAAAGATAAGATTAGTTAAGATTTTTTTTTTAGAGTAAGTCTTTGTCCCTATAAAATGGGTGTGTCATGTATCTTTCTAATCATTCAAGCAATGAAGTAATTTGAGATCCAATCTCATAGGCGGTGGCTCTGATAACATATTATGTGCTAGTTTCGACAACAGCTCGTCTCGCCCGCGTAAAAGCCGTACCCCACCTCATTGCGTGCTTGCACGCAACATTGTTCATCCGAACTATGACGAAATATATACACATAAAGATATACTATTATGTCCGTTGCAAGGGAATATAAAGGAAAAAAAGAGAAACATAAATCAGAACAACAAATGAAATTATAAAAACTCTATAAAATTTGGTGAATGATTACTTTCGACTAATGATGCAATGAAAGTAGCATATTAGATAATCTCATCAAAGCGCATCTGCAGTGTTTGAAATTTGAGAGTCCACGTAAATCAAGATTCAGTCCTATAGGTTCTATTTATTTGCAGCCATGACAAGAACAATATATCTAACCGACATACATCTATTAAGATGTAAGCAACTCGTTGTACACAATGTTCTTTGTGAACGTGCACTTGTTGTACACGTTATGCACGACATTCTTTGTGAACGTGCCATAGGTATTCCTTGACTTCTGATGCTTTGTTTTCTCCTTGTCAGGAACAGCAAGTACCATAATATTGCTTCTCGATATAGATCTAGATAACACGACTTAGAGTTGACCATGAGAGAACAGTGGGTCTCGTAGATAAACACCAACATTCAAGATGGTTTGTCTTTGGGCCTTGCTTATTGTCAGCTTGAAGCTACGCCTAACTACCCTCTCCTTGGGCTGATCCGGCGTCAGCCTGCCCAACACACCCCATCGCCTGGGCCGCCTCCACGCGCTGAGTTGCGCCATGCCACGCTAGCACGCTTTGCACTGCCTCGCCTTGGTCCACCGGCCATGCCGGGCTACGCGTCGCGTCGTGCTGGGCCACCGCACGACCTAGCTGCTGGGACACGCCACGTGATAGCTTGCTCGTTCCGCACAACCTGGCGCCTTCTCCTCCTGCCCGCCTCGCTAGCCACGCTCACCCCGCTGGGGCATCTGGTCGCACCTCCCTGGGCTGCTTCCTCCCCCCTTGCCTCACGGGCCACCGTCAACAGCTCACCTATCCTCTCTCTGCTTCCTCTGCAACGCCGCCAGCAGCCACCACAGTAGAGTGGTGGCGATGGGGCTCGCCGGCGTCGCCCAAAATTTATGAAAATCGAAAAGATGGGTTTATCTAGATGCCTAGAAAATTAAAGGGGAAAAAGGAAGGAAAGTAATACCAAAAATGAAGACTAATTTGTGGGAGACGGTGAGATCATCGACCTCTCCAACGCTTTGGTCGTTGGCGCCTACGCATCAAGACAAAAATGGGTCTCTTAGGGGCATGGCTAGCATCTCCTAGCACAGCGAAGGGAACTGAGGCTTACTCGAGGAAGAGCCGAAGAACAACCAAAGGGGAAAAGAAAGATGGCACTGGCTGCGAGCATGTACAACAGTCCATTTCAGTAGTCTCTAAGCTATCTCTAAGCAGTGTCATGTGAGCTAATGGATGATGTGAAGAAGAGTGCGTATAGATGTTTGAGCCGTCTCTTGAGCAAGAGTCGACTCTACGCGAGAATTAAGAAACTTTGGGCGTGTTTGGTTGGTTGCATTTGCCCCAGCCTGGCTCATCTCATGCAAGAAATCAGTGTTTGGTTGCCTTCTTTTACTGTTCTAGCCAGACCCATGTGGTGCAAATTCACTGTTCTAGCCAGGTTCAAGTAGACTTGATCAAACATCGGGCCGGGCCGAGCTTCGGGCTGGCCTGGAAAAGCCCGGTCCCGAGGGACCAGGCTCAAAAACCGAGCCCGAGCCTGGCTCGAAGCGACCGCAGGGCTCCAAAAATGAGGCCCAAGCCCAGCCCGATGCACCAGTTGGGCCGGGCAGGGCCGAGCTTTCTTGGGCCGGGCTTCCCATGATCAGGTCTAGGCTCAAGTCATACGCAGATTTTGGACGTACCAATTGAGCTAGACTAGCTCATGCAATCTCTCTCCTCCTCTCTGCGTGCGCTCTCTCTCTATCCCTCCGGTGACACCCCAAAAATAGGCGGTGGCGGTTCCATGCCCGGCGAGGTTGTCGGCGAATCCAAGCGGTGAAGGGTTCCACGATGACGAATCGGCGTGGCAGCGACCTCAACACCGAGCTCGGGTGTGGCGCGAATCAGCGACAGCGAGCTCGGGCGCGGTGCGAATCTTTGACGGCGAGCTCGGGGGCGGCGCGAATCGACGACGGCGAGGACGAGTGCACCGTGAATCGGCAACGACGAGTTCAGATCTGGCCTTGAGGAGCTCCGGGAATGGCGAGGTCAGAGATGACGAGCTCGGGGTGGCTGGATTTGGGGACGACGAGCTTGGGAAACATCGATTCCATCGGCGGCGAGCGTAGAAGACGGTGCCGCCCAGGACCAAACACTGGTCTGGGCGCCGGAGCTCAGCTAGTGCAGGGAAACCAAACACCATGCCCTGCACGAGCTTGGCCTGGACGCGCTGAGCCTGGTTGGGGCAGGCATGGATGGAGCAGAGAAATGAACCAAACACGCCCTTTGTGTGAGAACAAATTACATATAAAAACGTGTATCCATCTCTACCATTGTATATGCTATTTTTAGTGTTGTATCTATGTGACATGGTAATAGTTAGAGAGAACTGTTATTTCAACCATGCTCTAGCAGGGAAGGTAAACGATCAGCGCAGGAGTACAAGAAAACCTCCATTTAAAGGAATTAATGAGATTTGATGGCAATTTATGGTAATTGAAGGAACTAATGGAAATTGTAGGAAACTAGGGAAGGAAAAGGGAGGGAAACGGCCAGGGAAAGATTCCCTCCCTCGGTATTCCACCGACAGGGGGCTAGCTGCACGCCTCCTCCTCTTGTGCTTGGCCCACCAGCCCAACAAGAAGAATGACAAGGCTGCAGCCCAAATGGGAGAGAAATATGGAAGAAATGAGAAAAGGAAGAGGAATTAGGCCCAACAGCGAAAATAATGAAATATAATGTTATAACTTTCCCCCAAGCTGGATTTATCAATAAAATATTTTAATACAAATATATTTTTAGTTTTTGAAAAGAGTATAAATTTTTAATTTGCAAATTTCCCCAAACACTATTAGAAAATGCATTTAATATCCAAAGTCAATATAATATTTCTTTTTTAAATAACATACTTATTTTATACTTTAAAATATTTGAATTTCAAATTTTCAATTTAATGAAATGCAATGTAATGCATTATTTTATTTTTCATAAAAAAGAGGATGTTACACATATCATTTCTGCCCATTGAAAAAGGTTTACAAAGTAAGTTGTTAAATCTAACTAACGTGCATAACTACAACCGGCTGAATCATACATTTCAAATGTACTAAATAAGTGATCATTTGATCATTTCAAATGTACTAAAGAAATGGGCTGAATACCGTGAAATTGGAATTCGATCATTTCTTGCATGACAACCATAATGATGTGTTCCTCAAAGGAAAAATGCATCAGGGAGCAGATGCTAATCCGAAGTCTCCGCCATGTACGTGGTGCAAGTTTTGTGGTAGTCCAGTTGTTCCCTTTTATAGATTAAAGCATCTTACGGATTGCAAGAAAATTGATGTCAACATCAGTGCACGCTAGGGGTTTGTCGTATACAGCCAGCCAGAATGAACGCATGGTCCATGATATCAAATCAGCATCATGAATCATGGTATTAGTATTTCAACAAACACATCATGTGCGAGGAAGCAGCTCCCGGGGAAGAAGCCTCGCAAACTGCAGTGTGCGGTGGAATGGAAGTGGCATCTCACCGGCACTGGGACAAAGCTAATGCTAAGATTGCACCTAAGTGAGATTAAGGCCCTCTTTGGTTCGTGTTTTGGTTGGGTTTGGTTTTGATTGAGTTAAAAATTAATGGATTTAAAAAAATTACAGAAAGACTAAAAAATTGCTAATTTTTTTTTAAAAAAACTTTGAATAAAACCCTGCAAAGAAAAACTCGCTTTTTAATCCTAAGATTTCAAATAAGTGAGATTAAGTCAGATAAGCTCATACAGTCATACTGGACGTTATAATCTAGCCCAACCGCGCAAGCAAAAATGTTGTGCCCAAGCCCAGCAGAGCCTTTTTTGGGCTTGTTTCAGCCCAAACACACCAAAACCCTCAGCCCAAGTCTTCTCGTCGAACGGCTCACTAACTGAATTTTTAATTTTTTTATATTTATTTTTATTCGTTTATGCAAAACTATACGTCGGATTGAAATTTAGATACAAATAGACGCCGGTCGCACTTTGGGCGCACGATATATAGCCTCTCGCGCTTTGGACGCACAACAGGGTGCTGAGCGTGCCTCGCAGAGCACCTGTCGTGCAACCAATGCACGACAGGGTCGCGGCTACAGTACACAGTAACTCAGAGAGTTTAAATTTCTTATATCTATTAACACTTCATACTATATCCAACTTGTACGAAATAAATTTTAAAATTCATGTAAAATTCTAAAGAACACATTTTTGAAACTTTCAATTTTTTAAATTTTTTTTGAATTTTGAATTTTAGGGGGTTTGTCGTATACAGCCAGCCAGCATGAACGCATGGTCCATGATATCAAATCATCAAGAGCTTCTCCAATCAGCATCATGAATCATGGTATTAGCATTTCAACAAACACATGATGTGCGAGGAAGCAGCTCCCGGGGAAGAAGCCTCGCAAACTGCAGTGTGCGGTGGAATGGAAGCGGCATCTCACCGGCACTGGGACAAAGCTAATCCTAAGATTGCACCTAAGTGAGATTAAGGCTCTCTTTGCTTCGTGTTTCGGTTAGATTTGGTTTTGATTGAGTTAAAAATTAAAGGTTTTCAAAAAAAATACAGAAAGACTAAAAAATTGCTAATTTTTTTAAAAAACTTTGAATAAAACCCTGCAAAGAAAAACTCGCTTTTTAATCCTAAGATTTCACATAAGTGAGATTAAGTCGGATAAGCTCATACAGTCATACTGGATGTTATAATCTAGCCCAACAGTGCAAGCAAAAATGTTGTGCCCAAGCCCAGCGGGGCCTTTTTTGGGCTTGTTTCAGCCCAAACACAACAAAACCCTTAGAGCATCCATTGCAGCCTTTGCATCAGTCGTGGCCGGCATCAACATCAATGTCCGCGTGCTGCCAAAAATTCAAACGGCAGACTGCGCGGGCAAGAGATGGGCGGGCTTGCGCTGATGTCGACGGCTTGATGCGGGGTGAGCTGGGGATAGGGGTGGAAACGAGCCGAGCCAAGCCGAGCCTGGCTCGGCCGAGCTCGGTCAAAAATGAGCCGAGCCAGACTCGGCTCACCATTTTGGCGAGCCCCAAAAGTGGGCTCTGCTCGAGCCCAATAACACCTCCGAGCCAAGCTGAGCCCGAGCCGAGTCATGAGCCAATGCCGTTTTCACGTTCAAAAGACGCCAACGAGCCGAGCCGAGCCGAACCAGGCTCAGTCAGAAATGAGCCGATGCCTCGGCTCGCTATTTTACCAAGCCCCAAAAGTGGGCTCGGTTCGAGCTCGGTAGCAACTTTGAGCCGAGCCTATCCGAGCCGAGCCGCGAGCCTCGAACTATTTTTTCAGCCATAGCTGGGGATGCTCTTAGACATATAAGTTTTCTCGTCGAACGGCTCGCTAACTCACCACATCAACTTTTATTCGGCTTAAGATGACACATATTTGCATCCATGCTTGCAGGCCTCTCCCCCAAAATTCCAGATCAAATACCATGTCACATATTCTCAAATAAATACCACCTCACACTTGAGACTTCACAACGGAACACGCCACCCTATAGAGATTGTTCGCCCTTATATCCAATTCTCTGAGTTTTCTTTTTTAAAAAATATCCAAATGAGAACAGGTGAAACAAATGTGTAGTCATGTATACATTCTCCATACCGACAATGGTAGTTGGTGGTACTGTACTTCTTCTATTCTTTTTTATTTGTCGTCGTTAACTTTTAGATATGTCATTTGACCATTTAGCTTATTAAAAAATTAAATGTAAATATGTAAAAATATAAGTCATACTTAAAATATCTTTAATGATAAAACAAAGCATAACAAAATAGATGATACATAAATAGTTTTTTGAAATAAGATGAATGGTCAAAAGTTATATCTAAAAGTTAACGATGACAAATAAAAAGAACGGAGAAAATCAAGACATCTACCAATTCACTCGATCGGGATCAAACCTGGGTAAGCAAGTCGCTCACCACCAGCACAGCAGGCAGCAGCACCTGCCAATCGAAGTATCCTCTATCTTAAAAAAGACGCCAACTTATTAAACTTAGATTACGCATGAAAGCATGGGCTGTTGCTTAAAATAGTGGGACAAATTTTATAGTCGCATTGCATGTACTGATGTGCAGATGTACATCGTCCATATCGACAAGCTATAGTGCCGAATAAATTGGCCGAATAAATCCCAGCGGAGATGAAGCCTGAAAGTTGGAGCAGACAGAAGCGGAGGACATGAAGCAATATGCGAAACTGCATCCCAGAAGCGGGATACGTTATCCTCGTCCCTTTCTTAGTTCTTACGCGGATGACATCTAGCAATAAATTCCAGGTCATGAGGTGTAGATGCCATCTATTATATTAATAATGCTAGCTAAACAAAATCACTATTTTGAATAGATTAAATAGGATTAATTGGGTTTCTAAAAAAAAGGATTCATGGGCATGCGCCGCCCAGCTAGCTGAGGACAAATACCCAAAATAATCCACTTTTAAATTATAATTTATAAAATAAACAACAGTTTAATGAAATACCCGAAATGGCACCTGCCCCCGCCACCCCAACTGGCACGGGAGCTGCAGCGGCAGGGACACGTGGCACGGGAGCTGCAGCGGCAGGGACACGTGGCGGCTCCAGGGAGCTCCCGCCACCCGGCACGGCGGGAGCTCCCTGGATGCGACACGTGGCGTTGTGCAATGTGCAGGCAGGGCGGATGACAAACTCATTGTTTTATTATGTAAAATTTTGAATTTAAAAAATAAAATAGTTTATTTTTCAAAGTTTCATTGATTTTTTATTTGACATTAATTCCAAAAAATCAAGATTAATGATGTGTAAGAAACTTCCAAAATTTTAAACTATTTAATTTTTGGTTAAATTTAAATTTAAATTGTTTTCATTGCTTTTCAATTTGGTTAAATTTAAATTTAAATTTGGACCTGTACCCGGTACTCATAGGAAAATTTATTTTTTTGGACCTATACCCGGTACTCATGGGGAAATTTTGACAAATAATAATTTTCTAAAAAATCAAAACTTTTTGTATACCTTTCCTGTGAACTTTTTTTAAAATAATTTTTGAAAAAATCAAAACAAATTTTTGAAAAAGATAACTTTTTTTACATGTTTTCATGAACCAATATTTGATTACTATCATATGTTGATTTTGTAAAATAATATCAAATTGAAAAGCAATGAAAACAATTAGTTCATCAAAAAGAGCCGTTATGATTTTTAGAATTTTTGTCGCAGTGATTATATAATTACTATCTTAATAACGCCTAGCTAGCTACTGCAGACATTTTCTATAGTTCGAAAGATTGATAAGTTAATGGGTGCCACTGTGAATGTAATACTAGCTGATCTTGCCAAATTGGGAGAAAGTGTAATATTTGTAATACATGTTTGTAAACTCTGAATATTTGTAATTGCACAGTATGGCTGGATGATTTCCTTCAGAGTGTTTGACCGTGCCCCAGAGCCGGTCTGTCGTAATACATATTTGTAATATTTAATGCTATTTTGATTTTAGTTATCAACTAGCTGTGCATCTGCTAATTGTGTTAAATGTGGTTTAATTAGTGACTAAATAAGCATAACATTAAAAAAATACCGCTCAGTCCCGGTTGGAACAACCAACCGGGACCAATAGTGTCCCCAGCGGCACTCGTGGCCGCCATGTGTGAACATCTCAGTCCCGGTTGGTAGGTAAAACCGGGACTAATACATACACCTCAGTCCCGGTTGGAGTAACCAACCGAGACCAGTAGTCTCCCCAGCGATTACCCCTGATCGCCACGATCGCCACGTGCGCACATCTTAGTCCCGGTTGGTAAGTAAAACCGGGACTAATACCGCAGCTGCCGCTCCACGTGTATTCGGGCCGGCCTATCGAGGAGAGATTTAGTCCCGGTTCCTATAACCTGGACTGATGCCCAGCAGGCATCAGTCTCCAAGGGCTGTCCTGGTTCAAGAACTGGGACTGAAGCCTGTTCTGAACCGGGACTGAACGCCCGTTCCGTAGTAGTGCCTGCCAACCGAAGTATCCTCTATCTTATTGGCAGCAGCACCTGCCAATAAATTCCAGGTCATGAGGTGTAGATGCCATCTATTATATTAATAATGCTAGCTAAACAAAATCGCTATTTTGAATAGATTAAATAGGGTTAATTGGGTTTCTAAAAAAAGGATTCATGGGCATGCGCCGCCCAGCTAGCTGATGAGCACTGCACTCTGCACTTGCTTGGTTAGTTGACTAATCCCATTTCTATGCAAACTAATACATAGCCGCCTGTTCTAAAAAAACGTAGCCGCCTGCCTGTGTACTCACTTGCTTCTAGATTCCTCATCACTTGAATTATCATCCGAATATATAGTTTTTTATGCACAAAATTATCGGTTAGTCGTATGGCCAATCCATTCGTTAATAAGAGGATAGCACATGACAAAAGATAAGAAAGTATGAACAGCAAAGGCAATCATCCGTATTTATATCCATAGCTCGTTTCACAACCGAAATCAAAACTGCCGACGTTATTTTTTAGTGTTAATTCTATCCATGCCACTGGAAGGTCCGATCTCAAAGCAATGCCATTAAAAAATGGAATTAGATCACTCACGTAAATGTCATCATGCACTTTTTTACACCTTGCTGCCCTTCAGTTTTAACACACACACACCCTCACCCGCCTAGAGGTCTATAGGTCAATTCATTCGGTTCGTGTTATATCATACTTGTAGTTATTGTTAAGATTTTAATCGCCAAACAAGGCCTATACGATATCAGTGCCACAATATTTGGTGACGTAGTATGGTACTATTGGCTACGCCACGGGTCTCTAACTATGGGCTTTCATTTGCAATCAGCATAAAAACACCGGACCACCTAGGTCACGTCCACAAGCTGGCCGCTGACCCCTATGCGTCATATATATGCTTACAGCTAGGTCGTCGTGGCCCCTTATATCAAGGATGCCTCCCTATTTATAGAGGAGACCATGATACAAGTCCGACCTTGACACGATTCTCCCTTACCTATTATAACTCAGAATCCATGTAACCAACTAATACACATATTCAACACAAACTCTAACAAAATTCACCTTAGCGAATACAACTTCACACCACCAAAAGCTTGAAAACACCCCATGCGAACACCCATGTACTCGGACCTGAGTTAATACTTCGCAACTTATCTCGAGCCGCCCAACGAGCCTGACTTGACACGACGCCCTTTCCGGAACAACCACCGCTATATTATGAACTCTGGCTTCACCGTGACTCCACTTGCAACAGTACTCACTACACCTAGAATTCACAACTCCCTTGAAGATTGTAAAAACGTGACGTTATTCTCTCCCTGATCATCATAGCCTTGCTCCCTTCTAAAATCTCGACGGACCCTCCATCTACATCAACATGGAACACCTCCCATGATGTTAAGGTCTAGAACAAAATCAGATTCTTGAATACATGCTTCACACCGTGAAGTATCTGGTTTACTCCACCTTGCATCTTAATCTTGATGAGTCCTACTCCAGTGGCATGATCAATCGTGTCATCGCTCAAGTAGACCAAACCAAAGTCATCAACTTTGTACGAAGAGAACCAATTTATTTTGTGTCACATGAAAAAAAAGGCTTCTTTAGGCCACAGATCTTAGTTCTTCTCAGCACCCGAAAAACCCTCTTCTGTTTGCTTCCTGGCTCCCATGGATATGATATTCGGATCTAAACAACACTAGAGGCATGATGTTTGGTAATGAGGTTCGGCACGATTGCCTACGTCTCTCAAATTGTACTTACAAGAGAGTCATTGTTTACATGCACTAGTTCCCTGGATCAGTATACTAGTGTCCGTAATCCATAGCTAGATATCAATTTATACATATAGAGATACCGTCAACTTGAATATTACATAACATAGTTCCAGCCCATATACTCATAAATAGTACAACCGACCGGCCATATACCACATTATAGCAGGATCATCAGAATTTATGAAGGTCAGCGGAATATAAGGATAATCAAAAGTATCTCCAATGCGTAGGCGTCTCTACAAACGACTGGAGTGAGCCCTAAACCTTGTCGTGCTTGTTGTAGCTTGGATCATCTTCCTCGTAACACTCATAGGGGTCCACATCATGACCATCATCTAAAAGAGTATGAGTGTACGATGTCAATGTCATCCAAGCACTTGCTAGTTAACACCCCCCTTATAATGCAATTAGTGATAAGGACTTCAAGCGAACAGGAAGGTTCTTTTATTAGCTTAAAGCCAGTTTTAAGGATATTTTAAACTACCCTATATAACTCATTTATTTATTGATTACTCTTGAATAAAATATAGGATCAACTCTGTCTAACAACCATTCTTAACAACCAAATCTCGCAATCAACAACCATAACCCAACCTTAAACTTGAGTCAATCCATCTGAACCAATTGACATAACCAACCATGCCTTTCAACGCTTGCTATCTTATACGGGACTGGCAATCTCAATGTGGGTGACACATGCATAAGGTGCCCGGTCCTGACTTAAGAAGGTTGTAGACCCAAACAAGTGTTTGGTCTTAACGTAGGAGGGTTTCTGACATAGGTTGGTATCACGACCCTGAAGTGCCAGTCTTGACCTAGGAGGGCTGAAGACCCAACTAATCTCACGGTCACATGATGTGTGGTCACATCACCACAGGGATGACCCAAGCCGGTCACTCAAGAGTAGACCTGCTCATGGGCAGCACGGCCCGACAAGCCCGGCCCAACTCGACCCAGCCCGACCAGTGCACTAGGCCGGGCTCGGGCCTTGATCAGAAGCCTAGCCGCCAGGCTTGGCCGGCCTCGGGCCCGAGAAAATTATGCAAATAGCCATGGTCGGGCCGGGCTTTCTGGGTTTCAGGCTAGGCTTTTAGGCTTCGGGTCGAGCTCGGGCCCAAATTTGAGGCCCGACGCACCGGACCATGTCAGCCTTAGGCTTGGTCCCGTAGGACCGGGATTTTCCAAGACCAGCCCAGGGTTTGATCAGGTCTACTCAAGAGTGGACGCAGGGTGCCTCCACAAAGCGCATGTCGCTGGCGCATCAAACTTGTACTACCGTGCGATGGTCATGCATTGTGTTCGAACCATCCCTTGATGGCGGTGTCATAGCTACGCGTGTTACTCCGCACTTTCCAAGCAAGCCCATGCTTTACTCAACACAAGGGCCCTTCTTGCCTAGATTAACCTTTCCATCCATAAACAGCTCCGTAGAACACTCGAGAGGGATCTTGTCTGTATTTCCCCCATCAAGGTAATCCCCAATCAATCCAACCGACACTACAAACAAATTCCAACATTGCCTCAAACCATAACCATTCTCAACCAATCAACTACCATTCCAAACCAAACACAACATCACAGACCAAAGCATTCATAAGTCACCAACTCAATCTTAGCTATCGATCCTGACTTTCATATGTCATCAGTTTAAATGAATAAATCAATATCCGGTGAATATCGTTTCATCGTTCCACCACATTTCTGCCTAAGAATTAATTTTTTGACCTAAGCAGAGTTTACCAATTAAGTAGGGTTAAAGTTTCTACCAAGCTTGACTTAAGCTAATCAATGGATGTGATAATCAAGGCAGTCATATTGAGTAATCAATGGTAACGGTGGATAGGCATGTTTATAACATGAATAATAAGTGGGCATTGTTTCATATAGCATGCATTTTCAAAGCAATCAACATAGTTTATAAAATTGGGGTTAGAAACTTAAGAATATTAACTCGCCATGACCATGTGGGTGGTGATCCTCCTCGACGTCTCCAAACTTGCCCTCTGGGTCGTTTACATCTATTTGCAAAATTAACAATAAATGAGCAACCAAATGCAAGTAAATATGATGCATAAATCCAACTACACCTGCTCAAATGATGAGCTCAGGTTTAGTCATGTTATCCTAGAACCCCATTGCAAACTAAACACTATAAGTGTTATTAATTGTTCTACCCCTTTACGGATCATTGAGGATGCATGTGCAATCCATGATTTATATGGTAAAGTATATCATCTAACAGTACAAAGCCGACAACTCGTGCCTCCCTGCATGCCACGCGTCACCGTTGTTGTGCCACGTTGCCCTGTTCTTTTGCAGCCGTCCGATCGCGCGCAGTAGCTAGATCTGGCCGTCCATTATTTTTTAACGTATAGAACAAATTTTTTGGCGCAAATCTCAGCAAGGTGGGTGATTCGGTGGGTTGGCTAGCTGAGCAAGCCCGTCGGTTGGGAGACCACAGTTTGATTCTCGGGTACCTTCTTTTTCCCTGCTTTTTTCTTCGGGCCGGCGCCGCCTTCCCACGCTCGGCGCGCCCGCGCGCAGCGTCTTCCCGTGCTCGGCGTGCCCGTGCCTTCCCACGTCTGCAGTGCCTTCCTGGGCTCGGCGCGCCTACGTGGCCAGTATATACATATTTATGTACTACCTCCGATCACAAAAAGAAGTCGTTCTTGACTTTTGGACACACCTTTGACCATTCGTCATATTAAAAAATTTCGATAATGTAAATTTAGTCCAACTTGCATTTTAGGGTATATTTAGGACTTCGTCCATAGTCATAAAGGGTTCTATGAATTTTCTCAATTTATCAGTGTGGTGAAAATATAAGTTCATATTTTTCCTTGCAATTAGATATCTTTATACACTTATCGAAATTTCCATAATTATTGCATTATTTGCTATTTTAAATAGTTCATTCCTTCAACTAATGTTCAAATAATCTAAACCTTATTTTAATATGCAGTGGGGCCGAATTCGCTGCACAGGTCCCGCACGGTTATCGGGTTGGCCCATAAGGTGGCCCGGTGGCCTACTAAGCGCGCCCACCAAAAATTGAACGCGTATTTTTCAGTTTACGTCACCTAAAGTCCAAAAGAGCTCTTCGGCAGTACATTTGTACTTATTGACATGTGGGACCGGGCCCATTAGTCAACCTCTTGCCATGGCTAACCCTCTCTTAATCCACGTGCACAACACTAGGCGCACATGTCATCGGTTGTATTACTCCAGCTGGCTTAGTCCTAATTATGTTGGGCCACCCGTCATAAGCTCATCATTAACTAACTATGTTTTAAACCACCCGGGTGCACCTGTCATAGCTAACTCATGCGCGTTGGTCATCTTCAACCTCTCGCCACCTCCTTGTGGCTTCACCGAAGTACGGCGTGGTGTCGCCCGAGCCTATGCCGACGCGGTGGCTATGTAGAACCAAACCTATCGTGGATACCGCGTCCGTTCAAATTTGAATTTCAAACTTGCGGCAATTTTCGGATGTTACATGTTACATCAAAGGTGCCATCCTATTTATAGCAGAGCTTAGGACACCAGTCCAACCTTAAAACGATCTTTTCATGTCTATTACAACTCAGAGTTCTTGCAACGACTCATATATGTATTTCACACAAACTCTAGCTAGCAGCTGTCTGACTAGATTTGCCACCACAGAAATACCAAATCCTTACATACAATTTGCTAAGAGTTTCGGTAATCCACCTACGTTATCTGTTCTGTTTACGACTAACCTACAAGAAAGGACGCTGTTCTGTTCGTGCACCGTCACTCGCTCCGACGTCTACTTGCAAGTACCGGGTAGCTGGCTAGGATCCAAAGGAGCAGCGGTGAAACCTCTCTTTAAACACTCTTAAATTTTTCTACAGTGAAACGTTATGCTACGCTAAGCTAAAATGTACAAGGCCTTAAAGATTTTGAATTTAAAGAATTTGAAACTAAGCAAATTATACAATTCAAAAAACCATCAAAACTAAATTTAGAATTTTTTTGAAATTCAAAAAAATAAAATATCCACAAAGGTTTGCTTTTTTGAAATTAGTTCACGGACAGGCGTGCGCTCGCGTACAGCGGCGAGCTACACAGCTCGCGTACATCAGCGACCTGCACAGCCGCGTCGCGTGCAGGCGAGAGGGCGAGAAAAATACCTGCAGCAAAATGGCGGACTGAGGCTTCGACCTGCGGTCTCCGGATTGAACGCGTGCTCAGCTAGCCAACCCAGCAAACCACGCGCAGTGTTGCTCAGGTAGGAAAATTTTTGTTTTAAAAGGTTGGTTCGGTATGGACGGCTAGATTTGATTCCAGGAAGCGATCGGACGGCTCATAAGGCGCCCAGGGGGGAGGAGGCGAGCCACGTGGCGAGCGAGCGACGCTCGTATTCGGACTTGTACTTTTTATTGATGCATTTTGAAAACACGTAAAATTCTGAATTTGTTTACATTGCTAGACCAAATTTTCTCCACTTGATTCCCCCTATCTCAATTATATCTAAAATTCATGTTTTAGGGGGTTTAAAGTTTTAAAATTGAATGTCAAGAAAATTAAAATTTGGAAATAAATTTAAGGGATTTTGGATGATATCAAAATTTCCGTTTGAATTCGTGTTGGGAGTTTGGAAATTATTTTTTTTTTTGAAAACTGTAAGATTTACAAAAAAAAAAAAGAATTAAGCAAATTATACAATAAAAAACCATGAAAACTAAATTTATTTTTTTTGAAATATAAAAAATAAAAGCGAATATAACAAATTCTAAAATATAAAATATCTATAAATGTTTGCTATTTTTCAAATTCATTTGCGTATAGGTGAGCAAGAGTATGCGCGTACAGGCAGTGCGTACAGGCGAGCAAGCGTCTAGGCGCACAAAAATACTTGCAGGACGCGACATATAGGCGGGGCGCTCCCCTCGCTCGCGTATAGGCGCAACCGCGTGGCACTGCTCGCTAGCGTACAGCCGCGAGCGCGTGTATAGCCGCTGCACAGGCGATACACGCGCTGCACAGGCGAGGCGAGCGTACAGCCGTCGCTCGCGTACAGGCGCGACCGCATGTACAGCCGTTGCACAGGCGAGGCGAGTGAGAGTGAAAAAATACCTGCAGCAAAAATGGCAGATCGGGGCTTCGAGCTCGGCTCTCCAGGGCGAGCGCCCGCGCTGCTAGCCAACTCGCCAAACCATGTGCCATGTCGGGCAAACAGGGGAAAAAATGTTTTTAAAGGTTGATTTAATATGGACGGCTGAATTTGATTCAAAGGAGCGATTGGACTGCTCGCAAGGCGTTGAGCGGGGAGGCCAGCCACGCGGCGTGCGGAGGATGCACGTTTTCGGCTTTGTACTTCTATTGATGCCTGTTGAATTTTCTACAACGTTTGACTAGCTAGCATCGGTCCCTACCGAATTAAATAAGAAAATTGCGCTATGTCCAAGATCCAGAGAGCCACAAATTTTTTGTTTTTTTTTTCTATCACGCGGTATCACACCTTAATGCCGAGGTGGTATCTGCTAGACCCTTTTGGTACCACCTCTCTATGTTAGAACCACTAATGCATAAAAGGGTAAGTTTGTATTTCTCTCACCTCCTCTCTGTCTCCTCCATTCTCTCCAGACACCAGTAATAAATCACCCCCATCAACGTGTCAAATCGTTACGAGCCGCCGTTTGCCCACTTTCATGGTCACCCGACCTAGTGGTGCATCTGTCGCCTGCGGATCACCTCATCAGAGATGTTTGGAACCATCAAAGGAGACGGTTTTCAAATCGCACCTCGTTTTTACAGTGAAATTCAAAATTATCAGAGATGGTTCACAAAAACCGACTTCGATATTAAAAACCGTCTCGTAAAACATTACCATTAGTCTCTCTATAATATTGTAACAGATATAGAGGAATGAAATCTTTTAGAGCGTAGTATAAATTATGAAGGAATTTTAGAGGAATTGGTAGAAAAAATGCCAATAGTATTTTAGAGAGAAGATATAGAGGGATTGTTGGGATGCTCTGATGTGTATATCATCAGAGGCGGCTCATTATGCAAAAAGTCTCTGGTGGTATATTATCAAAAATGGCTTATTGTGAAAACCATCTCTGATGTGTCATTTATTCGAGACGGTTTCTTTATTGAATCTTCACTGATATATGATGAATCGTGGACAGCTATTTTCATCGCCCGCCTCTGATGAACATATCAACAGATACAGTTTTTTAGCAGACCCGTCTTAGATGTCGATTTCACCCACGCTATTCATGCATCAGAGACGGTTTACACGTGCTTTTGAGACAATTGCACATGCCTCTAATGAATAAGAGAAACTGTTACGTCATCTAAGACAACATTATCTAATGAATAAGAGAATGTTTGTTAACTAAGATGGCATGATCTAGGTCTTGTTTGTTTAAGATTAAGTTGCTGAAAATTTTAATCTAAAAAAGTTTTGACCCCTTAAAAGGCGTCTTAAAGAATTCAAAAAATTATGAAAAAATATTTTATGAACTATAAGAAGAACTATTTAAAACTCATAAAAATGACTACAAAGTATTACATCATTTGGCTTATACTAAAATAATTTTTTTAATTTAATTTAAGCTGAAACAAACAAAGCCTTATTTGTGCTATTTACGTCTCTGATGAATAAGAAAGACGGTTCAGATTATCTGAGACGATTAGGATAAATTGGGCAATGTTTGAACGAATCTTTTTGAACGACAGGAGGTTGACACCATTTTTCAGATCATCTAGCTTCTTTGTGACACGACTTGGAATCTCCACGATTACGTTCGTGTGATTGCAAATGTAGGATCCACATGCATTGCCCGGTGATGGCACTACAGCGCATTAGTTTAAAATGATAGAGAAGTGGAATACACTTTTTCATGCCATGTACCAAAAAGATGTTACCTTAAATTTTGTATAGTGTGTCAATGTGGGCTTTCCTTCCTGGTGCGGCCTCCACTAGAGACATACTTAGCGAACACCCTACATAAGTACATCTTATATGGATGCAGAGATTATGAAATTGAAACAGTGAAGAGTAAAGAAGATGAAATTACTATACCCGTTGATCGATCCTTTTATAGTAGAGATGTCTGATCTTATAATAGAGATGAAAATGAAGAACAAATGGGCAAGAGTTGCGAAACATTTTTATATTTTCACAATTCACACATAGATAGCAATTAAACATTGATCCTTTATTTTTTTGTTGATGCGAAAAATTCGTTGTGTAACCAACACACCGGATCGGGGACCTGTTTCCTGACGGTTCCAAGATCCAAGAGTGCAAGTCAATTTGTCCTGAAAATTGACAAAGCAGAAAAACCGGCAAATTTCCCTACTCAGCTTTGTCGGCTTGAGCAACCTGACCCTACTTATCTATCGGCTATGGCGAGGAAAAGCCGATAGAGCAGCAGATCTCACAAAGTATTATAACTAAATAATAAATCTTCTAGAAAACTAAAGATACAAATGAATCCCTAAATAAATTATAATTATATGTATTGTCCAAACTAAAGTACAAGATCGAGTAAACCGACACGGTCGTACTTATAGAAAGCAACGCACAAAATTAGATTTAATCGAGAATCAGTTTAATACAGTAAGCTCTATTGGGTTACATAGCGACAAATAAGCTTTAAATCACCCTAAGAATCTTCTAACGCTATTTCATAGTTAGTAGATAGAATTTAACCAATACAGTATTGATCGGATTATAGCAACAGACAGGTAATCAGCAGAGTATTTTAATGTGAAATTGCTGTAAACGAACCATTAGATCATGTACATTCAGTAGCGGATTTACATTTTAGCACTAGATATTCATTAATGCATACACGTTCCTGAATTATATATCTATTCGACAAGTAAACGATCTACCGCACGATATTTACGGTCTATGTGTAGCTAAATAGGAGGGCTTACCCACCCACGGATGTTGGTTTGAGTATGGGGGTCATGGTCACGGAAGGTGCACTGGTCGGAATTTCGGCAGCATAACCCCGCAGTCCCCCTAGTGCAACGACGGGTACGGCGTACCTCTTATGTTATGCACAAGGAGAACAACAGGGTTATGCGACCGAATTTCCGACCCGTGCACCTCCCATGGCCACGACCCCCATACACAAACCAACATCCGTGGGCTGTCCAAAATGTGGACAGCTCGAGAGCACGACACCTCTCGTAACAGAACACACCGAATCACCGTCCGTGTTCCTTACGAAAATGTGCCGCGCCCTCGAACGGGTTTGATTCGGGCTACGTTCACTTATTTGCAACACACTAGTTAACGAACAACTAACTAAGCATGCACATCTAACTAACTATAATATACTAATTAATCACAAATACTAATGTCGTCGGTAATTAAAGTACCGCCGACACAGCCTGTCCAACGGCCGCCTGCAGGAGGATGGGCCACCGGCCAGTGAGTCGAGACAATGTCGGTGGCCCATCTAATGCCACCATCAGTAATACACCTATGTCGGCGGTCCACTTATTGCCGCCGACAATGATAACGATCTCCACCTTATGTCGGCGGCTGATCCACTTAGTCGCCGAGATAGACACTCTACCCGCCCACTTTTCAAGTTGATATCGGCTCACCAGAGTATTTCAATTGCCCAAAACAAGGTTGTAGACCATGCACTACACCTAATAACACCTCCCAAGTGATCATATCCGTTACTTGTAATTTTACGGAATGTTGTTATTAAGATCGCCCACTACTTTCACTTGTATCGATCACCTTTGCCTCCACAAAGGATTAACGAAACTGTAAAACGTTACGATAGGCCTTCTCGAAAGAAAACATATTTCGATACAACCACCCGTCTAAGATCATAAACATCCTCGGCACCTTTTGCCAGCTTGATAATCAATTCTCGTGCGCAAAGGCCGGCCGACCGGTATGAAATCGAAACATTCTTTTAAACCGAAGGTGGTTTTCAAAGAAACGTGCCAATATGATCATTGCGAAAAAAACATAGATCAATATGATCACATGAAGAGCTATGAGGGTGTAGATCATCTCCTAAGGACTTGGTACGCTAATCGACTCTCTCGGCGGAGGCAAGGGTGCTAGAAAGTCGGGTTAATAAACTCTGTGTCGGCGGCCTAAAAAATGCCGCCCACATTGGTTGATATATGTCGGCGGCATATTGTTGACCGCCGACACAGATACATGCATGCCATAAAAAAAATGCATGCCAAAGCATGGCATAACGAACAAATTTCCCATCTGGTCAACAGCGCGCGTCGCGGTGTGGGCTCCTCGCACGTCGCGGGTTCGAGCCCTACCGCGCCCACTATTTTTCGTTTTTCTTAATTAGCTATGTCGGCATCTGTGAATGAGTGTCCATATGAGGTGGTTTGTTCAAGAACTACTGGGAGGCATGTTTTCAGATTTGGCTATGCCAACCAGTGAACTGCACATCATTGGAAACTATTTGGCCATGTCAAATGTTTTCAGATATGCTTACCGAAGAACTACTAGGAAGCATCTATTTCAGATTTGGCTAATTAGGGAACAGCACAGACATGTCATATCTTAATTACACATTTGATCTGATCTAAATTACATATCTTAATTATATTTACAATGCTATTTGGACAAAAGAAGTAGGAATATAGATCACTTCTGCTCCTCCCCTTCTCAATCATCTCCTGGCTGCTTAAATCTTCCTGCCTGCATAGTAAAAAAAATTTAGTTTATGAGGTGAACCTATTAGCCAACATTTCATAATAAAATCAAATTGTCGAGTTACGTACTCATTGTTTGTTATGACAGTTGCGAGCATCATGAAGAACCATTTGTTTAAAAATCTTGCACATGCGTGGTACTCTTTCCTTGCCTCTAGAAGTATTATTCTGTTTGCCACCTATATTAATTTCCTTGCTTCTCTTGATTCTCTTGCTTCTTCCCTTCGAATGAACATCGGTTGGTGGATGTATCTCAACATTTTCAGGAATTTTGCAACCAATGAATGCCTCATATTCTTCCTGTCTACTGTGGTTACCAATAGGGACCATTTTATCTAGAGGAGCCTCGAGATCACAAACACTCGACAATAGAAAATCAATGCCTTCATCTGAGTGCTTTGTCTTTTGAATGAGTTTTTGGCTTTCATACTGGCACCTTCATCGGTTATGATAAGTCTTGGCGCTACTCCTCCCATAGCGACTAAGAAAGTTTTAAACAACCATTCATATGATTCAATCTTCTCATTTGCTAAGAATGCGGCACCAAAAAAGACACTTTGCAAATGATGATTTACTCCAGTGAACGGTGCAAAGATCATATTATAGTGGTTAGTGGTGTACGTAGAATCAAAGGAAATGACATCGCCAAAATGATTATAATTTTTCCTGCTCGTAGCATCAGCCCAGAACACATACACCAACTTTCCCTGTTTATCTACCACAAAATCAAAGAAGAACGCAGGATTTGCTTCCTTCTTTCTCACAAGTTGTGCAACAAACATTTGAGCATCTGCATTCTTTATTTTTTTTCTAAGGTCATGATAATAATTTTGCAAGTCCTTCGTTCATCCAACATTATCAAACCCACCCTCACAACATGAAGGAACCTATATGCCTGCGATGTGCCTATGCTTGCTTTGTGACAAGTGAACAATGTGTGCTTTGCTTTTTCACTAACAACACGATTTGATCTAATCAAATGAGTCTTATCCGGTGAGACAAGACCATGATTATGATTTTCAATCATTGAAGCAATCTTGTATTTACTATCACTAGATATCTTCACATATATATGTGCGTTGCACCCACATCTAGTTTCATTCACAATGTGGGTGTTCTTCTCTTGGGAGGGATCAACGGTAGCATTACCTTTCTCTGATTTGTATCCTTGCCTTCCACACACATATCGTTTGCATTGAATGACATCATTCAACAACTTCTGTGAACCAAGACGGACTGAGAAACCAACGTGATGCGCATATTCCTTGTAAAACTTTTCCACTGCCTCGATAGTTTCAAAAGACAATCCAACTTTAGGCTTCAATTCGTCCTCACAATCCGGTGTAAACGATGAACACTGCAATATGATGCATTACAAAAATTAATAATATGACATGAAGATTACTACATAATAATTAAGTCAAATACTCACGTCTACAGGAATACACCTATTCCTTTTTGGAGTACTAAACCCATCTCTACTTATCAATCCTGTCGGCAGCAGAGCTTGTGAGTGCGACGGTAGTGAAACCATGGCTGAGCGCGCGGGCGTTAGTAGCGACCCCGACGTGCCCGCCGCAAATTCGGTGGCTGACGTTCCCGTGGTGAGCTCGGAGACCGAAGTGCCCATGGCGAGCTCCAACCTTGACGTGTTCACGGCTATATCGTCGGCCCACGTGCCCACGGCGAGCTTCAAAGACGTGGGGGTGGCGATACTTGATATTCCTGCAGTGAGCTTCACACCCGACGTGGGCGCGGTGTCCTGGGCGCCCGTCATGGACGCGGCGAGGTCGGTGCCCGTTGCACCGACGGCGAGGTCGGCGCCCGACGTGGACGAGGCGACGACGATGCTCTTTGCACCGGTGACGCCCGACGTGGACGCAGCGAGGTGGGAGCCCATTGCATAGGCGGCGCTGCTCAACTTGGACGCGGCGAGGACGACGGCCGTCGTTGCACCGGCGGCACCCAACGTAGAAACGGCGAGCTGGTCGGCGCCCATTGCAGCGACAAGTTGGTCGGCGCCCATTGCAACAGCGGCGAGGTCAGCGGCCGTTGCACCGGGGGCGAGGTCAGAGCCCGTTGCCGGCGGAGGTGCCATGGAGATTAGGGATCGGCAGGAACGAAATTAGCCGCCTGGGCATCGATCTGATTGGGAGGGTGGGAGGGGAAGAGAACCAGGGGCTGATTTGCAATTTGAAATGCTGGGGCGGGCGTTTTTTCGCAAAATTGCCACAATCCATTTGTGCGATCGTCGGATGGGGATCCGGTGGCTCATAATGGCTGTGTGCATGTTTACACAGCAGCCGTTGCCATGTATGTATGTATGTATATATGTATATATATACATATGTGTGTGTGTGTATATGTGTGTGTGTGTGTCTGTGTGTTATGTGTGTATATATATGAGTGTATATATATATGTGTGTGTGGATAAATATGTGTGTTTGTGTACACACACACACATATTTATGTACTACCTCCGGCCACAAAAAAAGTCGCCGTTGACTTTTGGACACGTCTTTGACCATTTGTCTTATTCAAAAATTTAGTTCAAATATGTAAAAATAAAAGTCATACTTAAAATACATTTATTAATAAACCAAATCATAACAAAATAAATAATATTTATATAACTTTTTTGGATAAGACGAATGGTCAAAGGCGTGTATAAAAGTCAACGGCGACTTCTTTTTATGACCGGAGGGAGTAATACACTAAATAGCCCTTTTATTTTAGATAATGTAAATTTAGTCCAACTTGCATTTTAGGGTATATTTAGGACTTCATCCATACTCATAAAGGGTTCTATGAATTTTCTCAACTTATCAGTGTGGTGAAAATATAAGTTCATATTTTTCCTTGCAATTAGATATCTTTATACACTTATCAAAATTTCCATAATTTTTGCATTGTTTGCTATTTTAAATAGTTCATTTGTTCAACTGATGTACAAATAATCTAAACCTTATTTTAATATGCAGTGGGGCCGAATTCGCTGCACAGGTCCTGCACGGTTATCGGGTTGGCCCACGGGGTGGCCTGGTGGCCTACTAAGCGCGCCCACCAAGAATTGAACGCGTATTTTTCATTTTACATCACCTAAAGTCGTCCAAAAGAGCTCTTCGGCAGTACATCTGTACTTATTGACAGGTGGGACCGAGCCCACTAGTCAGCCTCTTGGGGTGGCTAACCCTCTATTAATCCACATGCACAACACTAGGCCCATATGTCATTGGTTGTATTACTCCAGCTGGCTTAGTCCTAATTACGTTGGGCCACCCGTCATAAGCTCACCATTAACTAACTATGTTTTAAACCACTCGGGCCCACCTGTCATAGCTAACTCACGCACGTTGGTCATCTTCAGCCTCTCGCCACCTCCTTGTGGCTTCACCGAAGTACAGCGTGGTGTCGCCCGAGCCCGTGCCGACGCGGTGGCTATGCAGAACCAGACCTATCGCGGCTACCGCATCCGTTCAAATTTGAATTTCAAACTTGCGGCAATTTTAGGATGTTACATGTTACATCAAAGGCGCCATCCTATTTATAGCAGAGATCAGGATACCAGTCCAACCTTAACACGATCTTTTCATATCTATTACAACTCAGAGTCCTTGTAATCGATTCATATATGTATTTCACACAAACTCTAGCAGCTGTCTGCCTAGATTCGCCGCCACAGAAATACCAAATCCTTACATAAAATTTGCTAAGAGTTTCGGTAATCCACCTACGTTATCTGTTCTGTTTACGACTAACCTACAAGAAAGGACGCTGTTCTGTTCGTGCACCGTCACTCGCTCCGACGTCTACTTGCAAGTACCGGCTAGCTAGGTAGGATCCAAACGAGCAGCAGTTGAAGATTTCCAAGATGTGGTTGTCCTAGCTGTGCCTGTACGTAGCTCGATCCGCGCATTCACAGGAGACACACCCACCGTGTGAGCTCCAATGCTCCTCCATCCATCCCATCCCATCAGCAAGCAAACCAACAAATTAAGCAGCCGCGTTCTGCCTGTCCAACTTGCTGCCTACAAAAACGCTGTCAGTGCCTCAAAGTACACGCTGCCTGTGGAATTTTCTAATCTGTGCTATATTTTATGCCTGTGGAATTTTCTACAACGTTTGACTAGCTAGCATCGGTCCCTACCGAATTAAAAAAAATTGCGCTATGTCCAAGATCTAGAGCCACAATTTTTTTGTTGTGGACTTTGGTTACTTTTTTTTTTCTATCACGCTGTATCACACCTTAATGCCGAGGTGGTATCTGTTAGACCCATTTTGGAAATGGTATGGATATTATCCGTCCGACCGACCGACCGAATTGATTGGATAGTGATTTGGATAGTTTTATGGATATTCGACTATTTTTACGGATAAGGATATGGATAATTTGGTGTAGTTATGAATACGAATACGGAGCACTGATTATTCGGTGGATAAGGAATATCCGAGTTTTGTTCGGATAATATCTGAATATAAAATATGGATATTATCCGAATGTATTTCTAGAATTTTTTAAATGTCTTTCTACAATTTTTTATTGAAAGTTTTCCAAATTTTAAATTTATTTTTTGAATTTTTAAATATAGAAAGACAATCATATGTTTTTACTAATGTTACAATTTTTCACTTTTAAATTTAATTTTTTACCATATTTTTTAAAAATTTGGAACGGATTTTTGAAAATTAATTTTAACTATTCGACTAACAATATCTGTATCCTTGTCTTATCCGATCTTTATTCGCTCCGTATTCGTAACCGACGTTATCCAGTATTATTCGAATTTGTATCCATATTCGACACATTCGTATTCGAATCTGTATCCAATAAAAAATACGGATACGGATATGGATAGAATGATATCCGACTTTATCCGATCCGAGCACAACCCACCCATTTGGTACCACCTCTCTATTTTAGAACCACTAGTGTATAAAAGGGTAAGTTTGTATTTCTTTCACCTCTTTTCTGTCTCCTCCATTCTCTCCTGACACCAGTAATAGATCACAACCAATCCACCATCAACGTGCCAAATCGTTACGAGCCGCCGTTTGCCAACTTTCATGGTCACCCGACCTAACGGTGCACCTATCGCCTACAGATCATCTCATCAGAGATGTTTGGAACCATCATCAGAGACGTTTTTCAAATCGCCTCTCGTTTTTATAGTGAAATTCAAAATTATCAGAGATGGTTCACAAAAACCGACTTTGATATTAAAAACCGTCTCTGAGAGCATTACAGTCAGTCTCTCTGTAATACTGTAGCAGATATAGAGGAATGAAATCTTTTAGAGTGTAGTATAAATTGTGAAGGAATTTTAGAGAGATGGATATAAAGAATGCCAATAGTATTTTAGAGAGAAGATATAGACGGATTGTTGGGATGGTCTAATGTGTATATCATCAGAGATGGTTCATTATGCAAACAATCTCTAATGTGTATCTCTACTACTTTAAAACATCTTATGGTGGTGGTAGCGCCGGTGGTGGTAATGTCAATTTGATATCTGAACCATTCATGTGGTGTTGTCTCTTCTGCTCTGTTCGATCCGAACTGCCGCACCCTCTCTCTCCCTCGGTTTTGGTGATAGATGATAGGCATATTAAAGAACTAATCTATTTTGTGAAGTCTGGGACAGATTTTAATATTAGAAAAAGGATTTGGAGGACATTTGGAGACTGTAAAGCTAAAAGAAGACAGTGTACATTTTATTTTAGCTTAAATCTTTTTTTAATTGAGTTTAAGTACACGCCGTACTATTAAGAGGGATGCGACGGAAAACCACTTTTAAATGTTCTAAGTGCTCCTGGTAGAAGAAACTTGACATTCTATCTACCAATCAAATTTGAGGGAGTTTTATTCACAACCATATTGGACTATCTGATGTTGAACCGGAATGTTCCGATTCGAATCGAAACTATCCGATGCTTGGCCCGATTGACCCCTCTCTGTTTGCAGTCGCAAAAATATCGGAACTATCCGATGTTGGACCGGAATGTTCCGATATGGTCCGAAACTATCCGATGCTTGGTCCGATTGACCCCTCTCTGTCTCCAGTCGCAAAAATATCGGAACTATCCGATGTTGGATCGGAATGTTTCGATATGGTTCGGAACTATCCGATGCTTAGTCCAATTGACCCCTCTCTGTCTCAAATTGCGAAAATATCAAAACTATCCGATATTAACATAGGACTATCCGATATCTGTTAGCAGCAACGGCTAGTTTGAGGGTGTGGGTATTTATTCCCCTCCTTCCCCCACGGGCTAGTGTTGCCTTTCACATTCAATTCAGCTTATTGCAAACCCTAACTCCCCACCTTCCATCTTCACTCCAACATAAATTCCATTGATTGCATTTTTGTGTGGGTGAAGAAGCTAGATTTAGAGACTTTGTGTTGGTTAAGCTTCAATCTTGAGCACTTGATTCACTCTCCAAGTTGGTTTTCCGCCGGATTTGTTACTCTTGGAGTTTGAGGGCTCCTAGACAACTAGGAGTCGTCCTAGAGCCACCAGTGCTTTGTGTGGTGGCCGGAGAGAGTTTCGGAATGCCGGATTCGCCTCCGAAAGGGAAGGATCCAAAGAGTGAAACCAGGAGTGCTTAGTGCAACCCGGGAGATTAAGGGTCAAGAGAGACCTCGGCTCAAGTGTGACCGAGCCGTCTCAACTGAGACGTAGGATCTCCTCAAAGATCCGAACTTCGGGAACAACTATTTCGAGTTTCCGTATTTTTGTGGATTTCTTTTTGTTTACTTCACTTATTGCTTGCTCTCTAACCCTATTTGGTGCAGGTGTTATTCTTGTGTATCTCTAGTTCGTTAGCCCTAACTTCAACAATATCGAATATTCAGATTCCAGATCAGATAGTCCGATTCATATCAGGCTATCCGATATTGACATCGGAACATCCGATATTGACTCTTCGTTGTACCGTTTTTCGCTGTAAAATTTGAAAAGCCTATTCACCCCCCTCTAGGGTACATCTCGATCTTTCAATGTAGATGATTGGGGCAAAGTGCAAATGAGAAACAAGATTGCTGGGACCGGGCCAAGTCGAACAAAACGAATGCTCTTGTGACAACTTCGCTGATGCCAACTACTACGCTCCCTCCTTGGCCCCCCTGTACTTTCAACTCCGATGACCTTGCCAGAGATGGAAGGGTGATGGTACCCTCTGTTTTCTAGTATTGCTTTGATAATTTTGTGGTCAGATCGAATTTTTCAGGGCTAGGATTTGTCGATTGTTTTGTCGCCATCAATGATGCTAATGGGAACACATCGAGATATGATAATAGTCCCCTATGATATTCTTGGTGTGGTTATTGCCTTCGCCATCTTTCCTGTTGGAATCTTGGGTTGGTGTTCTTGGTCCATGATATGTTTGTGGGATAATGGGATTTTTCTCTCCCATAGTGGGAGTTTTTTTTTTGATAGGAAAAGGCACGCCCCTCGTGGAGTGCATAAAATGCCTAATTTGTGTTCACTAGCACAAGAGCATCGTACCATGCACGCGACAAATTCTTGGCCCTGACATTAAGATACTCTTCTTGTTGCTTCTAATAGAAGGTGTTCGATCATGGTATGTAGTTTTTTTTAAGTGTTGTTCATTTTGTCATAAACCTTAATTTGATGACGATGCGATGAAAGTGTTAAAAAAAGGAGAAAGGCAAATAAGATATGGGGGCGACTACACAATGGGATCCCGTCGGGAGCCCACCCCGACGGGATCCCTCCCCTCCTCTCGTGCCCCTCCGCCTCCTTTCTCCGCCCTCCGCCTCTTGCTCCGCGCACCTCCGCCGCCCCCGCCGTCTCCTTCCTCCGCCCCGGCCGGCGGCCCCCTCGCCGCCGGCCGCTCCGCCGCCCCAGCCTCCCGCCACTGCTTCGTCGCCGCCCACCCTAACCCAAGGGGGTGAGGTGCGGTCCCCCCTCCACCGCCGGCCGACCGCCTTCACCCCTGACGAACCCCACCCATCGCCATGCCGCCGCCTTCCCCGGCCCAAATCTAAACCCGAACTCCACCCCGAACCCTAACCCAAATGGCCGGCGGCGAGGTCGACGGTGGCGACGGCGGCGAGGTAGGCCTTCTTCCTCCTCCTTCCTCCTCCCTCCTCCCTCCTCCTTCTTCCTTCTTCCTCCTCCCTTCTTCCTCCTCTGCACAACGCACGCGGAACCGATCTCGTCCGGATCCCGCCCGAACGGGATCCGGTCCCCAAACATTTCTCATAAGATATTTGGTACGGATGATACGATATCTCCAGGTTTAATTAGATGCTTCTTTTTAAGATTGCTACTGTGGACTCACTACTTATCCATATGTCTTTATTACCGTGATCAAAACCAGATATTACAGTGATCAAAACCATACGCGGCAAACCTAGCAACCAAAAAAGTTTATCTGAAGTACGTTTTGGGTTGACAAATCCCAAAAATATCTCAAAACGCCGTGCCTACCTTTACAATGGTTTTAACCAAAACCTGGTCATCCCCTCCTGGTAACCTCGGATTCTAACCCCGGGTTACCGGATAATCACTGTCCACAGCGTCTCAAACTCACATGATCACGTCCATGATCTATCCACATCCGGATAAAGAAACAAACCAAAAAAAAGCCGAAACGCTGCATATATCAAGATCCGGGTACACATAGCCCCATATATATCTCCCGCGAGCGCCAAGCCCCATAAGATCCCCATCCCCACCATCCCTTCCCTTCCCTCCTCCCCTTGTTCCCTCTGCGCCACTGCACGATCCCTCCTCCATCCTCGCCGCGGCGGCGTGACGGCGACAAGGGAGCGAGATTTGCTCATTGTTTATCGGGTCTGAACGCCGCGCGCCGTCGCCTTCCTCCCCTGCCGCTGCCGGCGCCAGAGTCCAACGGGAGAGAGAGTGCCTTTCTTCTTTCTTCCTCCACCGATCGCTATCGCCTTCTTGCCCGCGCTTTGGCCGTTTGTTTGACTCCGCTGTGTTGACCTGTTGTGTATCTCTCTCTCTCTCTCTCTCTCTCTCCTCGAGCAGCTCTCTTTTTCAGGGAGTAGAGAGAGAGAGGCTCGAGGGATTCTTGGCAGCAGAGTGCGTGTGAAAGAGAGAGAGACAGAGAGATGGCCGGGGGGTTCTCCGGCGGGCCGGCCGCCGGCGGGAGGGCGGAGCGCTACGAGGGGAAGATCACCGGCTACTTCATCCTCGCCTGCATCGTCGGCTCCTTCGGTGGCTCCCTCTTCGGCTACGATCTCGGGGTCTCCAGTGAGTACCACCATCTTCTTCTTCATTGCGCTCTGTTCTCTTCTCTCCATGAATCTGCCTCCACCACCCTTGTTCTTCTTGATTGCGTTCTGTTCTGTTGCTATTTTGTTTCCTGATCTTTGTTGCGTTCTAGTGTGAAGTCTCGGTCTCTGAAAAAAATGCTTCTTTTTTTTTTTTTTGCGTTTTTTCCCCCTAATGGTTCGTCTGTTGGTTGGGGAATAGACAACTATTAACATCTGTAAATCGTAGAGTTCCTGGGGGCTGGGAATATTCTGATCCGAATTGTACTGATTGTCTCAATCATGGTAAATGCTTTTTTTCGTCAAAAAGCTCAGATTGTGTACGCCAAAAGAGATTAGGAAACCATAATGGTCATAATGCTGTCTCTATCTTTATCTCTGTGGAAAGAAGGGATTCTGTTTCACTTCTGTTTTTTGGGAGGAGGGAGTTAATTGTGATTGTTGCTGCGCTGTCAAGCTGGATTAGGAGGCTATGTTTAGCCTCTTTAGCGTCAAAATACAATGCTATCATTAGTCTGGTCTTATCACATTCATTGGAGCTTTGCTGAAGATGCCACCTTCCTTTATTTTCATCAGTAACTCAGTACAGCGCATTATTAACGAAGATTATGACTTGGAAAAACTAATATTAGAAATCTCATTCATGGGTGGCAGCTGGTTTCATATTTCATATTAAGTAAAGGTGTAAAATTGCTGCAACAAAACCAAGTGCTAATGGTGAAGAGAAGACTGAGACATGCTTTGCAACTTGTTTGGATAACAACGTAAAAAATCATTTTTTAAAATTTAAACGGATTTGCTTAAACCCAGTCGGCACGCGTGCCCAGTCGACTGGGATGGAGTCACTCCCAAATTTAAAACAATTTAAGATAAGAATGGACATAACTTAGAATTACAATCAGCTGCATTTGTTTGGTGACCAAAAAAGAAACAAATTTTCAGCTAGTTCCTACAGTTAGCTAGCTTTTCTTGTTTCTGAAACCACCTGTCAAATTAACCTGAAAACTACAAGACTTAAAAAAAAAAACTCAGAAAGAACGAAGAATACAACACACTCATCAGTCATCACTAGCAGTCTAGCATTGAGCAGTCTTGAAGCTTTGCAATGGCGATGGTGCCGAAAAAGAAGAAGTGTTTTATAATCTGCTCTGATGTTGTTAACGAGCAGGCGGCGTGACCTCCATGGACGACTTCCTGAAGAAGTTCTTCCCGGACGTGTACGCGCGGAAGCACGCGCATCTGCACGAGACGGACTACTGCAAGTACGACAACCAGATGCTGACGCTGTTCACGTCGTCGCTCTACTTCGCCGGGCTTGTCTCCACCTTCGGCGCGTCGTACGTGACGAAGCGGCGCGGGCGGCGCGCGAGCATCATGGTCGGCGCCGTCAGCTTCTTCCTGGGCGGCGCCATGAACGCCGCGGCGCAGAACCTGGCAATGCTCATCGTCGGCCGCATCCTGCTCGGCTTCGGCATCGGGTTCGGCAACCAGGCCGTGCCGCTCTACCTGTCGGAGATCGCGCCGTACAAGATCCGCGGCGCCGTGAACCAGCTCTTCCAGCTCACCACCTGCCTCGGCATCCTCGTCGCCGACGTGATCAACTACTTCACCGACCGGCTCCACCCCTGGGGGTGGCGGCTGTCGCTGGGGCTCGCCATGGGCCCCGCGGCGGCGATCTTCGCCGGTGCGCTGTTCCTGCCGGAGACGCCCAACAGCCTGGTGGAGCGCGGCCATCTGGAGGAGGCGCGGGCGGTGCTGGAGAAGGTGAGGGGGACGAGGAAGGTGGACGCGGAGTTCGAGGATCTCCGGGAGGCGAGCGAGGCGGCGAGGGCGGTGAAGGGGACGTTCCGGAACCTTCTGGCGGTGCGCAACCGGCCGCAGCTCGTCATCGGGGCGCTCGGCATCCCGGCGTTCCAGCAGCTCTCCGGGATGAACTCCATACTCTTCTACTCCCCCGTCATCTTCCAGAGCCTCGGCTTCGGCAACTCCGCCGCCCTCTACTCCTCCATCATCACCGGCTCCATGCTCGTCGTCGGCGCCATCGTCTCCATGCTCACCGTCGACCGCCTCGGCCGCCGCTTCCTCTTCATCGAGGCCGGCATCCAAATGATCGCCTCCATGGTAACGTCTTGCTCGATCGTACCAACCATGATTCTTCTTTACTCCGACGACGTTGACACCATGCATCAAATTGGTTCTTGATACATACTAAATGACATTGACAATTTGACACACACACACAATGCATCAAAATGATTCTTTTGAATCATAACATCCACAGCATGGACAGGATGCATCAAAATGACTCTTGATTCTCTGTTCGACTCGGACAAAATTTACATCACGCATCAAAACGATTCATTCTTCGTACATATAAGTCCAAAGACATCGACACCCTTGAAATTTCTTTCTATGCCACTCGATTCGTGCGGTTCTCCGGCTCTGTGTATGACACATGGGACCATCTGAATCACCGACAACGGGGCAGGGTGGCAAATTGACACCATGCATCAAAATGACTCCTCCTGTTCTTGGTCCTTAATTTGCAGGTGGTGGTGGCGGTGGTGCTGGCGCTCAAGTTCGGGAGCGGGCAGGTGCTGTCGAAGGGGGTGGGGACGGTGCTGGTGATCGCCATCTGCCTGTTCGTGGTGGCGTACGGGTGGTCGTGGGGGCCCCTGGGGTGGCTGGTGCCGAGCGAGCTCTTCCCGCTGGAGATGCGGTCGGCGGGGCAGAGCGTGGTGGTGTGCGTCAACCTCTTCTGGACGGCGGCCGTGGCGCAGTGCTTCCTGGCGGCCATGTGCCACCTCCGCTGGGGCGTCTTCGTCCTCTTCGCCGCGCTCATCGTCGTCATGTCCGTCTTCGTCGTCCTCCTCCTGCCGGAGACCAAGCAGGTGCCCATCGAGGAGATCTGGCTGCTCTTCGACAAGCACTGGTACTGGAGGCGCATCGTCAGCAAGGACCCCAAGTACCAGGGCCACTACCAGCAGCAGGAGACGGCTCCCAAGCCCGGCTTACCCAATCCCATTGTCTAACTAACCTTCTCCCAACAGATTACTGCCAATGTTATTAGATGTTGATGATCGATTGTGACAGTGGTGGTGCGTGTTTAAATAAGATTCTAAAGGGTGATTATTGTTTTCTGTGTGATCTTGTTCTTCTCTGGAGCAAAGCAGCTTTCAGAAGAGGCGGCCGGGGTCAATGTTGCTGCTTAGATGGTGTGCTGCTCCTGTTCATAGTTTCATGCTGCTAAAAGTGTCACTGGTGGGTGCTTGATGAATCTTGATTGTTCCTTGTGCTGATTGCTCAACTTTTTAGATTAATGTGAATATAGACTTTTTTTTTCTTCCACGGAAGTAATGGAATTAAAGACCCTGAAATCTTTTTGTGACATCCTTCATGTTTACAAGCTCTTGCGTCGTCAGTCATGAAACATATATGTTAGTATTAAGTTTGACGACATCATGCTAAATTAGCAGTTAAATCCAAAACATCTACACCTGATGCAATGTGCGCTTAAGCTAAAACGTTCAGTCAGCTATGGCTGCTGAGCTGGATGTCATGTGAACACCATCATGATAAAATTATGCAGTCCCTTTCATCAGTCAAATGCTCGTGCGACGAGTTTAGAGAGGCAGGCTTTTGACTGTTTCAAGTCAAATGATCACATGTGCGTCTCGCTCATCGTCAGTCATCACGTCGTTTAAGCAGCAGTGCAGCTTATCTCTGGACGTCCTGCTGTACTGATTGCTTGTCCTGCTAGAATTCCAAATATCACTAGATTGATGTTTGAACTCTTTTCTATGTACTAAATTTTTCCGAGATCGGTGGCTAATTGACATAGTTTAGTATTGAAGGATATCATACCCATATGTATTTTGTAAATAAAGGGATTTCTTCATACTCCTATTACACAACCAGCCATAAAATATGCATTCAAGCTTTATATGCGTTACAAAATTCAATTGACACTGAAGTTTAGATTTTTGAAGTCCCACAAAATTATGCAGTTAAATGGAGCAAAATCAGGATGTTATCCCGTGTTACCCGATTCTTTTAGCTCTTGCCATTTCATTGAAGGGAGGAAAGCAAAATGTACATGATTAGGGCATTAATAAGGGAGAGGACACCATTGTACACAATGATACCGACACACATGCAACTTAACAAGCAACGGGACACTTGGAATTATAAAATAGAGGCTTCATGGCTTGATCCCACAAATGGAGGTTTAATTTGATCGATTTGATGCAGCTTCATGGACGCGTTTGTTGGATTACGGAGTTGTTTGATATATTAATCCATCTCATTGGCAAAATAGTATAGTGTTCTTCTCTCTGTAGGCTGTACCTATCAAAATTTGACTTTTTAGGCTATGTTTCCCTTTTCTGTATCACTCAGAATCATGATCACATGGTTTGGTCAATTCTACTTACCTATGTGCAGGTGTTGTCACTGCCTGTCCTACTACTATTATTCTGAAACATCCAACAGAATCCCCTTATTATTGTTAAGTCCTCAGTCTACAGGCTGGAAACACCAAACACTTTGTGAGATAGACATAAGACTTCACGAAGTAGGATCAGTGGCTTTGGCTTCGTGTCCCATTTTTTATGGTTCCTTAAAACTGAATAAAGATTCTATCAATGAACTGAAGCAACTGACAAAAACTAGTGGTGATTTGACTTGTTTCTACTTGTCAAGGAGAGTGGGAAATCGACAATAATTTCAACCGAAACACTTGTATTCCGCACCTCAAAATGTTTTCAGATTGGACTTTTTTCTCTAATTTGTGTTGGGTTTTAAATTTTTTATTCGTAGAATTACACAAATGTGTCCTTGGACAACATATCCTAAATTTACAATATTATATGGAAAGCATCAATTTTGTTACCCCCTTTTGTCATGTGATAGGACCAATTTTCCTATGTAACATTGAAGTTGTAATGATTTTGTAGGCAGCACACGAAGAGAACCATTGAGGCAAATATTATTGCACTAACCGACTATGATAGAGCTGGTCACATGTCTTCATCCACAGTACCCGGAGTTAGAAAATTCCAGAGATATGGGCTAAAAAAGAAGCTCTAAGGTTCAAGCACTACTATAGGCTTTCTTTTGTAAGGAAGAAGGAATCACATTACAAATAGCAATGATTTTTTGTTCATGTTAGTCTTCACATGATGACTACTCTAATGGTTTCAATTTTAACAAGAGTAAAAAACAACCTCTTCATTATATTTGTAGAATTCGCTGGCAAATCATGTTGCAAATATTGCGGTTAAATTAGATTGAACAAGCATTTTACATTGAATATAACAAAAGAAATAATAATACCATGAATAATTGTCAAAATCATGAATTCTCCAAGATTATGCAAAAGGGCATATAAATCCATGATTAACATGCATCCAATAAACATGGGCTCAACTGAATTCAACAAAATCAGCATAAAGCTCATATTTAATAGAAAAAGATTGCTCTCAGATTGCTTTAGCGAATTGCTAATCAAGTTAACCTTCCAACGATCAAAGATAGCTTAATATCACAGATTATTAAACTGAAATTTAGGTCTAAGCAATAGATGAACAACACTGCTGTAGGTAATTCAATGTACAGCACAATATGCAAATCTACCACCAATTTAGAAACAGCAACAAAAGCAGTTCGCCTGCACCAAAAAAGCCCAAATCAGTGGCAAAACGCCACTGAACACAACACAGTACTGATCAGCAATAACCAGCAAAAGATAATACATAAAGCAATATCAATTCTTCAATTAGATGTGAATCTAATAGCTAGTTGACCAACAAACTGAATACAGCGGCAGCAACATATATAAACAATGAAAGTCTCACATAAATGAGCTAGAAGCAGTGCTGAACAAACTACACAACAACCTAAACAGATTAATAAATATACTCAGTTTTTGCAATCATCATCGAGCAATATATTAAGCCTACAAAACCACAGTGCAAATACGTTGATTGGGATCTGCCTCTATTCAAAGAATAAGTCCCCAGGTGCCCAATCGGCCTACTGCACACAGAGGAGGAGCACGAACACTTACGGTGCGCCGAATTCGAGTCGGCAAAGTAGCAAGTAGTGGCAAAGCATGCACAAGGCCAAGCTGAGGAGAAGGGCCTGAGGAGCACGAAGAAGTAGCGCGGCAACACGGCAACCAACCCGTGGCCTACGGGTACCAGAGACGAGTGAGAGAGCACCACCACAGCACGCGCCAGCAACGAGAACGCCAAACCTCCAGCGAACAACGGTGACCACAGGTACAATAAGTGTGAGAGGGGAAAGGGGAAAACTTAGTAAAACCGATCGACTCGAGAGAGAGGAATGGGACTTCCCCATATAGGCGACATCCGCGCAACAAACCCCGAGAACAACAGTCACACGCGCACGCGCGCGCACCCCCGCGCTCGTCGGGAGCTCCAACGGTCACCGCCACCGCCAGCTAGGGTTCAGGAGAACCCGATGCTAGCTCATCCTGTCGAGGATAAAATCACGGCCCATTACCATGGCCCACTCCCTGATGGCCTAATCGAACAGCCTCCTAGGGCTTGCTCCCTAGAGGTCTCTTTTAGGCCCATGTACATCCTACCGAACAACTTCCTAGTTGGCACGGTGTGTAACGGCCTAGTATTCCTGTTTGAGTCCGACTCGAGCAAGAGTTCTGCGCGGCTACGTGAAGACCCGGACGTAGTTTCTCAGATTGGAGCAGTCGTCCTGATCCCCTAGAATTGGAGATATACCTTATCTACCTCGGGATGCATTTGGCATGTGTGCAAGTTCGTTACGATCTCGTGGTCAGCGCGTCCCCATTATCCCTTGGTAGGTTGGTTGTTCAATACTATATAAACAAGGCCCCTACGGCGTGTAGAGGGCACGACTTGAAGCCAAGATCGCATAATACTTTCTTGTACATACAAAATGTCGTCGAGACCCGTTCGTCTCGCCGAGTTCTCTTTTGTAATCCTCTTTCATATAAAGAAGCACTGGACGTAGGGTTGTGTCGACGATTGGGATATTGACCCAAGTAAACTAAGGTTCTTCAAGAGGGAGATAGGAGACACGCCGAACAACCACGAACAACAACGAACAGGAGACAGGGGTTTTTATCCTGGTTCAGGCCTCTCGGGAGAGATAATAGCCCTACGTCCAGCCTTTCTTATATATCAGAGATGATTACAAGAGGTGGATCGACGAGACGAACAAGTCTTCGGCGAGATTATGCGGGCTTTGATCACCTACTTCGCTTCAGCTCGGAGACGCTCAGCTTCCTTCTTTCTGATCGTCCTATGCTTGGCCTGCTCCTTGGCCTCTGCACGGAGGGCTTCGACCTCCTCGGTCTTGGCCCGCAGCTGCTCGGTCAGACTCTCATTCTGACTGTGGTGCTGCTCGATGGTTTTAAGCTGCTCGGCTAGCTCCTTGACCCTTTCTTCCGCGGTACTCGCCCTCGCGGCCAGCGCGCGAAGCTCCTTGGCCTCCTTCTGTGAGATCCACAGGCTCGATACCTTCTCCTGGAGGGCCACGAAGGACTGCCTCTCTTCGGTCAGTTGGGCCTTGAGCTTCTTCACCTTCGCCTCGAATCGGCTCCGGCTTTCGGCCAAGGTCGTGAGCTCCCCTTCGAGCCACCTCGTGCGTCTCCGCCCCGGGAAGGCTCCCAAAATGGAGCCGTGCTCGATGGCGACACCCTCTTCGAAGTCCTCCATGGTGCCCTGCAAGACCTGAGAGAGAGAAGGACAATGTCGACGGTTGAGATATGACCTCAAGTCGATTAAGGTTCTTCAAGATTGAGATAGGAGACACGCCGAACAACCACGAACAACAACGAACAGGAGACAGGAGTTTTTATCCTGGTTCAGGCCTCTCGGGGAGATAACAGCCCTACGTCCAGCCTTTCTTATATATCGAAGATGAATACAAGAGGTGGCTCGACGAGACGAACAAGTCTCGGCGAGATTATGGTGTACAAGATGCTAAGATACGAAAGCCCTTGGCCAGAGGCGTAAAACTCGTGCCAGGTGCCCCCTAAACGCCGTAGGGGCCCTGTTTATATAGTGCTGAACAAACCGACCTACCGAGGAATATCAGGCCGGGCTAACTACGAGATCGTAACGAACTCATACATGCCAAATACAACCCACGGTAGATAAAGTAATCTCCTAATCTTGGGGATCACGACTCCTATTCCAATCCGGGAAACCACGTCTGAGTCTTCACGTAGCCGTGCAGAACTATGTTCGAGTCGGACTCAAACAGGAATCCTTGGCCATTACGCACCGTGCCAACCCAGAGGCTGTTCGGCAGGATGCACATGGGCCAGATAGAACCTTCCAGGGAACTGGGCCCTGGTAGGCTGTTCGACTGGGCCGTCAGGGAGTGGGCCATGGCAATGGGCTGTATTTTAATCCCCGATAGACAATTTGGTCACGTTGGGTTGCCGATAACTGAAACGGGCAGTTTTGGTTTTTAGGTTTGCCTGTTGAAGCCTGTGCTTCAAGTTCCGGCATAGGCGCTCCTCGAGGCCTTGGGTTGCGAAGCCCTGGCTGCTCGGAACGGCCGCAGTGCGGTGTTCTCTCGGCTGCGTCTTCTCCTTGCGAGGGCGCGCTCGCCTAGGGCAGTTGCGACGGGCGATGACCTTTTGTCCCCCAGCTCCTGCCCTTCTTCTTTTTCCTTCGCCCAGTCACCCTCGGGCAAGACCGGCGTCGCTCTGCTCGGCGACGTTGGTTGGACAACGGGCAGGGTGGCTTGTGCCCCCTGCTCGCGGTCTTTTTCCTGCTCCCTGGCAGCGGGTCCTTCGCCCTGCTCGCTAGAAGTCTCCGTCTCCACAGGGATGAGTTGCCCCTGCGACGAAGTGCCCGGCAGGACCACCTGCTCCGTCCCGCCCCGGGCAGCCGGCAGAGCCAACACCATGGCCCCGCTTCTTCGGCTTCAAGCCGCTCGACCGCGCCCTTCAGCTCCTCGATCTGGTCAGTGGAGCCCGGCAGAAGCACTGCCCACGCTGCCAACTTGTCTTTGAGGACGGCCAACCTTGTTGTTCGTGACGCACCATGTAGGTGCTCGGGTAGCAGGGACCATTCGATCGCTGCGTCCATGTCATCGCTGGCGATCTCCTCTTCAGCAGCTGATGAAAAAGTGCGTTAAGACCTGGCTAGTTCGGTAGAATGTAAAGGGGAGAATCTCGCCATTGCGTACCTGCCGTACCCGTCGCGGGAAGCTTGACCTTCTTCTTTACTCTGTGACGGAGCTTGCGCCTCTTACTCGGTGGATCCTCGGCATCTCATTCGCCTTGTCCTCCGGGCGCCTGTGGTGACTGACTTAGCTCCTTGCTGAGCTAAGAACTCTTTTTGCGCAACGCAAGAAGCTTCTCCTTGCGCGCGACCTCCTCCTCGAGCCTCGTCTGCTCGGTGATCTGTTGTAGCCATTCCATATGGCCCGGGTGAGCCTGTGCATATGGCTTTAGCCATTGGGTTAGGTTCCGTACCTCCTCGTCGCCTTGCTCGGTGAGGAGGGATGGGCTTGGGCGTTCCCCCTTGGCTGGCCGCGCGCATGCTTGGTCTGCTCAGCGCGCTTCGTCGCCGCAGGGGCTTCAGAGGAGGTTGGCGGCCACTGCGGTGCGGCGAGCTCCGCGTCGGTTCAGCGACCACCTTGGGCTTCTCGGCAACCTTGGCCTTGCCCTTCCTCGCTCCCTCCTTATCGGACTCTGAGAGCTCATCGACGATCCCGCTGATGATCAGCTGCTCGTCCTGCGTATTTGGAGGCGAGTGTGAGCATGTTTTAGTTGTGTAAGTCTAGCAACTCAGATGAGGGTTTTGCGTAAGTTACCTCTGATGAGCGGACGAGCACGTTCCTTGGGCATGTGTAGGCCACCATGCTAGTCACCTCGGTGTCTTTCCTGACGGCCTTCAGCATGGCGTCAACCTGTTTAGCCACCCATGCGTCGGTAGGTTTCACTGCCTGAACAGAAGATGCGCTTAGTTCCTGTTCGGATGAATCACCAAAAAAGGGTGAGCGTTTGAGGAACTTACCTGAGCTTTCCCTGATGATGTCCTCCTAGTCTTCGATCTTATAGAAGGGGTAGGACCTCTTCCGTAGCGGACAGATCCTGTTCGCCACGAAGTCCCGGATAATTTCTCTGCCCGTGAGCCCGAGGCCCACGAGGGAGGCGATCTTCTGGGTCAGATACCACTCCTCGCCGGTCGGTTCTGGCCGTGGCATCTGCGTCACCTTTGCCGGCGCTTGTCCGGTGAAGAAGAGCTTGCTGTCGCCGCTCCGCTTGGTGTAGAACCACCTCATCCACCATGCGCCCATCGAGTCAAGCAGCGGTGGACGAGGGTACGGCGCGTCGTCGGCAGTGGCCCGGAGCTTGAGGTAGTAACACCCGAGCCCGGAAGCGGCGGAGCTGCTCCTCGTTACTGCGTAGTAATGGAGGACCAGCCCCACCGATGGATCAATGCCCAGACAGCCCTCGCACAGGTGTGCGAAGACGGCCATCTGAAGGAACGAGTTGAGGTTGAGATTAGCAACCTCTAGCGCGCTGATGTTCGGGAAGGCCTCCACGAAGTCGCTTTCGGGAGACCTCAACCCAAACATGGCGAAGAGCTCAAAGTTGACGAACTCGTCGTCGAGTGGCTTCGGCATCTCCTCCTCCCCGGGCAGCATCTAGTTGCCAGTATCGACATGTCCCTCTGCCTCCAAAGTCTTCAAGTCTTCCTCGGTCATGCTAGTGCCCGCGAACTTGACCATAGCAATCCCCAGATTTGACGAACAGCTTTGGAGGTGGGTTGCGGATGATTGATGTTAGCGCTGTTGGAAGAGGGCTTGGGAAGGAAAGGCGCGCAAGAACGAAAATAGCAAGCAGTGGGCGGCTTGGGTGCTCTTTATAGCCTTTGTCCGAGCAGCTCTGCAACGGTTTTTTGCCACAAAACGGCTAGTTTTTTTACTGCAACGGCTAAGTAAAAACGGTCACCCGTTCTGTCTGTGCAGCGAAAGTTACCGTTGGAGTCTGCCAACGGCTATTTTTTCTGATTTCTGTATTGAGGGCTGGGTGCTCTGTTCGGACAGATGTGGTTCCCTGTTCGACGCCACAGAGAATCGTAACCTGTTCGGTCACCTGTTGCATGTCTTTGTAGCAGGAAAAGTACCCTCTTTGTGACTTGGAGTCTCAAGAGGAAGACCCCACTCTGGTGAGATGTTCTACTTGAGTCTCGGGGGCTAGCTGTCGGGAATAAAATCACGGTCCATTACCATGGCCCACTCCCTGACGGCCTAATCGAACAGCCTCCTAGGACTTGCTCCCTAGAGGGCTCTGTCAGGCCCATGTGCATCCTGCCGAACAGCTTTCTGGTTGGCACGGTGCATAACAGCCTAGGATTCCTGTTTGAGTCCGACTCGAGTAAGAGTTTTGCGCGGCTACGTGAAGACCCGGACGTAGTTTCCTGTATTGGAGCAGACGTCGTGATTCTCAAGAATTAGAGATATACCTTATCTACCTCGGGATGTATTTGGCATGTGTGCGAGTTCGTTACGATCTCGTGGTCAGCCCGGCCCGATTATCCTTTGGTAGGTTGGTTGTTCAATACTATATAAACAAGGCCCTTACGGCGTGTAGAGGGCACAACTTGAAGCCAAGATCGCATAATACTTCCTTGTACATCCAGACTCTCGTCAAGACTCGTTCGTCTTGCCGAGTTCTCTTTTGTAATCCTCTTTCATATAAAGAAGCACTGGACGTAGGGTTGTTATCTCCTCGGAGAGGCCTGAACCAGGATAAAATTCTGTGTCTGCTCGTTGCTCGTTGATTGCTGTTTGCCTTGCTCGACAGTGTCTTCTATTTCCCCTTCTCAAGAACCTTAGTTGACTTGAGACCGATATCCCAACCGTCGACACATCCCACTAGGGGGCAACAACGCTGCCCCTTTCTGCCTCTTAACCGGCCAAATGGGCTAGGCCCAGTAACGAGCAAAAGCCCAACAAATCAATCGTCAACCTGCTCATATGTATAAATTATAATACAAAAAAATTATTTGGATTCATCATACTAGGGTATTTGCTTTAAAATACATCAGAGAAAGATAGAAATATGAAAGGAGTTCACCAGAAATAAGATTACTAGCAAGGCTATGTGAGAATGTGACTATGGCCTTGTACATTTCAATTTAGCGTAGCACGCTACGCAAAATTTGAGAGTTTTTAAAGAGATGTTCAAATATTGTAAAAAATAATTAAAAATAGTTTTATTATCTTTAAGAGGACTACTACAAACCTGAGAAAAAAAACATTACAAATTATTACACCAAATAGACTATATAAAAAAGATAAAATTTGTTACAGTGAAACGTTGCACTACGTTAAGCTGAAATGTACGATGCCTGCCTGCGAGAGAGAAAGAGAGGTGAGAGATTGGAGATGAGATCATGTTCATTAGCTCGGTCGGGTCTGTCCGCCGAGGTGCCGCATGCCCCCGTGAGATCTAGACAATCGATCACCCGCTGGACAATCGAACAAGTGGAGTTGCATCAATTGCATATATCCTCACTTTGCGTGATTCCGTTTAGCACTCTAGTGTCCTTGCGTGGATTGCTAGATTGATCAAATATGTCTGGGAGCACCACGACATCAACAGTTGAAGGTTTGACAACAGTGGAGCGACCCAATCCATCACAACAATTCACATGCACTGACTGCTACACGGCTTAACTTCTTGTGGGTGTTTAGGCCTAATTAGTACATAATAGTTTACACATATATAGGTGGGGTATTTGCAAATGGCGTACAACATTGTGCCCCAGTACTGTCCTCGGCACCAGGGGTGAAAACGGAGTGGATACAGACGGATAATTGCTTTACCATATCTGTATCCGCTTTTTTTAATCAGATACGGATACGGATACAGATAGTATTAAAACGGATCGGATATTAAATCGGAAATGGATATTAATAAAACGGATAGTATCCGGAATCAGATAATAACCGGTAACAAAAACGAATATTTTTTGGATAGTACGTATACCATAATAAACTTTGAATTATCATAGCAATATTGCCCACAACATAACAACTTAAGATAACAAAAGTGCACATATAGTTTACACATTGATCATACATGATGACGGATGACACATTGATTACATATGGGAACTTGGCAAACAGCTGGTGTCTGACGGCTAACGGCCTGATGAGGTGGGATCTGAGGTGTTAGGCTTGCTTAGTCATGGGCCTATTATTGGTTTTACAAGCTGTTGGGCCTCAACCTAGTTTTAGGTCATTATCTGGTTAGATATCCAGGTTGCAATTTTATCCGGATATCCGAATTGCAATTTTATCTGGATATCCGTATTCACTCTATTTCCGTCGGATATAACCGACACCATATCCGCTCCGTATCCGCTTAGGTCTATTCGGATAATTATCCGTATCCGTCGGATACTAGAATTTCATGTCATTTCCCAAAATAAGGATATTGGATACGGATACGGTTCGGATATTATCCGCTCCGTTTTCATCCCTACTCGGCACGGGGGTGCAAAAAGAGCTCCAGCAGCAATGTTGGGTCTGGCCATGGGGCGGCCCTTGCCGTCTGGCTAGTGTTGCGACGCCGTTTTTTGACGATGCTAGTAGTCTGCGCCTTTACCTACTTGGCTCACGGGCCAGTTGAGGTGGCGGCGGTGGAATTGACCCCTCCTACTCCTCGTTGGCTGCGCTCACTAGAGCCGTGGGAAATGTATAGGCTTCTAGTCTTCATTCCCCATGCATGATGTCAGCTGTCACTGGGGCGTCCCGGACAACGAGTTTCAGGGCTCCCTTTCTCTGAGGAAGAGGTTAAAGGAGGTTCTCAAAGAGAGGGGAACATGACTCAGAGTCGAGGGAAATGTTCTCTCGGAATTGTGAGTTGAAATTGATTAAGCTATCTTAGAAAGAACTTGAAGCCACCATATAGATGTTACAAGTGGTATCCCTACGTTACCTAGGATCGTATGAGGAATCTCATGGATAAGATGACAAACTACCATAAATTCCCTTTCTACCCTTGGTCGGGTATTCCTCTTTTTAGCTTTTCCTTGTAGACGCCTAATGCTTTCAACTTCTAGATCGCCTTGATTTTAGTCTTATAGCTATAGTGGCGGCCAACTTTAATCTGGCAGAGCATCGTTGGATTATGCACCCTGCTTTTGACTACTTTGGGTGGTAATCATGTCTAGCTTGTCTGAGCTTTGGCGCTCATGTGGTTCTCAAGTGCCCTTGCGCTCCTGGGGTCCTTACGCGGGGGAGGGGGTCTTTGCCCAGAGTTGTCTTTGAGGCTATGCAGGTACTCGGGAGCAGTCCTGGGAATTGGGCTGTGCCGGCCGGGTCGGCACGGCACAGGCCCATTGTGCCTCGGGCCACCGTGTAACGGGCCGGCACGGCCCGGTCAACACTTTGGGCCATGCCGGACCGCATGGACTATGAAAAGCCAGGCACGGCACGGCCCAAAAGCCCAATAGGCTGCGATCGGGCCGAGCCAGCCCAAACACGGCACGCCTGACAAAACAAAGAGATAAATGATTTTTTTATAAATTTGTGCGTTGCTCAAATGAAAAGTTGTCTATACCAAAAAGTTGCGTCTCGAAATTCTCTACAACTTTGATGTAAAACATAAATTCATCTAAGCAGCGGAGTATCTCAAAAAATGTGAATTACCGAAATTGATGATGTGGGTTCTAAAACAGCCAGCGCACTAAATAATTTTTAAAATTCATGCATTGCTCAAATGAAAAAAATATCTGTATGAAAAAGATGCGTCTCAAAATTCTGTACAACTTTCATGTAGAACCAAAATTCGACCAAAGAACTTAGACCACCAAAAATACAAATTACTTACTCACGCCTTAATTCGGGCCGTGCCGGCTTCTCAGGCACGGCCCGGCCCGACACGCTATTCAGACCGGGCCAGCACGGCCCAAATTATTTCGTGCCATGCCATACTTTGGGCCTCTAAAATCAGACCGTGCTCAGACCGGTCAAAAAAAAAAAAACACAGCCCAGTTACCAGGACTACTCGGGAGGTCCTCGCGCGAAGTTGGCTTCGAGGCCACCTAGGTGCCCGTGATGTCCCCCATGGCGTTTCCTCTCCATGTTGGCCTTAGGGTCGTGCAGGCGCTTGGTAGGTCCCCTCACGGTGTCTTATCTGGAGTTGGCGCCGGTTTCTTGCGCGGGGTTTCTGCTTAGAGTTTGTTCCGAGGTTGCGCGTCTAGAGGATACCTACGCGAGTCTTGAGTCATCTAAACATTGGTGTCAAGGGTACAAAACAAGTCTGTTTAGCGACAAAAAATAAAAATAACAAAAAATAAAAAGAACAAATAAAAAAGAACGGAGGCAGTACAAGTTTAAAATTGTGAAACCTTTGCTGAGCACAAAATCTGCGTCTCCCAATTCGACGCCGTCCTGCCCTTCCCCCTCCCTTGCGGTGCTTGCACTTGCTGTCTTATGCATCAAAGAGTGAGGCCCGCAAGATCCACAGGGCGGAACTGGTCTGTGGATTCAAATTTTGACAACATAACACCACCACGACACACTTAATATACTAGTGAAAACGGCAAGAATATAACTTTGTCAAGATAGTTAAATTCAGACTTATGATTTCCAGGTTCCAGACATCATCTGGCTTTGCAGCCTAAATGCAGGCGACTTTTGCTGCAGACTGTCACCAGAGTTCAAGTAACATGACATTGTACATTCCAACCAAGCATCATCATACTCATATGTAGCACAAATGTGACATTCTTGGGCATGCAACATTCTTCAGATTGTAAAACTGGTATTTAGGGTTGGGTAGGCATAAGCCAGCCGCAAAGCACCACCAAACCAACCTTAGATACACCTTGGGAAATGGATTTTGTCAACATAACCTCCTGACATTGCCATTTGAACATTTCTCTGGAACTTTTGTGGGTTGTCTCGGAGGACAGCCGCAGCATCATGATTCAAGGGGTCCTCATCATTCGGTTGCTGCATATAAAATAGAAAATGCTTAGATTTGATTACTAAGTACATTGCAAAGCAAAGAAAAATTGTGAGTTCCTCCACAAAAGATAGATAAGCTGATAGGTAAAGAAGTTAAAATAAATCTGCACAAAAGGCAATCTTGTGTCACTTCAGTGACTTCAGAGAGACAATCATCTACTGGGTAGTTAATCTAACAGTCTAACACAATACTTACAGTGAAAAGAAGATTCAGGCCATATATGATGGTGTTGATATTCAAGACAGGCTTCCAGTCTTCACGCAGAATGTTCAGGCAGACATTTCCTTCAAGGTCAATATTTGGATGATAAACCTGAAAGTTCGCTACTTTAGTACCAAGAATGACAGTCTTCAATAATCAAAACTCACAAAAGCAGGCAAAAGTTTATAGAAGCTCTGTTACCTTAGTCTTGCACTTCACCTTGGGTGGTTCGTGAGGATAAGCAGGAGGTACATTGAAGGTGAAAACAAAGGTGCCACCCCTACTTACAAAATCATATCAGATGTTGAAATAATATTTCGATTAAAACTTAACTGATATAGGAAAATTTTATGTACACTGAAAGCGCACATAATATGAAATTCCATGATCCAGGGAGCAAGAACATGAGACAATGGAGAAGTTAAGAAATTGAACTAGAGCTAGGGTTGTCGCCTGTTCCCTTTATTTCTATTTAAAGGTTGTCGATAAATACTTTTTTCTACTTGTCTGGAGAAAATGGCAGTTGTGTGATGCAAATGTAAACTAAAAAGATAAGCCTGGATCCACCAAAATGCAGGATTGATCTGCTATTAACAAGAATCCAACACTTCTTATCCTTCAACTAGGTGGCAAACAGCAAAAATTCAAATGCTGAGACTAATGAACTGCATGTAATTTAAATTAACACAGCAATGATATAAAGGGTATATTATGGTAAGACATTTCAAGAGGAAGAATGGACTAGATACTGACACATAATATCCTTCGTCGGGTCGCAGAGTAGCCTCAAAATTCATCAGATCATCCTTTCCATTAGGGAAGGATATTTTAGTTGTCTTCGGAAGGTTGAGCTCAGCAATGTCTGCAACACAAAATGTGAATAATCAACAAGATCTATGTTTTGAAAATTATTGAAATGCAAAAATTGGAAATACAGGAACAGATAAGTATGCCTATGATGTTGATATTTAACATAGATATCTAATGAACATACAGGTTAGTACCAATCAATTTATATCTGACATTCAACATAGCATGACTTCAGAAATGGATACAGATGTGGATCTGAAGTATTTCTTGTCTTCAAACTAGAGATAAACTAGATATCAGATAGATGGGGCAGCCCTATTACATAAAAAACATTAGTTCAGTTATCACAACACTCCAGCCAGTTACAGCAACCTGAGACACCAGGATGAGTAGGCCACAGATATAGGACTCTAATCAACAGGAAATGACAATATCAACTGCACAAAAGAGCGTTGTCCCAACCCACTGAGGCCCAACCCAACAGTCCCCATCTACTGCCGATTACTCCCATGGTCCTTACCATGCCGTCGCCACCACAGCACCACCAACCATGGCTGTGTGGATTGTATTGATGTAAATACATTAAATAGTAATCGATACATGCAGCGTAACATATTTAATACTAATCATTACCCATTTTCTGCGAGAAAAGGAAAGATCAATTTAGTACAAATCAAGACACGCTATCAACATCAGAAAGTAAACAAGAAATAACTCAAATATAGCAAGAACCTAATCACTTCTGCTAAAACATACCTTTGTGGAGACGTAATTCCCCTGGACTTTGCTTCTTGGGAGGAGGCCCGCCCTTTGCATTTGCTGCCTCTTCCCTCTTCTGTCCCTTTATCTTAAAAAGGTTTATCATCTTTCTGTAAAACAAGAGAGAAAAAAAGGTAAGAATGCTTAACTAAAGTAGGTTATTTGTGAGAACTTAAGAAAAGATTGACAAACATGAAAAAGCTTGATTTTGAACTTAAAAAGGTTTATCATTTTTCTGTGAAACAAGAGGAAAAAAGATAAGAATGATGAACTAAAGAAAGTAGGTTATTTGCGAGAACTCAAAACAAAATTGACAAACATGAAAAAAGCATGATTTTCGAACTAGAGGATGATTTTACTTTGAGATAAATTATGAAAGGATTTCACTTTCACTACTAACTGTGCTGGTGAGCTTAATAATTACTACATTCCTCAATAACAATCATTTTTTTGTCCACCTATACCCCGAGTGCATATAGCAGTCATGCATTCAGCACAGACCACTGCTATCCATTGTACAAATTCAATAAGTGGACCATCCCTTAATCCCTAATTCCACATGGCACAAAAAAATAGATTGTTTAAGTATGAATAACATTAGTAATTCTGCAAACAGTGATGCAGTAGGAGGCTAGGAGCCTCTCCTACTGTTTCGCGGTCAAAAAAATTGTGCAAACATTAACATACTCTGTTGTGTATTTCTCTGATCCATTTACCATATTGCAACTTTTAATGCTTAAATTAACACAAATTAAATGAAAATAATTATATTGTTACCTACTTATCACTCAAGGTTAAACTAATTATTCTAGGTGGAATATTATCGGAAGATTTCATAATCTACAAATGCAGAACACAGAGATGTAAAAAAAACATGTTGGATTCACAGAAACAATCGATGCTCGTGGTTGAGCAGAAACTAAATGTCATGGTTACCTTATTCATGGTTCGTTGGGTTCGTGATTCGCTACTTCATATAAGTAGGATTCGTTAAGGGGTATACTTCTCTGGTCCATGAATCGGAAATATAGTATACCTATTAAACAATATAGATTAAACAGCTAAAGAAAACTCTAGCTCAACAATAAAAAAATCAGAAAAGGAACCAGACTTTGGGCCATTTATTTGTCAACCCAACCCACTCCCCAGCCCACCTAGCCCATATTCTTCCCTCAGCCAGCCAAGCAAAAGTAATTTTAAGTCCCAAACCCTAACCCCCTACCACTCCATCCCAGCCGCAACCGCACATCCCAAGTTCCAGCCTGCAACCCCCTTCTGCTACCTCATACTCCCGCTCCCAGCCGCCGCCGTCGCCTCGCGTCCTACTCCAGCCGTCGCAGTCATCTCATCTCCACCACTTCTCTGTTGCCATTGCCTCCTTTGTTTGCTCCGTTTCCAAGCCGCCGCTGCCGCCTTTTCTCATCTCCCTTTCCCAACCCGTCTCAACCGGTAACAAGAGGAAGCGAGGGCATGACTGAGGTAGGTGTCCCATTCCCTTTCCTCTCCTTTCCTTTCTCTCATCTCGGTCTGCCATTTTTGTTCAAACCATAGAATAAATCACTATGAATCAGATCGCATTCAAACCTGATCTAATTCGTGTGATCAGGATCAGGGTTCGAAGTTGGTTGCTGTGAATCTAGTAACTAGGATAAACATATACAGAAAACAAGAGAAAATACCTACTAAAACATGCTGCCCTACAAACATACCATTTTGGTACTTAACATCAACAATCTATGCTTAAAAATAAAATTGATTATTTGCCACTATAAAGATTGGTGTATCAACATTTGCATCTCCAAAGATTGTTATTGATAATTTGCAACTCTAAACAATTATGTATTATCAATTAATACATGCCATTTAACTTTTTTGCTGAAATAAAAATGTTTTAATCCCTTTTCCCCAACACAAATGACTATTTTCCCATTTGGCCCTCGTCACCATGATCCACTTAGCCTCCATGGGCTTTGCTAGGCCTGCTTTGTTAATGGCTGTGCACCGCTCAGTCTGCTCTTCCCTGATAATGCAACGTCACATCTCTTTTTTCTTTGTTTCTTTACTTTGATTCTGTTCTTAGGCACTCAATTGAATTGGAATCATCTGAGCATACAAACACCTTACTTCTAATAAAAAAACCTCCAAGTGAAGCATCTGAGTATATAAATGCATGTTAAATGTTATCTGTGAGTTGAATATGAAGAAGTCCTGACAAATAACATTAGATCTACATGTACAGGACCCTTTCTACCCCTAAAATGGCACAATGGCAACTTGATATCTAGTAAAAATACACTAATCGTCTAATCCACATAGACGTCTACATGTTGCACTATTACAATATGTAATCACCCTTAATGGCTTCGTATAAAGAGTCGATATGCAATGAGATATTCGGAATCTACAAAAGGAAGTCCCCAGGCTCCATTGGAGAATACTGGATGCTGCCCGGGCTCTTAAGGATACGCAAGGAGGAGATTCCAGTACCTGCTGCAGTCGCCGGAGGTCTTGAGGGCAGCTTTCCCGGGAGCGGGAGGGTCGGGGAAGGTAAGAGACGGGGATGGAACCGGCGCGGAAACGGTGCCGGCGGGGACAAGTAGGCAGGGACAGAGGCGCGTCGAGGCAGGGATGGGGCAGCGTCGAGGCGGTGCCGGCGAGGCAGGAGGGATACGTGGGGAAGGCAGAGAAGGATTCCGGGAGTCGACGCCTCGACGGCAAAGGGGACGCAGGTGGAGCCCTAACGCGAAGGATTTAGCGGGAGATGCTGCAACTGCCAAGAGATAATGGCCGAGATCAAGGAAGCGGGAGGGAGTCAACAGCGACAGAGCGCAGCGCGGAGGGAGTCGCCGGCGACGGAGCGCGCCGGTGGAGGGAGTCGACGGCGATGGAGCGCAGCGCCGACAGCTTTGAGGAACCCTAGCTCGTGGTCCTTTTTTTTGATGTAGTGGATGGAGCTGGAGCGCATCAGTGTGAAGCAGAGTAGAGTGGAAGCTCGAACAGGATTGAACCCATGGATAGAAAACCACTCCAGCCCGAAAGTTTCATAGCCCAATCCAAACCAAACCAAACCATCAAACGAATAAACCAAAGCCAAACGATCCACACGATGGCCTCGATGCATTTCAACCCGACCAAAATAATCCAAACAAAAACCCAAACCGTAATAACCATTTCAGCCCAACCCATTTGCAGGCTATGCCCACGACACATCGTGACGTGGCGTTGTTCATTTCGGCTTAAACTAAATTAAATTAAAATTTATCCTATAATTTTCATATAAGCCATCGATGCAGTGCTAGTTATTTTCTGGGTTTAAATTTTTTTTAGGGTATATAAAGTGTCTTTTATAATTTTTTGACTCTCAAAGTCTCTCGAGGAGTCATAACTTCTTCAAGTTAAAATTTTCAGCTACTTTCAATAAAAAAAAACAAAGACCAGTATTTTGATAAGAGTTGGTGAACGGACCCAGTTGTTGTGCGAACTAGGCACCGGGCCCTTGAGTTCGATTCACAAGGGCCCGATTTTAAATGAACTGTTTTTTAAAAAAATTATATAAATTTAGAAAACCATTGTATTTCACAGATATAAAATAGAAATTGATTAAGTATATTATACGTCGTATGAAAAAATATATATAAGAATATGTATGTAAATGAATGTATTTAATCAAATAAATACACAACCAAATCTAACCGACCCCATGGGTCAAGGTGGTAGCCAAGATTTGGTTTAATACATCAAACCAGGTCAGCCTATTTCAACGCACAGTATAGGCCGGTTAGTTCATTTCGATGGTACCAACCCATTTGGCTTGCTCTAATTTGATTTATCACTCCTGAATTTTCTAACTCTTAACCATAAACCCTTAACCCAACCACCTTTCCATTGGCAAATTATAAAATCCTCCTATTGTTTATCAAAAACATTTAGGCTCGTGCGTCCAATCCGTTCGGACACCACAGCCTAATTGTCCGTATGGCCCAGTCGATGCTCTCTACTCTGCTCTCTTACGCAACTTCTTTTTCGAAAACACTATTGTGTGAGCGTCCGATCCATCTGATGCCAAGCAGCCCAAGCCTAACTCATGGTGGGAGGAGACTAGATGAAGTTGTTGCCGCTACTCACTACCACTTTACAATTTGCTACTGCTTTTTGTTGTTGCTGTTTCTTTCGCCGCGATCCCCATTCCCCCTTGCGGCCTCGCCTGCCATTCGCTGCTAGTTGTCGGCGCTAGTATTGGTGCTCATCAGCGGGCCACATTGACGCTACCTCTCTCTCTCTGGCCTCATCTATTTCTCATGTAAGCTCGTCCTCACCACGTCCTCCTCATCCTTCGACGAGTTCCTCCCCACATTTTCAGTGAAAAACTCTAGGGAGAAGGTCCCACATTTCGCCACAATATTTGAACCAGCTATATGTGAAACTTTGTTTTTTTGCTTGCTAAAACTTGGGTTTTTTGCCTGCTGAAACTTAGATTTTATATTGGTGCTCATCAGCGGGCCACACCGACACTTCCTCTCTCTCTCTCTCTTCTCTTTCTGGCCTCATCTATTTCTCAGGTAAGCTCGTCCTCACCACGTCCTCCTCCTTCGACGAGTTCCTCCCCACATCTTCGGTGAAGAACTCTAGGAAGAAGGTCCCACATTTCGCCACAATACTTGAACCAAGTATATGTGAAACTTTTTTTTTACTTGCAAAACTTGGGCTTTTTACCTGCTGAAACTTAGATTTTATATTGGTGCTCATTGGCGGGCCACATCGATGCTACCTCTCTCTCTCTCTGGAATCTATCTATTTCTCAGGTAAGCTTGTCCTCACCACGTCCTCCTCCTTCTTTGGTGAGTTCCTCCCCACATCTTCAGTGAAAGAACTCTAGGGAGAAGGTCCATCCACATTTCGCCACAAAACTTAAACCAGCTAAATGTGAAGCTTTGTTTTTTTGCTTGCTAAAACTTGGGTTTTTTGCCTGCTGAAACTTAGATTTTATACTCGTGAAACTTCTCATGCTGTCAAATTTGAATAGTAGTTTTTCCTTGTTTAGTGGTTTTTTTTTTAGGGAAAATTCGATATATGCCATTATAAAATGACCAATTCCAAGAAATGCCATTACTTAACCGGATAACTGTGACACACCATTACAAAGTGGCTTTTCTGTAAAATCTACCATTATGGCATTTTCCAGTCCATTTCAAGCAATATACGGCTCGAAATACGTACCGAAGACCGTATTTACCATATTGTCATCGGTCGCCATTACACCAAACTGGTCCGACTGGACCATCGTCTAAGCCCGACCCCTTCAGAGAAAAAACCTAAATCCCCAAATCTTACGGCGACTCGCCCTCGCCGCGCAAGCGTGCCGTCGCCCTTGCCGCACAAGCGTTGCCGTCGTTGTCCCCGAGGAAGCTTCCCCGTTGCCGTCGCCGTTATCGAGGAAGGTTCCATGCGCCATGGAGTCCAGCGACGAGGACCACGACAGCAACATGTTGGCTCGCATTGGTTCACCAAAGAATGCATGCAAGTGAGTATAATCTTGACCCTTCCTTATCTTTGAAATCAATAGGAGGTCAAATAGATGTAAGATTCAGTATAATGATGTCCTCTGCTCTTTGTGTTGTGTTTGGTTAGGTTTGGCCCTCGCACACTTTTTACAGTAGAGTTGAGAGGCTTTCTCCACCGAAGATCTTGATGGTAGAAGGAGATACACAAAATCCAGGGTTTTCAAATGGAATGCTGTTGTTGGTAGGCTTAGTGTTGCAAATTTATTAATTTTCTTAAGAAAAGAGATATATTGGGGTGCAAATCATATTGTAAATTTTTGGATACATGACCTAAGGTGTGGAGAGGACATTGAGTTGAATGATAGTCAAATTCCTGCTCTCCTTGAGATGAACAAGGATGAGAAAAGCTTGAAATTGGTGCAGGAATTGTCGATAAGAACCTGAACACAGAATCATCACTTAAAGACAACCCCATCCACCACCTAATGATAACTCAGCACCATCCTCAGACCAAGCCTATGTTGATCCATTTGACAATAATGTAGAAGAGTATGTAGGTGTCGACGATGAGCATATGTATGTGCAAATTGGGATAGAAGAGGTTCCAAATGATCACATGTCCAGTGATCAAATGGGTGCTGATGCATGCTCCACTCCTATTGGTCCTAATGAGGATCAGATTGTGGATGAAGATCCATATGAAATGAGCTTTGTTCATGACCTAGGAAACAAAGAATTAGGGCCTTCATGGATCCTGGCAGAAGGCAGGTCAGGTGTAAAAGATGTGGAGTTCTTGGTCATTGTGCAAGGGGATGCAAACTTCATATGTCCTTTGATGACAGTGCTGAAGGTGCCCATGGTCAAGCACCTCCTACTACCACTAAAAGGTATAGATGTTACTCTAATTTTGCATTACCTTCACCATTAAATGCATTCTTATCATGTCATGTTTACAGGACCAGAGTTGGAGCAGTGAAGAAGAGAACAACCAAGAAGAAAACATCAGGACAACCCCTGACAACTATACCAACAAAGCAGCCAACAAGCAGCAGCCAAGTCACGCCCACCAAGACAATACCACCCCTGACAAAAGACCCACTCCAAAGAGGAAGTGGTCAGATTTCTTCAACCAAAAATTTGTGTAATGCAGACATGGCTGCACTTTTGTGTAATCTAGACATGTTTGCATTTTGTGATGCACTAATGTGTGTAATGCAAACTGAGATGGCAATGTTCAGAGTGTAATGCTTATCTAGATCTATCTTCTATTTATCAAACTGAGATGGCATTGTTTGGTGTGTAATGCTTATCAAACAGAGATGGCAATGTTCAATGTGTAATGTTCCCTGTGTAATGCTTATCTACATATATCTTCTGTTTATCAAACTGAGATGGCAATATTCAGTGTGTAATGCTTATCAAACTGAGATGGCATTGTGAAATTTATGCACTTTGTTTTGTCAGAACTATGAAAAAGATCATCCTGTTTATGAACTATGAAAAAGGTACTTGTCGGTACATAAGGTACCGGGGTGTCCTCTCCACCTTCTCCAGAAGGGGGTAGAAGACGACGTCATCCAGAAGGACCGTGAAGACCGGGTCCGGTTTCGAGTGGACTGGCAGGCACGCGGGCCCCATCGCTCGGAACTGGGCCCCGAGGCGTCTCTCGGCAGGTGGGGGCGGCCAGACCCCTGCGCCGAGAGACCGGGCGAGCCCTCCACGTGTCAGGCGGGCGACCAGACCCCAGCACGCGGGCGAGCCCTCCGTGCCAGGCGGGCGACCAGGCTCCAGTACGCGGGCGAGCACCGCCTCGGCCAGGACACGCGGCGCGTCGGGCGAGCATCTCGGCGACCAGGACATGTAGCAGCTCGGCGACCAGGACGCGTGGCGGATCGGCAGACGGGCAATCAGACCCGCACCGTATCGACGACCACGTGAGCAGCTGGCAGGGTCGGCGGGACTCTGGGCCCCACCTGCCACCAATGGGACGCGACAAAGGCAGCAGGACGTGCGTAGCAGGCGGCTACGACAGCACGGCATTTATTGTATATCTGCCAGTACAGTGATCGTGTAATAGGTTAGATGCGTCCCCCCTGTTTCTCTCCTCGTCGGTTCGGGCTCTCCCATGTTATATAAAGGGCCCAAGCCACCACGGGAAAGGGGAGCCAAGGCTTTCTTCTTCCTCCCACCTCACTCATTTTCATGGCAATACACACATAGAGCTGGAGCTCAGCAGGAGTAGGGCTATTACCCACCTCGGGGGCCCGAACCTAGGTACATCGCGTGTGTACTTACTGTTCTTGGGAGCTCGAGGGCGGTTCGAGGTGCAGCAGTGCTACCCCCCATGTCAGATCTCTGAATCTTCTCGTCTAGTGGCAGAAAAATACGCTGACAGTGGTGCGCCAGGTAGGGGGGTAGGTGTTGAATCCTCTTCCCCTCGAGTTCATCCCGAAATCGGTGAAAATCGATGGTTAGAAGTTCAGAAATCGGGCAAGGATTGAGTAAGAATCGGAGGGGATCGGGGGCTGAAGCAAAGGGGCAGGCAGAAGGCGAGTTCCCCGCTTCCAGATCTGGGCGGCGGCGGCTCAGGGCTCCTCCCTTCCGGTCTTATCCGGCTGCCCAGCAGCGGAGCGGCGGCGGCGTCTCCCCTCCTCCAGGGGCAAGCGGCGGTGGTGCGGAGCTTCTCCACGGCGGCCTACTCCTCCCCAGCCAGCAGGCGGCCGACGGCAGCTGGGAGCTCTTCCGGCTCCCTTCATCCTTCTCCAGCAGCAAGGAGGCGGTGCCGGCTCCCTCCGCGTCTCCACCCGTCCAGCGTGACGGTGCGCCGTGGGGCTCCTCGGCAGCTCCTCCACGACGGCGCCGTGCCCGGCAGCAGCGCCGGCCTCCTCCAGGCTCTCCTCCTTCCTCTCTGCAGCAGTGGCCGGCGGCGGAGCTCCCCCAGGCAGCGGCGCGGGATCCCTACGGCGCCTCCTCCACTAACCTGGCGGCGGCAAGCAGCGGCGCGGGGCCGGCTCACTCCAGGCTGCGCCTGCCTCCTCCTCGTCCAGCGGTTGGGGGCGGCGCGAGCTCTAGCAGCGTGGTGGCGTGGCTCCCTCAGGCGGCCGGCGGCGCGAGCGGCCCTCCTCCACGGTTTCTCCTCCTTGGTAGGAGCGCGCGAGGCGGCTTCCCCCGGCCTACTCCTCGGCGGCAGTGGCCTGCGGCGGCGTGCCAGGCCGTGGCGCGAGCTTCCCCAGGTGGCGCCGTGCTCAGCGGCAGCGTGGAGCTCCTCCTCCAGCAAGGGCGGCGCAAGGTGGCTCCCTCCGGGCGCTTCTTCCTCACTGACGGCGCGCGGGGCTGCTCCCTCCAGGTGCCTCCGTCCAGCAGCTCGCCGATGGCATGGCGGTGGCCTCCTCCGCGCCTCCTCCTTCCCAATGGCGGTGTGGCGGCGTGGCGGCGTGGGCCTCCTCCCCAGCGGCTTCTCCGGCCTCTCCAGCGGCCCGGCGGCGTGGGTGTTGCTCCCTCTACGGTTCTTCTCCAACAACCGGCGAGCAGCGCGCCCCGGAGCTCCTTCACGGCGGCCTTTTTTCCTCCAGCAAGCCCGGCGGCAGCGTGGCCTCATCCGGCCTCCTCCGACAGCCCGGCGGCTTGGAGTCCCTCCTCCACGGCTCCCTTCCCGTCCAGCAGCGCTCACGGCGTCTCCTCGCCAAGTAGCGGCCAGCGGCGGCTTGGGGGCTCTCCTACGGGTCCTCTCCAGCAGCTCCAGCGGCCGGCGGCGCCAAGAGCCAACGGCGCTTCCTCCGATCTGTTTTCTCTCCAACGGAGGCCAGCGACGGCATGGGCTCCTCCGGGCTCCCCCAGCTCCTATCCTCCAGCGGCAGTGGACGGCGGCGCGGAGCTCCTCCCGTCGCCGCTCCTCCCTAAGCCGGCGGCGCGGCGGCTCCTCCAGCCCGCCTCCTCCAGCAGCGCAGCATGAGGGCTGCTCCTGGCGTAGCTCCTCCCCAGGCCGGCAGCGCGGCGGTCCATGCCGGCCGTGTGGGGGCTGCTTCCTCCACGTCCAGCGGCGCCTGGCGGCGCTTCTCCCCGTCTAGTGGCGCCCGGCGGCGCTCCTCCTCGTCCAGCGCCAAGCTCCGACAGCCGCGCCCACGGTTCCATGGTGGTACCCACGGCCGTGGCGACGCCGTGGCAGCTGGTATGCAAGATGTTCGTGCTACAAGACTCCGTGCACCGGTCGAGATGTGAAGCGTTCCTGCTCGGTCCTCTCCGTGCACCGGTTCAGATGTGAAGTGCTTCTGTTCAATTCTTGACGGCATCAAGTTCAGATATGAAGTCCGTCGCAGCCCCCGGCTCTGGTGGGGACGACGATGTGGCTGCCTCGGCCTTCGGTTCAGGGAGGGAGCAGCATCGGTTATGCTTCGGTCGGGGCCTTCGAGAGAGGGCTACCGCGACCGTCCGTCGCAACCCCCGAGCTTGGTAGGGACGACGTCATTGCTACCTCAGCCTCCAGTCTAGGGAGGGAAGGTGGAACAACTGCTGAGGCGGTTAAGGTGGAAACGCCAGGCCAGGCGGAGTACATCGGCGAGCGTCATGCCGCTTGCTACCCTTGGCCGGGAGGGTCTGTGGATGTCAGATCCGAGCCATCCTACGGGTCCAAGTGGTCCTCGACGACGATGCGTCAGCCGGGAGGTACGAGCGGACGGCCAAGCTCTACATCTGAGATTCCTCTGCAGTGCATCGCTCGAGAAGAGGGGAGCAGTTGCTCTCTAATATCCTAGGAGGCACGAGCGGGAGTCGGCTCGTTCGGCCAGCCTGCTGCCCTCCGGGATGCCTGCGAGCGGTGCGGGGTGCTAGGTATGCCGAGGGCAAGCCGAGCAATCCCGACGACCAGCCCGAGCTCTGTAAAACCGCTCTGTCCGTCGCAGCCCCCAGTTGTGGTGGGGACGACGATGCGGCTGTCTCGGCCTCCGATTCAGGGAGGGAACAGCTTTGCTTCAGTTACGCTTCGGTCGGGGCTTTCGAAAGAAGGCTTCCGCGACCGTCCGTCGCAGCCCCCGGTTCTGGTGGGGACGACGGTGCGGCTGTCCCGGCCTCCGGTTCAGGGAGGAGGCAGTTCTACGACGTATCAAGTCATCTGCAGCGTAAATATAAGTTCTGTCTCTCTGTGCGCATCTGTTTTTCGTAAAAAGTCTGTTAGAAAACATTCTGTTGAAAGCTGGTAGCGAAAAAGTACTTGAGGCTGATGGCCCCTTAGTTGCAAGGGCAAACGCTTAAGCTTGCGGTTGGGCGAGGCGAGGCGGACGGAAGGTGGGTTCTAGCCTGGTGTGTCGGCTCGGTCTGGGCAATGCGCCAACGGCGGCACCGGCGTCTAGACCACTTCCGGAAGCTAAGCTCTCGCCACGCAATGTTTAAGGTCGGTTTGCCGAGAGGCCATAAGGGTTGAAGTAACCAGATGCCTGAGGAAAAAGCGCTCACTTTCAACAGAACGTTTTGTTTAAAGCTTTTGGCGTTCAGTTGCATAGCCCGTGTGTTGCCAGCGTTGGTCTTGCACGACTGTTGTTTGTGCTCCTAACCTGACGGCCCCTTGACGGTAAGGAGGGACGCCTAACATTCGTGTCGAGAAAGGGAGGGCGACTGGGGGGCCGTGTCCGGCACAGTGCATCAGGCGGCTTGCTCCGCAAGCACTGCTGGCCTATGACCACCCCCGAAAACCTGCAGCCTTAAACCACATGGTGTTTTGGTCCGGCCCCAAGAGACCGCAAGGGCGTAAGTTCCGAAAGGTGAAGGAAAACGACATAGTGACACCCACTGGCAACACCGCAGCGGCAGTGCTCCTCCAGTAATTTCAGTTTATCCCTCTGTGCAAAAAATGTGATATAACCCCCCGCTGGTGCGGGGAGAGGTGATCTGTTTGGATGCAGGCGAATCGCCCCGAGCAAGGCGCTCGACGGGGCTCCGGGAGTTACCCGGCTGAAGTGGAGAAGACCAGCGCGTGACGCGCGGCGGATCTAGCCCCACCCAGGGGTGCATCCGAGCGTCGGCAATGCGCCGAGCTCGGCTTGCGCCCCAGGGTGGGCCTCAGCGATCAGGACGCGTGGTGGATCGGCAGACGGGCGATCAGACCCGCACCGTATCGACGACCACGTGAGCAGCTGGCAGGGTCGGCGGGACTCTGGGCCCCACCTGCCACCGATGGGACGCGACAAAGCAGCAGGACGTGCGTAGCAGGGGGCTACGACAGCACGACATTTATTGTATACCTGCTAGTACAGTGATCGTGTAATAGGTTAGATGCGTCCCCCCTGTTTCTCTCCTCGTCGGTTCGGGCTCTCCCATGTTATATAAAGGGCCCAAGCCACCACGGGAAAGGGGAGCCAAGGCTTTCTTCTTCCTCCCACCTCACTCATTTTCATGGCAATACACACATAGAGCTGGAGCTCAGCAGGAGTAGGGCTATTACCCACCTCGGGGGCCCGAACCTGGGTACATCGCGTGTGTACTTACTGTTCTTGGGAGCTCGAGGGCGGTTCGAGGCGCAGCAGTGCTACCCCCCAGGTCGGATCTCTAAATCTTCTCGTCTAGCGGCAGAAAAATACGCTGACAGTACTGCACATTGATGGTAGGAAATGCATATTGATGGTAGTTAACATATAATGGAATACTCTCATTTCATATCGTTTTTACAAAATCTGGTTTACAACTTCAAATCTTTGCTGAAATCACAGAACAAAGGGAAAAAAATGCTTAAATTGCCTTGTACTACTGCTCATCTAGTCATCTTCTACGGCTCAAATGTCTCTAGCCGTAGCTGGACCAAGTCGACCCCCATCCTAGCCGGCGACAATTCCGCGGACAAGGCCGACGACCCTTGCGTGGCGAGGCGACGCTGCTCGACGTGGTGAGGCGGCGTTGCTCGACGTGGTGAGGCGGCGCTGCACGACGTCGTGACGGAACATGTTGATCACTCCCTCTACTCGACGGCGAGGTTGGACCACATCGACGGCGTCATCCCTTGCTCGATAGCGAGGCGAACCATATCGATGCCGTCATCCCTTGCTCGACGGCGAGGCGGACAGGGTGATGAAGGAAGGCGATGAATTGGGGATTTAGGGTTACCTGCACGAATTGGGTACTTTGGGTGAGCTGGGCCGATCGCAAATGGTAAATACGGTCTCCAGTATGTATTTTGAGCCGTATATTGCTTGAAAAGGACTGGAAAATGCCATAATGGCAGATTTTAGAGAAAAGCCACTTTGTAATGGCGTGTCACATATATCCGATTAAGTAATGGCATTTCTCTGAATCGGCCATTTTATAATGGAATATATCAAATTTTCCCCTTTTTTTAAGTTTCAACATGTGTTTTTTTAAGTTCCCGTGATGACAATGATGACATCTTGCCTGCTAAACCTGGATTTTTTTACCTGCTAAAATTTGGGTATTTGCATGTTGAAACTTGGATTATATACTCGCGAAACTTCTCGTATTATTAAGTATCAGCGGTAGGTTTTCTAAATTATAAGAGTATGGTTCCCAAGTTTCATAGGTGTCTTTCCAAGTTTCCTTCACCAATACTTTTCCTAAGTTTCAAAAGAAAGTATTCAATTTTCACCCGTTTTATGTCAATTTCCATCGATATGTTTTCCAACTTTCATAGATAGGGTTCCTAAGTTTCAAAAGGCATTTTTGGTCACCCTCCCTTCTTTCTTCTCGCCCGCATAGAGCATGCTGAGTGGTGATTCCTCTTTCTCGTGAGCGCACTCTTGTGCTTGCCGGCGTGGTCTCACTGGTCAGTGGAGCTCAGCGGCGTGGTCTTGCCTACCACCGATGCCACCGTGTACACCTCCTCACATGTCCTCTTTCCCCTATCTTCATTTATCCATTTCCATCTCTTCTCTCTATACACCCTCTCACCAGTAAAGACGATGAGCAAGCTTGGAGACTGGTAGGGGTGTAAATGGGTCGGGTAATACCCGACCCGTACCAGTTTGGAAGATTTTTTTCCTGAAAAAAAACAGGTACGGGTCGGTGTACGGGTTCGGGTAATACCCGGAAATTATACACTCAGGTACAGATCATATACGGAAAGAGAGGTACTGGACATTTATCCGGATTGTCGGGTTAGGTACGGATACCCGAATATTTATTATTATTGGGTACCCGGAAAGTCTCCAACAGGCAATAAGGGCCTAGCCGGCCAGCCCAATTAGTTCTGGCCTGTTTGGTTCGCAGCTAAGTCTGCCACACCTAACGTTAGGCGCGCCACAGTTTGTTTAGCATGTGTTTGGTTTGTGCCACAACTGTGGCTTGCCACACTTTCTTAGTCACTGGACCCACATGTCATAGACTGTAATTTTTGCCACAGTTTGCCACAAGTGTGACGCGGAATTTCTTCGCCACACTTTTGTGGCTTGCCACACTTTACTAAGGTTAGCCTAGGCAATATTAGTCAGCAACCAAACAGGCCCGCATCTCTCGCCTCTCTTCGCTCCTCGGTCACTCCCGTCTCTTCCCAGTTCCCACCCTAGGGCCGCCCCCGTTGTCCTGCCCCCAGCTCGCCGCCGCCGCCTAGGGCCAGCACGCCGCCACCTCAGGCCGTCCTCGCGCTGCCCCCGTCCCACGCCGCCATCGGCCGTGTCAAATAACAACTTCATCAGCTCACTCAACCGCTATTGCATGCCCGGTGACCTCGGCTACCTCAGCTCACTCAACGGTCATGGCTGGACCGCTTCTGCCGCATGCACCAAGGACGCTCCTAGCGATCGCATCTCCGGATATTCTTCGCATGAGATCAACAACCCGAACTGGTCATCAGGACTGCACGCACGAGTCCTTAATTCTCTCCAAGACTTAGTATTTTCAGATTTGCTAACCGAGCTCTATCCGGCTCTTGCGCATGGCCATACCCAGCGCCTGTACTATTGCCTACTTATATGCTTGCAGTTTGTCAATAGAAAACACAGCTTCAGTTTACACTTTGCAGGCCGTCCTCACGCTGCCCCCGTCCCCCGCGGCCACCACCGTCCCCGTCCCGCGCCTATGCTGGGTAAGCCTCGCATTAGCAGATGGATTATTATTCGCATTAGCACTTAGATTGCCTCATTCTACATTGCATATTTGCATCACGGCCTGACATTGAAGCTAGTAAGAAAAAAAACAGAAGAGAAGAGATTAGCCAAGTGGGAGGCTTCGGGATACGAGACATTAGCAGTCAAAGATCCTTTTGCCATACTAAATCATCAAAGTGTTCTGGAATCAGGATCCCACCAATTTGCATATGGAGGTTGCACTAATCCGTCAAAAGTTTGCCCTGCAAAGCCTGCAACTATATAATTCAAGTATTGTTTTCTCGGAAGAAGCATTCCTAATGATTATCGTCGTGCTTCTGATTTTTTTTTTTGAAGGTTAGCTTACGCTGACAATTTTCATTTATAGAAGAGTAAAAATTACATGAAAAACAGAGAGGAGCCTGGAGTTAGACCAGGGACCCGCTTACAACCGCCGGCCTGGCAGACAGACCCTGCCAAGACCACCCAAGAGCACTAGCTGACTACTCACTAAGAAGGGCAGCCAACCCAGCTGCCGACCACAATTGTCGTTCCGCGATCCAGTCTGCGAGAAGCTGATGAAGCTGACGTGCATAGTCTTCGAATAGGCGCTTGTTGCGTTCGCACCAGATCATCCAGAGCGTCAGCATGATGGTGGTTCCCGCTCGCTTTGTCGCGTCAGTAGGAAAGAGGGCCAGGCGGTCAGCCCGCCACTGGCTGACTGAGGACGTATGCACCCAAGTTGACGGAGCCAACGCCTGGCTAGCAGATAGACCCCCAACGGCAATCCAAAAGGATCTAGAGAACTGGCATTCCAGAAAGAGGTGGGTCGTGGTCTCGAACGAGACGTTACATAGGGGGCAGAACCGGTTGTTAGGCCAACCCCTACGTTGAAGTCGATCAGCCGTCCAAAGGCGATGCTGCGCAAGTAGCCAGCTGAAAATTTTGCATTTCATTGGCGCCTTCGATTTCTAGAACATCTTAGGGAAAAGCGATACGGTGGAGCCCTGGAACTGTATGCGGTATGCCGAGCGCGCCGTGTACTCTCCAAAACGCGACCATCTCCAGGTGATCCGATCTTCCTGGTCTTCCGTGAGGTCAGTTGATTGACCCTGTAGCACCCGCCATAGATCGAAGAATTCCTTAACCAACTGGGCATTGATGAGCAGCCCTAAGTCTTGCATCCAGGAGTTTGCTCGAATGGCGTCTGCCACCCGCTTCTGAATTTTATGATCTTCCCATCAGGCTCTGTCTTTCAAGGCCTCATGAAGGGGCGAAATTTGATGATCTTTCCATCAGGTTCTGTCTTTCATGGCCTCATGAAGGGGCTGCAGCCCGCAAGAAGGTACTTATACAAGGTAAATGTGCATTTGATTCAGCTTGTAAACATTATATTTTTTATGAGTACAATTTAGCTTGTGTCAATCAGATCATTTGCTGTCGGCAGTTGCGATTAGATTAGTGTAGGTGTCTGGATGCAAGACAGTTTTTGGTTCATATTTTCCAACGGTAGCAAGAACTTCTTATCGGCATATTTACATACCTGTGCCTAGAATTTGACCGGTTGATTGTGTTATGCACTCGTCTATTGTATGACTTTATGTTGTTATTTCTGTAAATTTTTATTATCCTGGAGTAGAATTTTACAATCTGATTGAGCATGTACTCATCAGGCATAGGAGTTTATTTTGCTACAAAAACATAATGTACTTACAGTGATATATAATTTGATGGATTGATTGAATTCTATACTTATCAGTTATACATCCTGCAACTATGATTTCATTCCAAGGATTCTTTGTGATGACATTGATTCTAGATATGATGAAATTTTTTATCACATGTTTTTTGTTCTAGATAATTCGCATATGTAGTGCTCGCTAAGTACCTATTGTTCGTATCATACCTGTTCATATAATACCCAAAAGCCGTTTTCTACCGTCCGTTAATACCCGTTACCCATACCCATACCTTACCCGGTTTTTAAGCTAGAGAAGATGCGTCCCCATTTTTCATGAAACATGCCATGTATAGTGCCCGCTAAGTACCTGTTGTTTGTATCATACCCGTTCATATAATACCCGAAAGCCGTTTTCTACCGTTCGTTAATACCCGTTACCAGTACACGTACCCTACCCGGTTTTTGAGCTAGAGAAGATGCGTGCCCATTTTTCATGAAACATGCCATGTATGCACGTATTGGGTTTTGCCTAGTGAAACTTTATTTTGTTCTCATGAAACTTATTATACACATGGGAGTGATTTATTTTGTGATAACAATGAAACATGATGTTTTATTAATTTTTTGCCATGTTTCATCATATTTTTATATGTTTCATCGAATACCTCATCCATGTTTTAGTAGATCTGTCATATTTTATCGTTATATGTTCATATTTCATTAGTATATTCTCATGTTTCATCGGTAGATTCCTCAAGTTTCAATAGGGGTTTTTACCCATATTTTTATTAGGTATTTCTCACATTTTTATCAGTACATTATTAAATTTCACTAGTACATCAATAGTTTCTCCCAAGTTGTTGTTTTTGTAAATTTCGTGTGCAATTATTCAAGTTTCATCTTCCAAGATTTATCGGTGTATTGTCCAGTTTCATCACTAGTTTTCTCAATTTTCAATAGTAATTATTCAACTTTCATAAGATGGCATTAGCATGACACGAGCATCCGATGGGATGTCCGATTTCTGACGCTCACACAGCTAAAAACCCGCATTTTGTATCTACACTATTAAAAGGCAATTGGGAAGAATAGTGTTCATGAATAGTGAATGACGAAGCACTTCAAAGGAATTGGACCATCTATTTTAGTCTTTTTTGCATTTTGGTCCTTAATTTTCTATATTTCACACATAGGTCCCTGTCTTTATGCATTGCGTCTCTTTTTTTTTTGGCATTTTGTGCATATGACCTTGGCTTTAATTTAATGGTCTAGCCCCCACGTTTCTATATCTCATGCATGGCCCTTTCTTTTTAGCATTTTGGTTCCCATAGTTTTTCTGATTTAGCATAAAGACCCTCGGTTTCCATCATTTCAACCCATCAAGCTGTATCTCACAAGTGCGCTCTTGCCTTTTTGTTTTAGCCCCTTGGATTTCTTTAGTCCCTGCAGTTTTCTAATTTAGCGTAAAGACCCTCAATTTCGAGCATTTCAACTCATCAAGCTTCTATATTTCACGCATGCATGGGCTCTTGACTTTTTTTGTTTTAGCTCTTTGGGTTTCTTGATTCATGTACCTAAACTCCTACAAAGCATGGGCAACGTAACTTGCTAGTTTATAAGTATTTTTCGATTGCTTTACTTGTTTGACTCAAGCCTTAGCCCTTGCTTTCACGTTCGATTGTGACCTGCTTTGCTATACTCTAGTCTGTTATATCTTAAAACTAACTCAACAGAAATAAGTAAACTATATAAATACAATGACTTGGTGTATATAGAGCAACTAGAAAACTATGTAAAATAATAAGAAGTTTAATCAAATGAATAGAAATCACCCTTGTGATATATTCACAATAAAATAAGTGATGTATGGTAAAATGTTTTAATAGTAGAGGTTGTTATTTTTAATCAGATTTATGAAAATGAACATAATGTTTGTTCTTAATTACGAAAACGTAGTAGTTTAGCCATGTAGCTAGAGAACATATCATTCTTCACATAAATATGTGAGCTAGACCTAACAGGACAGTGTGTTGGTATCTCAGCCTAATTGATCCCGGTTGATTGGATAACCGAGCCAAACTGGTTACAAATGACCTAAACGGGGAAGTAGGATAAGATGGGACTTGAGATGGGTCGAGCAGGGAAATAGAAAGGGATGCGATAAATTAGTGCTTTCACAGCTTGTTTATTTTTGGCTTTGTGCCAAGTCAGGTCGAGTCCAGCCACTGTATAGATTATAGTGCAATCAGGATTATAATTCAAAATTCGCGGGAATCACAAAATTTAAAAGTGGTGATGCTTTTCATATTTTTTTTAAAAACTATTTAGGCAAAGTTGGGCTAATCTAAAATAAAATTTTGGGGGAAAGGGGAGAGATGAGTGTGGGGGGAAAGAGAACCAAGTTGAAGACAATGCGTTGGTGTTAGGAAAACCTGGAGAAACAAACGCTAGGAGAGTGATGGCTTGGTGCTAGGGCTGTCGTCTCTTGGGCGAGGGAAAATTTTGGTACGGGGGAAATAGGTCTGTGAGAGACAGCAAGGGGATATAAATTAACTAGCAGAGCAGACGGGCCGTCGAGACCGAATCGGAAAAAAAAAACCGGTCGTACCTTGCTGCGAACACATGCGAGGGCGCAAGCTACAGGTGAGCGCGCGTGTACATAGGCGAGTGCGCGAAAAATGCGCGCTTAAACGGCGGAGCGGGGGCTCGAACCCTCGTCGGCTGGGCGGGAGCTCGCGCAGCTAGCCAGCTCGCCAAGCCACGTGCCGCGTTGGGCAAGCACGCACAAAAATGCTTTTAAAGGTTTTGTCTAATATGGACGGCTGGATCTCATCCCACGAACGATCGGACGGCTCGTGGCTCGCGAACAACGTGAGGGCTCGCTGGGAGGGGAGGCGAGACACGTGTCGCGCGCGAGCGACGCAAACACGGCTTTGTACATTTTATTGATTAGCACCAATGGATTTGAAGCAACTGCCTTGGACTAATTTTCAGAAAAAAAAAGAGGAAAACTTTGATCGATTTCATGCTCACAAGAGAGGAAAAAAGATAGACTAGGTGGTGAGGGGAATTTGTATGGGTGGCCAGGTCTATGTTTGTAAACAATTGGCGTGCTTACAAACAGGTCGAAGATCAATAATGTTGTAAGCACGCTAGTTCAAGAGCTCCCTCGAGGCGCCCCTCCCTTCAAGAGCTACACGCACCCTCATGGCAATGCCTAATGATAAAGCTCCCGGGCTTGATGGTTTCGCCTGTGTCTTCTTCAAACTCTGCTGAGATTTCTTCCGATTTGATCTTCTTGCGGTCCTACAATATGCCTTTTCACTCACGGTCGCACTACACCACAGTCTCAACTCTGCTACGATTGTCCTCATCCCGAAGAAAAAAGATCTTGTATCAGCCTCGGACTATTGACCAGTTAGACCTATCCACAGCTCTGGGAAGCTTTTCACTAAAATTCTTCTCACTCGCGTTGCTAGTTTCACAGATGAGCTCATCTCCCCCCTGTTATAGTGCCTTCATAAAAAATTGCCACATCCAAGATAACTTTCTTTTTGTCCAAAGCAAATCCAAACTTCTGCATAGATCCGACACGCTCCTGCTGAAGCTAGACCTCCAAAAAGCCTTTAACTCAGTTTTTTGACCCTACCTTCTAGACAACCTTCGTGCCCGTGGCTTTGGCGATAAATGGAGGAATTGGATCGCCGCCTCTCTACGGTCCTCCCAAATCCTGCTTAACGACTCCTCGGGCCCTTTCATCATCCACCGTAAAGGGCTTTGCTAGGGGGACTCTCTATCCCCCTTCCTTTCCAACTTAGCAATTAAACCCTTGCAACGCCTTCAACACATCGCCACCGAGGAGGGGGTCCTTTCACCGCTTCCAGGCATCCTAGCCAACCTTCGTATTTCGTTCTACACTGACGATGCTGCAATCTTTGTGGCGCCGATTAAGGAATAGATCTCAGCGTTGGCCCAGATCCTGCCGAGATTCAGCGCAATCTCTGGCCTCCGCACCAACTTCGAAAAGAGTAAGGTCATGCCCATCAGGTGCAAGGGGCTTGACCTCAACGACATTCTCGCCGACCTGCCTGCGAGACGAACGTCCTTCCCCATCACGTACCTCGGCCTCCCACTCACCATAAAGAATCTAAAGCACGTCCACTTCCAACCTCTAATCGGCAAGATAGCTGGCCGTCTGGCTAACTGGCGGAGGCAAATGATGTCAAAAGGGGGTCGAGTCACCCTGCTCAAGTCGGTTCTCTCGGCACTACCGTCCTACACCCTATAAGTGATCTCCCCGCCTACCTCGGTACTTTAGAAGATCGACAAACTGTGCCGCGTCTGTCTTTGGCGTGGAAATGACAACGTCATGGCCGATGGGTGTCATCTCAATTGGAAACTCGTTTGCTCCCTGGCTACCCTTGGGGGGCTCGGGGGGCTCGACCTGAAAAATTTTACTCGCGCCCTCCAATTGCGTTGGCTCTGGCTGGCCAAATGTAGCTCCCCCAGATTGTGGCTCGCTTTGCTGGACAGGGTGGACCTTACTGGCGTGGCACTTCCGAGCGGGCATTGAGCTGGTTCTTGGGAATGGAGCCACCTTCTTCTTTTGGGCCGACACTTGATTCCTTGGGCAATCTCCAAAGGAAGTGGCTCCAAGACTTTTTGCATCCTGTGACGTAAAAACCGCACAGTCGCCGAGGCCCTTCACAATAACAACTAGCTGTTGAACTTACGACGGAATTTCGCCCCCAATCTCGCCGTGGAGCTGGTTTCCTTCTGGCAAAAGATCAGTCGTGATGCGCTCCGTCCGATCCAACAGGACGGAGCCGTTTGGTGTTTCTCCGCAGACAGGAACTTCTCTGTTCGATCAGTGTACCACATGCAATTTGCTGAAAGGACATCTTCGACGGTGCTAGCGCTAATATGGAAGCACTGGCGCCCTTCAAGTGCAAGTTCTTTTGCTTGGACACTGTTTATAAGGAGGATCATGACAATTGACACTCTCCTGCGTTGGGGTCTGCCGAGTAACTATTTCTACGCCCTTTGCCTCAGTTGTCTAAAGATCCCGGAACACCTCTTCCTTGAGTGCCCCTTCTCCCACATTTGGGATATCCTGGCTTCCCGGCTCAACGCACCACACCTACTCCGCACTGCGTGGTCCTACACTGATGATCTCAGCATCTGGTGTACCGAGGACATCCTGCAACCCAACCTTGCCCTGAGCCTAGGATCCGTCATGATAGCAACCTTATGGCATCTGTGACTCGAAAGGAACAATCGCATTTTCAACTCGAAGGAGTTGCCTTCGATGATCTTATTGATTTGCTCATGAAGGTCATGCGCCTTTGGGGGCAGTAGGCGCCCGTTTTGTAATAAGTTAGCTCACTTGTAGCGTGCATCCAGGGGAAATGCGCCTAAACCCCCCCTAACTTTTTGACCGTGTAACTTTCATACTAAATTAATTCAAAATAGTTCCCCTACCTTTTCCAATATATATATATATATATATATTCGTATAACTTCGTATAATGTATGCTATACGAAGTTATTACGCGCACGCTCTCTTGCGTTGGGGTCTGCTGAGTAACTACTACTGCGCCCTTTTCCTTTGATGTCTGGAGATCCCGGAGCACCACTTTCTTGAATGCCCCTTTTCCCACATTTGGGATATCCTGGCTTCCCGGCTCAACGCACCACACCTACTCCGCACTGCGTGGTCCTACACTGATGATCTCAGCATCTGGTGTACCGAGGACATCCTGCAACCCAACCTTGCCCTGGGCCTAGGATCCGTCGTGCTAGCAACCTTATGGCATCTCTGACTCGAAAGGAACAGCCGCATTTTCAACTCGAAGGAGTTGCCTTCGATGACCTTATTTGATTTGCGCATGAAGGTCATGCGCCTTTGGGGGCGGCAGGCGCCCGTTTTGTAATAAGTTAGCTCACTTGTAGCGCGCATTCAGGGGAAATGCGCCTAAACCCCCTAACTTTTTGACCGTGTAACTTTCCTACTGAATTAATTCAAGACAGTTCTACCTTTTCCTAAAAAAATAATATATTTTTTTAATAAAATAGCATATGTATGAATACAAATATGAATAAAATTATGAATAAGAAAAGTCTACTTTACCCTTGAAGTATAGAATCAAACACACATAACCTTTTACTTGACTTCAAAACTAGATAAATTTCCTTGAAAGATTCAAACCAGTGCAAACTAACGTCCAAAGACTTTTAGGGGTGGTTTTTCCACTTTAACCATCCACCTAGGTAGTTTTAATACATAGGACGTGTCCACGTGGTTTCTCTTTTTTTCAATATATTGTTAGTATATGACTCACACGTCTCCCTCCCTCTCCCTTGTGACTAGTTGCTTCTCCGGGTCACGCCATCGCTAGTGCCGCTTCGGCTGCTCGCGCGATGGTATCTTTTGTGGCAATGCTTTTAACTGAAAACCATAGCAGTGAATCAGTAGATTATAATACAGTAATGTTTCTTGTCTGGCTTGATCAACTTTTGCCAAGCATCAAATGATGCAAGCAACTTTTCTTTCTATTTTCTATCTTATATATAGCAGTACAATTTTCTGCACTTAGCCCTCAAATGTCTGTGAGCTCTTTATGCCGTGGTGAACACCTCAAACATCGCCACGCCGCACGAGCCCAGCCAGGCTTGGCCGAGGCATGCAGGCCGACCAGAGTCAGGCTGAGCTCGCGCAGGTGATAGTGTTTGGTTCGAAGCATGTTCCACGATGACAAGTGTTTGGTTACCTGCACGGATTCACCGCCGTCGGAGTCGCCTCGCTCAGGTCCGGTTGCCATCGGGCTCGCCTCGCTTGGGTCTGGTCGCCGCCGGGCTCGCTTCACGCGGATCCGCCTCCGCCGGACTCGTCTCGCACGGATCCGATCGCCTTGCGTGGATCTGGTTGCCGCCGGCGCCTCGTGTCGATCCACTTGGTGTCGGGCTCGCCTCGCGCAGATCCACCGTCGCGGAGCTCGCCTTGTCCGAATCCGGCCGCCGCGAAGCTTGCCTTGCGTGGAACCGGTTGCCACTTCTAGCTCGCGTTGACTCGTCCTCGCGCATTGTACTGGCCAGGCTTGAGGAGAACGGCCATCGCGGGCGTTTCGCCGAAGCCTGGCCAGTACAATGATTTTGCACCTCCTGAGCCAGGCTCTGCGAGCTTTTTAGGCAACCAAACAAGCAGCTGGCTGCTCCCACGAACCAGGTCAGGCTTCATACAGGCAACCAAACACGCCCATAAAGTACTAACTAATCGTCTCTTGCATGACATGGTGCACAATCTAACTAAATCCAACAATAATACGTGTTTTATCGCGTGTCATTCATGCAAAATGAAGCGATTATCTTATTTGATTTATTTATTTGTTTAACTTATCTTCTAACGGCGAGAGTTTTTTAAGGTGGAATCGATAGCTAGATCTTTTTTGTTTGATTTGTTTTAGAGAAGTTTTATTCACGTCTTTAAGATTATAAAAAAAACAGATTGAAAGAACCAAATTATTTACATTTAAACAAAAATAAGTAAATAAATAATTAGTAAGCGGTAGAGAAGGTGGGTGTGTCCAACGATTTAATAGTACTGTACTACTGTTGCTAAATGTCACAGGAGATGCTGGATGGTGCAGCTGTTGGAGTGAAAATTCCGGGGGAGATGAACAACGTGGCCGGTGAAGATGGTCATGACCGCGGCCAGGAGCCCCCGCCCCCGCCCCTGCCGCGGCTGACGGCCGGAGAGCTCGCCGAGTCGCCGTCAAGCTATCGAAGATCAGCGACCCTGCCCTGACATGCATGGCCGACGTGCTGATGACAGAGTGCTACCCACCGCAGAGGAACTTCCCCATGATGGGCAAGGATCCCGTGCGCCCGCCGTGGTGGCCCGAGCTCGGGGAGGGCATCGTGCCGCCGCCGTACAAGAGGCCGTGCCACCTGTCGGCGGTGGGGAAGGTGGTCGCCATGATCCGCAGCATCTCCCCGGACATCCTTCGCCTCATGCGGGCGACGCAGAGCTCAACGAGCGTCGCCGGCGTCATAACCCCAGCCGACGTCGACATCTGGAACGCCGTCATCGAGCTGGAGCGTGCAAGGCATCTGCGGGCGCTGAAGGAGCACATCTTCATGATGAAAGGCTGGTGAAAGCTGGCGCGCGGAGAAGATGATGATGGTGCCGATAGTGATCAGTGAAAGTTGACGAGCCCACGGCGAAGAAGAAGAGGATTCCGAGCAGCGGAGGAGGAGCAACGGGTCTAAGAGAAGGAAAGAGAAGAGATGGAGTAACATGTGGGTCGTTTGTTTCCAATCCAATATTGCAGGGGTCAAACTAGACTTTTTTTTGTTATGAATCTTCTAATTAAGTTGGAGTATTGGTTGGAGTGGATATTTTCTTGATAAACATCTTTGATCAAGAGTGTGGCTGAGTTAATTAATTGGTGCCTACTGCCTACTATGGCAAATGCCTTGAGAAATGGTGGATTGGTGACTCATATTATGGTGGGGTGGTACCATGCATATGATATGTCGTTGTGGTATGGACAAATTAAATTTAAAATCTAGTGTTTACTATGGATTCAGATCGTATGTGTTGGATATTTATTTATTTTAGATATTATGCAATGCATATTATCCACACTACTCGTATTTGTATATACATCATTTGCCATAAAGCATTTTTTTTTGACAAAGGAAGCTTTATTGATCTTAGACAATTACATCAAGGTGGTACAATCGCTCTATGACCACTGCCGGTCGCTACATAGCTAGGATGCACACAACCTACGATTATCAAAGAAAAAACAACATGACAACATATGTGATGCCGCAGCAAGCTACAACACACAACTTAATCTTCAAAACCATGCACCACAATAGCAACACTTGTACTATGAGGAGGTCCGCCAAAAGCAACGACTGCAAGAAGAAAGCGACGCACATGCGTGCCACCGCTGCCATGATCCAACCAGTAAAGGCCTGACCATAGGTTTTCAACCTGTATAGAAAATTCTTTGAACTCCCGACAACAACGCCTTCAAGGGAGTGACAAACAATGTCGCTATTGCCAGGGACAACCAACTAAGGTCAGACCTAAGGATTTATCCCCGGAGTTGACGAACCCGTATTGCCATAAAGTATATAATTCGTATATATATTCACAAAAAATAATATCCATATAATTATCCAAATTCTAAACCACTATTCAAATCTGCTTCGTATGCACCCATCGACGCATGTTGACAAATTAATTTTGAAAAATCAAGGATAAATATTATATGCTACTAATTATAATAAATCACATAAACGACATATCAACATGATAGAAAAGGCATATGAATCCATATATTTAATTAAAATAATGTGCTACAGTTGCAAGCCAAATCAGGTTATTAAGTTTGCCGCTATATATCGGGGCAAGCTCGCTCGATCACTAGGCCAAGTCACCAACCCAAGCACGGTTGGTTCGAACAAAATGGGCTGGCCTAGCCATGAGCAATTTTGGACCACTTGGTTAGTCCTACCAGCAAATGTACGACAGTAGACTTGATGGCCCAAACCATCAAGAATCAATGGAAAACCATTGAGACAAGTCATTCTTAGCACCAACCATCGAGAATATCGTTGAGAAAACACAGTTGAGAGATTAAACTAGTATCAACGATTTGCGGTGAAAAAAATGCTTCTCTCAACTGCCAAAAGAAGAATGGTCAAGAAAAGAAGCCCTGTTAGCTTTTGGACCTAGACGGTGTTATCACGATGGCTTCCGTGTGACCATCAAGAGAAATGGACGGTTTCTCTTGATGGCTCACTAGACCTGATTGAGAGGAAAAAAAATGGGGACAGTGCGGCGCACACCACCTCTCCCGACGGCTAAACAGTAGCCATCGAGAGAGTTTGAGCACCCTGGCACTGTATCACGGTATGCAGGGAGGGGCCTTGCTCGACGGCTTAACCTTATACTGTCGAGAGTACATAAATTCTAGATAAAAGTTTAAAAATGCGAAAGAAAATTTCTAATAGCCACACCTAACCCAAAACACCATTAAGCATATATCCCCCACATTTGCACATATTTATAAACAATTTCACATTTTATCACATGCACACATCTAACATAAACATAAACATCCAAAAAATCACAAGTTCTACGATGAAGACATCCACATTCATATAGACATCCAACATCAAGAGTTCGGAGGAGCTCGGCTAGGTAAAGATGGATGGGTGGCTCCCTGATGTGGTGCCCTCTTGTCCCTGAGCTGCCGTTGGAGCCACTGAACAGGAACCCTATATTAAAACACAAGGTTATTAGATGTATGGAATCGAAATCCTAGATTAGTAGATGATTTGAGATGGAATGATTTACCCCGTCCATAACGGCCATGTAGCCACCATATGGGGGAGGTGGGCTCACATAGACACCCAATGGGGGATGTGGGCCCCCGTAGACACCCGGTGGGGGAGGCAGGCCCCGTAGACGTTCGGGTAAGGAGACAGTCCGTCGTATCCACCTCGATACGGTGGCGGACTCGTAAATGTCTGGATGGTTATCTTTGCCATCGGAACCACTCGGGCTAGTCTAAACATTTATTACATATGATGGCTACCATGGCCATCGGAACCACTCATGCCATAGTTCGATCACATTCACTCTGTCAATCTGTTGATCCTCGCTTCCCCATATATCGTGCATCAAACTGCATCATAGACCCATCACTAAATCTCGCCATGGAAGCTTGTTATGCAACGCTCTTTGCCATGGATCTAAGCGAGCCAAATTCATTCTCTCTACGCACGTTCCACCTTCACCAACAGAGACTCGTCATTGCTCGGAAACAAAATTTGGTGCATCCGGGATGTAAACGCACTCCTGTGCATACCTGACCCTGATCGTCGACGCGTGGCAGACGTGGTGATCGAACGCCTGCTCTCACGCGTCGATGTAATGCTGCTTTCCCGCTTGGCTCGCAGGTCTTCCCGGCTCCCAGGTGAAGAGCATTCGGCTCAGCTCAGCTCAAGATGTTGCCTCGTCGCCGCCGTAGCCGCAATCAATCACCATCACCCTGCATGTGCCCACGCCGCCTCCATCTCGCCGCGCCCATCGCCTCTGTGCTCCATCCCGGCACGCCATCTCCATCTCCACCGTTCCCCATCTCGTCGCCCTCCCCGCGCCACCTCCACCCCGCCACGGCGACGCCCTCCATCCCGGCTACATACAACAAAGGGGCACCAAGTACAGCAGAATCAAAGCAATCTAAAATGTCTCTTGCTGTTGATTTACTAGTTTGGTCCCTTTAGCTGCTCAACATGGTGGTTTTGATTTAATTCCGCATGCTTTCCTCACCAATCTACCAACCAACCCTACCCAGCTCTTAGTTCTGTGGTTGCGGCAAGGACAACGTTGCCCTGTCTCCAAGCCTAGGAGGCTGATGAATCCTTGAGCTAACACTGTTGGTGGTGTTTAGAGATGGTGTGGTAAAGGATGAATCACAAAGCAAGTTCAAAGGTGAGCAAAATCAAACATAAAACTATTTCAAAATTCAGAGAACTATGCATGAGCAATACCGTTTTATGGGGTTTTACCATATTCAAACTGAAAAAAATGAGTTTACCATATTCAAACTGTGGCGGCATATATAGGTGCATTGTGCTCGTAATGGGTGTCTGAATCTTACTTACTGGCTGCAAATTGGGAAATCTGAATATCAGCATCTGTGGTCTGTGGAGTTGGTTGTTTACAGAAGAAATCTCAGTCTGTCTTGTACGTGGTGCCCCTTTGCTGCATGTGGTCGGGATGGAGGATGTCGTCATGGCGGGGTGGAGGTAGCGCAACGGTGACGGAGGGCGACGAGATGGGAACAACGGAGATGGAGATGGCACGGCAGCGTGGAGCACAGAGGCGATGGGCGCGGCGGAATGGAGACGGCATGAGCACCAACGGGGGCGGGAGGCGAGGGGCGCGGCGAGATGGAGGCGGTGTTGGCACCTATGGCTGTGGGGGCGATGGTGATTGGTGGCGGCGGCGACGACAACGACAACGACGACGAGGAGACGGGGAATGGCGAAGCTATCGACTATCTATCTTGAGCCGAGCTGAGCCGAATGCTCTTCGCCTGGGAGCCAAGAAGACCTGTGAGCCAAGCGGGAGAGCGGCATTACATGAACGCGTGAGAGCAGGAGTTCGATCACCACGTCTGCCACATGTCGATGATCAGGGTCAGGTATGCACAGGAGTGGGTTTACACCCCGGATGCACCAATTTTTTTTTCCCATTGGTCACCGTCAGGAAGGAAGAGACAAAGAAAGTGTGGGAGAGGAGGGGTTAGGTTCGTGTGTGATTGTACAGGGATAAGGGAGAATGGATAGGGTCATTGCTTCACATGTGAGAGATATATTAATGGTGGTGGGTCCCATACTCGTGAAAATAATATCCAAGAATATAAAATCCTACCATACATTCATGGTTGTAAAATACTGCCATACTGGTGCCCAATGTAAAATCCACAGCTATTTATCTAAACCTATACGTATTGACATGCGTCCCTATTTGAACGTCTCATCGATATTGTTCCATACATTGTGTGGTTGATTTGGTATCTGACTGGCTATATATGTAACATGTATTCCATAGTTCAATGCATTATGTTATTTTGTTGTCATGGTATTAAATTGGTTCTCTCTTGCGACCCTCCTTTCACCCTTTCACCAACCCTAGCCGCCGCTGCTTGTCTTTCCATGGCGGACGATTCCGCTTCCGCCACTACCGCCGAGGCCGAGTGCTAGGCTAATGCCAAAACTGCGTGCCAAGCTGCTACCGAGGCCGAGCGCTAGCGTCTCACTGCCACGCTTGGGCCTAGCAACATGCGTGCATTGCGGACCAGGAGGCACCCCCTATGTACGCCAAGGAACAGGCCCATGTAGCCATACTAGCGCTTCACACGCAGGTCGTGATTGTCCTCAACATCATGGCACTCGTCCCCATCATCCTCGATCTTGCATTTTTGAACTACAACAAGTGGCGCGGCCTCTTCCTCAACACACTTGGCAAGTTCGGTCACTTCGATCATGTCCTCTCCAATGACTAGATTGCTAGCGATGACGACATGCCCTGGCAACGCATGGATTGCATTGTGTGCTCGTGGTTACATGGCACCATCTCCACGGAACTGCTTGAGGTCGTCATGACACCTGATTGCAACGCCCACACCGTTTAGACGGGCCTTGAGACTCAATTCCTTGGCAACAAGGAGACCTGTGTCCTCTACCTTGACACCCAGTTTCGCACATTCGTCCAAGGTGATCTATCTATTTTAAATTATTGCTGCAAACTCAAGGGGTGGCCGATGCACATGGACATCTTGATCAGCTGGTTGCCAATCACACGCTTGTCTTTTCTGTTCTTTGTGGTTTCAATGCCGACCTCTCCCGTCGTTGTTCACGTTTGCTCCAACCTGCTGCTTGAAGAGATTACCATGACGTCCAAGCCGGGTTCTTCGTCAACCGCATTCATCGCCACCATATCATCTACCCCCATCTCTAGTGGAGGTGGTCAGGGCTCTAGCAATAGCGGTCGTTCAACAGCCCTTGCGCCGGTGGTCAAGGTTCTTCAAACACTGGCAGCTCGTCTCGCGGCAACGTTCGCAATCATCACCAGGGTTATCGCAACAATAATGGTCAGCCAACTACAGGTACCCCTTCATCTACAATCCATGGACCAAGACCTTCAAAGTGTGGCTTGGCACGACTCCTCATCCAGGCCAGTTTGGCCCGATATGGGACATCTGTAATGGCATTAGCAGCGTCCTACTACCCCGCCACACTCGCTGCTCGCGAGCGGTGTCTCAAGTGTGCCCAGCCTACTCGGGCTACCTCCTGGGTTTCTTGGCTACCCATCTATGGTACTGCCAGCCTAGTCAAACCAACAGGTAGCCACGCTACCGACCTGGACAAAGTAGTAATCGACCATGCTGACACCCGCTCTTCTGCCTCCTATGACATTGCCAACATTGATGTGGGACCAAAACGCGTTGGAAAATTTGTTAAATATGATGAAGCTCACTCTGCCGCCAACAACTAATTGATATATGTATTTGGGTGGCACTCCTCATATGACGTCCAACTCTGTCAATCTCTCCTTTTCCCATCCACCCAATTCTTCCGGTCCATCTAAAATAATTGATGGCAACGACTCCTTACTTCCTATTACTTCCGTTAGTTATCTGTCCCTTCCCACCAACTACGGTTCATTGAACCTTCGAAACAATCTTGTTTCCTTCACATTCTTAAAAATCTCATTTTTATTCGTCAGATTAGCACTAATAATAATTGTTCCATTGAATTTGACGCTTATGGTCTTTCTAAGAAGGACCTCCACTCCAAGAGCGTGATCGTCAGGTGCAATAGCTCTGGGAACTCTACCCTCTTCATGCTCCGAGACCTCTTGCACTCACTACTACCAGCGCGTCTATGATACTCTAGCATCATTGTCTCGATCATCTTGGTCAGGAGGCCGTCTCCAGATTAGCTTCGTCTTTGGTATCCCTTGTAATAAACCCATGTCGGATAGTTTGTGCCATGCCTGCCAACTTGGATGCCTTGCGCATCTTCCTTTTGTTTCCTCCACCTCTCGCGTGTCTCAGCACTTTGATTTAATACATGTGATCTTTGGACATCTCCTGTTGCAAGTGTGTCTGGTTACAAATATTATCTCATTATTATCGATGTATGCTTGCATTTCTCATGAATTTTTCTATTTGTTTCAAATTTGACACTTTTCCCAACCTTCTAATTTTTTCTCTTATGTAGCGACTCAGTTTGGTTGCACTATTAAGAGTTTTCATTATGACAATGGGTGCGAGTTTGATAGCTTAAAATGCTCGTACCTTCTTTCTCACCTATGGTGTCACTCTCCATATGTCGTGAGCCTTTTGTTTTAGGCTAGTCACCCCGCAAAATTGTCGAGCTGAGCGCATTATTCGTACCAAGAAATGGTCAAGTTGAGCTCATCATTTGTACTACAAATGACATCGTTCACTCCCTTTTGTCTCAGGCTAGTCTCCCTGCTAGTTACTGGGTTGAAGCATTTCATAATGCCACCTACCTCCTTAATTGTTATCCCACCAAACACTAAATTTTTATATCCCTTTCTTTGCTCTTTATGTTGCCCAACCTAACTACTCCCATCTTCGTGTCTTTGGGTGCAAATGCTATTCCAATATATCTGCCATCACATCTACTCTTTAACGTGTTTTTCTTGCCTATCCTTTGGACTACAAAGGTTATCAGTGTCTATACTTGTCCACTAACCGTATTATTATTTCTCGTCATGTCATCTTTGATGAGTCTTCTTTTTCTTTCACTGACCTTTCTACTCCTCCCACTTCCTCGGATTTTGATTTTCTCTTGGAGGTCGATTATGCTCCGCTCCCTGTTGGCACCCGTCTCCCTGCAGGTACTCCTGATGTCGCCCGTTGCATTGCCCCTGTTGCCCCTGTTGGCTCCTTGTCACATTTTTTTGCTAGCGAAGCTGGTCTGATACCCTTTTCATGATACTCTGTCGCCCCCGTTGGCGTCATATCGTGGGTTGTTTCCAGCGGAGCTGGCCCCACCTATCCAGTGCTGACGAGAGTGCCACAAGCAGCCACGACCATGACTCCATTGTTAACCGTGTCGTTAGCTGCCCCAACTGTGTCCTCTCTGGTGATGCCTTCAGCTGCTCCACCGATTGTGTCGCCAACCGCTTCGACCGTTGCTCCACCAGCCAACCCGGTTGTGCCACACCGGACACCTTTGTGCCCCATGCAGCTCTACCGACTGGTGCCATTCTAGTCGCTCTTGTGACCAATAATCATTCCATGATCACACGGGGGTTAGTCTGGGTTTCACAAACCTCACCAAATTTTTAATCATCAGACTACAACAATTTCACCATTGCCTAAGACTTACAGAGGAGATTTAGCATATCCAAATTGGCGTGCTGCCATGGCTGATGAATTTTCTTCATTGCAAGCCAACGACACATGGGATCTTGTTTCCTATCTTCCGAGTGCGCTAATGTTTCTGATGGTGCCAAGGTTTCAACATCTGATGGTGCCCTGTTTCTGATACTACACATTACATAATACTTGCTAGTGCTTTACAATATCTCACTTTCACAAGGCCAGATATTACATATGTTGTTTGGCAGGTTCGTTTGCATATGCATGATCCTCAAGAGAACCACTTAGTGCTCATCAAGTGCATTCTTCGTTATCTTCGAGGCACTCGACATCATGGCTTGCAGCTTCATCGCACAAACACCACATCCCTTGTAGTTTACTCGGATGTTGATTGGGCTAGTTGTCCAGAAACACGTTGCTCTACTTCTAGCTATGGTGTCTTCCTTGGTGATAACCTCTTTTCTTGGTCATCCAAGCGCCATCCAGTTGTGTCTGGCTCCAGCGTTGAGGCCATGTATCGTGCAGTTGCTAATGTTGTTGCTGAGACTACATGGCTCCGAAAATTGCTTCTAGAACTTCATTGTCCTCTTCAGTGTGCCATTGTCGTCTATTGTGACAATGTTTGTGCTGCCTATTTCTTGACAAATCCCGTTCAACATCAATGTACGAAGCATGTTGAGATTGATCTCCGACAATGTTAGTGTTGTTTATTTCTCGACGAATCCCATTCAACATCAACGTACCATGAGATTAATCTCCACTTCGCACGCGAGCGGGTTGCTGCTGATGTTGTGCATGTACACCACGTTCCCACTACATCACAATATGTGGATATCTTCACTGCTGATGTTGTGCATGTACACCATGTTCCCACTACATCACAATATGTGGATATCTTCACCAAGGGTCTTCCATCGCCTCTCTTCACTGACTTTTGATCTAGTTTGAATGTTCGTTTTGCTACCAATCCAACTGCGGGGTGAGTGTTACACAATATTTTTGGTGATTTTATTTTTTTGGTTTAGCACTCGGTGCATGCCGTCTATCAAGCCATATCCCACCAATACCGTTCCATAAATCGTTTAGTTGATTTGGTGTGTGATTGGCTATATATGTAATGTGTATTCCACCGTTCAATACGTTAAATTATTTCGTTATCACATTATAGCATTGCTAGCAGGTTCCCTAAAAGGGGCTCTATTGTGAACAATCTCAATCTCTGTAACGTTCCAGCATGGTCTCTATCTCAATATCTAAATTTAGAGACTCTCTAGAATCTCTATATTTAGAGACTTTCTATATTTTTTCGAGGATAGAGACTCTGCCAGAGAGGATGGAAATATAGAGAACGAATAGTGATTTAGAGAAGGGATTTAGAGAACGAAAATATAGAGATCCTGTTGGCGATGCTCTTAAGTTGCATGCACCGACCAATTCCCTCAAAAGCTTAAGCTGATGGGAATTATACTTTCCTAATACTCCCTCTCACATGGAGCCTTAGGTCTCAACACGTGAAATGGAGCGTACGCATATCTGATGCCATATTAAGTTGTATATACCAAACAGTTCACTTAAAAATTTAAGTTGACGAAGAAGGATACACAATTCACTTATACTTTAAAACACCGTTGTATCACTCCTCGTGAGTCGCGACACCAATAAATTTGTCGGTTTCAAATACATGATGAATTTCACATGTTTTTTTGAGAACTCTTGAGCCATGATATGAAATGAACCGATTTGAAGCCATGTTGAACCGATTCATGCGTCGAAACAATCAAGAGAAAATTATGAACAAGAGGCAGAACAAAAACAATACCAGTAGTAATTTGCTCGATTCATCAACTAATCAACTAAACGATTTAACAAAGAGGGCGAGGAGGCCGTCGTCGGCGAGGTGGTAGGCGGCGTGGATGAGGTCCACCCGCGCGTCGTGCCCCAGCCCGCCGAGGAACCCGCCGTCGAACTCCCGGGCGTCGGCGGCGACCGCGCGGCCCTCCCAGTACGCCACCACCGCCGCGATCGCCCTGCCGGAGACGTTGCCAGGCACGTCCACGACCACGCTCCCGTCCACGGCGGCGGCGGCGCCGACGAGCCCCGACGACTGCCGTGCGTGGGACGCCGGCGCGGCGACCTCTGCGCCGTCGAAGCACCGCAGCACCACCAACTCCTCCTCCTCCTCCTCCGCCGCCGCCATCGATCGATCGCTCGTCGCTGCCGTGGCCGATTGCATGCGCGAGGTTTGTGTTCTTGGTGCTCGCGTTTGTAGCGTATTTATTCTTCTTTGCTGATGCTGAGCATTTTGCTTCTTCCTAGCTACCTTTAACTTGTTTCTTTTCTTTCTTTTCCCTTTTTCTTTCCTTTCCATCTCGAACTGTGTGCTATGTTTTGGCATGGAGCCGATTGTCTTCCGTGGAAGAAAGGGTTCTAGTTTTTCTTCTCTTCTTCCATCCGTCATCTCTGCATGGACTGCATGATCTTGTTCTTTTACTTTCCTTTGCTTCTTGTTTGTTTTCTGAAACCAAGGAAAAACTGTGTGCTATTAATCCATAATCCTTATGTTAATTCTAGTTAGTTTGGACACAGCTAGGAACATGCTGACTTGCAAAAACTTTGAACTTCTAGGGCTTCCAAATTGGAAAAGGTGGCCCACTTCTTTCTCTTTTTTTTAAGAGTTTTCAGTAACCATGTTGATATAAAAAAAGGCTCGATAAGATAAAATATTTGGATTAACGGGAATAAAATTTGAATATTTGGCTAGAGTTTACGCTTCAACATCCCAGTGATGGTCATCATAGACAGCTTAACAAAACCGTCTCTAATACAATGGACCATATCGGATGGATACATTTCAAAGGCGAGGTATTGTCTCTAACCGTCTTTGTAAACTATTACAATACTAGGGATGATTTTAAAGCTAGCCCATCTTTGAACTTTACCTAAACAGAGACTTTTTTTTTTGCCTGTTAATGGAAATGGCGGCTTGGCTTCTTTTGCAAAAAAAAAAAATGTTCAAAAAGTTGGAGACGATTTATTTAAAGAACCGTCTCCGTAAATGAATGATCAATGACAGGGTAATGATCAAAATCATCTCTAAAATGTAACATAGACGGTTTCAAAACCATCTGAGTTTGCGTTCTCCCCATGCATAAGGTATGTTGTCATATTTTTCTCCTGTTCCTCATCTTCTTCAAGGAACTCAAAGTTTTGCTTCACTTCCTCCCACATATGTTATATTAGTGAACCATCTTTGATAAGTAACCATTTGCGATAGACGACGGAATGAACCTTCTCTAAATAGGTTATATGAGATTGATAATAGTCCCCACCCATCTCTGTTATGACTACGATGTGTGGTGACTTAGAATAACCCATAAAGGGGAGCAGGGGGTTTTGGGGCATGATGGCACTGTGGTAACTTACAACAACCTACCAGGGGAGCGGGGGGTTGGGGAAATAGTGGCACTACAGTTACTTAGAATGGCTTGTTGGCGGGGAGCAAAGGGTTAGGGCATATATAGTGGCTTAGGCGAAGAGTGGGGG